>OX422211.1:533763171-534363171 GCA_949130495.1 Sambucus nigra | reverse complement strand
AAATCAGAATATGTCTCTAAGTATCTCCCTATCTATTACAACAAAAACCAACTTATATAGTAAGTTGGAATAAAAGAAAGAAAATATCTGCAGGGGAAAAACAGGGGATCGATCGATCGACCCCTGGTGTCGATCGAACGACACTGGAAAACATGGCAAAAATAATAACGCTCGATCGATCGATCAAGCAGGGGCAGCCTGTAATTTCCCCTGCATTGGCATACAATCCAACGTCGCTCAAATTGCCGTAACTTTGTCGTTATGCATCGGAATCGCGCACCGTTCGCGGCCACGCGAAGCTAGCGAGGAGAGATACAACTTCCGTGTTGTTGTCGAGCTAGGTGCCCAAGATGTCAAAAGACTAAAATGCCCTTGCGCGTGCGATAGTGTACGAAAATCGAGTGAAATGCATCCGAAGTTCACACTAAGCATCCAAACACCTACAAAAGCTCAATTAACCCCTGCAAAACATGTTAACATAGAAATCCGAGGGTTGTCTGGTTAACGAGCATAAATATAGGGAATAAGATACCCGAGGGGGCTAATAACGCGTATGTTAATGGGTGAAATATGCAATATTTGCGTCGTATCAGCTATAAATCCAAATCCAACATAATAATCCAACAGATAAATAAATAATCCAAATACTGAATCTGAAAGTATGGGCACAATACCCTAAATGGAACTGTAGCTGAGATGAGATCCCATAATCTAGGAATGAAGAAATGATGCGACTAATACAACTCCCGCATGCATTCACATACGCTATAGCTGCGTATCCATGGGATATAATTTCAAATTTGGCGTCCCTGTGGCTTGACACCTAAAACGTTTTACAAAATATTTGCAGCAAGGGTTGGAACCCAAAACTTTTTGAAAATATTTACCAGTGATTAATTTTGCAGTAATTGAAATCCATCAATGCTTCTCATATTTAAGCTAGTATCGCTCTCACTTGAGATAATATTCACTCCTCAACAATCGTGCACACCTACCGCTTTTTCTTATAAGCCTCATAGCTATACTACCCTATCTAACTAGCCTTGTTATAACATTGTCTGACACCTTACTCTAAGCCCAAGTAACTTTTACTAATGAATTACGAGTTGTTTCTCACATTAACTTAATTTCTCATATTTAAATAACTATTTAAAAATTTCAATTGTTATATAAACAATGCCATCTCACTCTAGGTATTTTCCCCGTATATAAATATCTGCACTATTATATACGTATAAATATACTATACATTCATGCACATGTTGAATATAGTATCCATCCTCCCGATGTAACAACCCTCAAATTTTAGTATCCATCCTCCCGATGTAAACTTAGAGTCCTAGAGTTCTAGATTAGTGGGAAAGCTACCTTAGAATAGAGGTGGTTTAGAAGGGGTTTTCCGGGGTTATGCCAATTAATGTTAGGGCATTCTTTTCTTTTAGTTGATTGATATAAAACTAGGAGATGTACTCTTACTCTTGGGAGACCTTAGAAGCTCAATAGAGCTATGATTCGTCTTGATGGTTTATCATAACTTCACAACGAACCTTGGGAGAAAATTGTAAGGTTATTTATTTATCGAGGTTAGTATGATAAGATGTTTTAAGTAGGGCTCCGGATTACAAAGGTAATTCATTTACAAATTGTAACTGATTATGATTTTTGGATAATATGAATCATGCATTTGCAAAAATGTAAACGAAAGTTGAAAATGGTAAATGGAAATGATAATGATGGTAAATGATAATTTATTTAATCATTAATATGATAAATGATGATTTGGTTAAACACACCTCTCTAAATGACATCATAAGGGAAGTTCGCGCGCTTGGTGATGCCCCCTGGCTAGTGAATGCAGGGTGGATATAGTCCATAGGCCATATGAGCGATTATGTTATATTTTATGCGCTGGTGAGGAGATTTCGGGTGTGGTCTTGGCTCTCCCGCAGGGATATGGCCGCTTCCCGACGTGTTTCGTTGTAGGTGCCCAGGTTGTCTTGTATAGATAGGCCCTGGAAGATGATGGTCATTTAGGGGCGCGCCCAGTGGGGAAATCGGAGAGGTGGTCTTAGAATCGTTATATGTATATAAATATAACTATTCATCATCAAGTGGGACTTGATGGGTGACATGCCATAAAGAGCATAAAGAAGTGCCACAAAGAGCACAGTATAATGCCACAAAGAGCGTTGAATGTTGATTTTAATCCTGTTAAGGAATGGTAATGCCAGTATGGGCATGTAATTGCTATAAAAGCCATAAAGAGCTTAAAATTATAATTATATTTTCCTGATAAGGAAATGAAATGCTAGTAAAGAGCATAAATGTTGAATTTATGAGTTCCTGATAAGGAGCATAATAATGAAACAGAAGCTTTTAAATTTATGTTACTCATGCTTTTCTTTTCTGTCTTAGTTATGTTTTAAAACTGTGTAGATAAGTTTTATTCTTTTCTAGCATGAGCTTATTCATAACTGTCATACTCTTTATTCATCTGGTAATCATATAGAACTGGGACCTGGCCCGTTTATATTTCTTGTGGCATATGCATCTTGTCTCTGCTCAGGTACTCCACCGCAAGGATGCCTGATTTGAATCCCTATTCCGAGGTCCTCGGTGAGCCGTGATGCATTGCGGGTATTACGGGACATATGGTATAGACGTTCTCATTTTTTTATTCTAGCTATGATCGGGTTTCTTTACTCGGGCGAGAGGCCCAAGCTTTTATAAATGTCTAATGAAATGTATTGTATAAATTAATGAAATTGTTTAAATGCTATTATATAGTTTGTTGACCGTCTACACATTCGGTCCCTTTATTGTATTCTTGTTGTATTATTTATATATGTCTTGGGGTTTCCCCTATCTTTTCAGGATTTGGGTTGTGTAAATTCTTTCTTTAACTGTAAAAACAAAATTTTTGGCAACCCGTTTTCTGAAATATTGGGTGGTTATCCTGGATACTCTATAATTTTATTGTGATGCTGAGAATGATTCCATCTATGATTCCTGTTATATTGGAGTATTGGGCTGGCCAACCCTTATTTTGGTGAGCGGGTTGTCACAGATGGTATCAGAGCATCAGGTTCTAGAGTCCTTAGGAATCTGTGTGGACGCCTTAAGTCTTCAGCGTTGCTTTTGATTGACATAGAGCCTTAGGATTAAGATTGTTGAATTCTCTTGTTAGATTTCGTTCTTCTTCTATGAGGTGGAATCTATAGAATCTTTTTCACATTCTTGTGAGATTCGTAGGTCGATTGAAGGATACCAGATAAGGTTGTTGGGAAGGCGTTATGAGATGGGACTGCTAGGGACTATAAGTTCTGGTCAGAGATGAGGACTGCCTTGGTGGTTGCTTTTTTTATGGCATTTTCTTATCTTGCTACTACGACTACTAATTACAGTTGATGTAGTTTCCCAAGTGCCGCTAGAAGTAGAAAGTGGTACTAAGCTTGAGATTTCAAGTGATGTTAAATTGAAGTAGAGAAGTGCCCAGAAGTATGATGGAGGAGAATCCTTCACCCGTAGGAGTAGTATGGAAATGGTGGGAACATAGTCACCTTATTTGTGGGTGCTGGAAGTTTTGCCCATGGAGGAACCCAGTAAATACTTCCTATCGTAAGTTTCTCTAGGATAATTGGAAGGAGGAGAAGGTAAGATCCTCAAGTGTTCACACGAGGCTTAATTAGAGGACAAAATGTGAACAAGAGTTATGCAATTAGGGAGATCGTGCACTAAAGAAAGGTAGGTATAAGTGAGACCCCCCAATGGAATGATAGGCTCCAGAATAAGTATCGCTAACACTTCTGATGGGGCAGTGATCATGAAACCGCATTGGTGGACATCCGCCTGGGAAGGTTTCATTGAACTGAGGAAGAGGAGGCCGAGAGCGTATTCTCTTTTATTGAGAAAGTAAAAGGAACTACGTGGACTATAGTGACGTGGAAGAACCACGCGTTATCCCACAGAACTTTCTACTTGGCCTCCTGGTCTTAGATGATTGAGATCCTTGATTATTAATACATACGTATGAGTGCCACTTTAATTGTGTGCATAATCGGTTACTTTTCCCTAAAATTTTTGTTTTGATTATATGTTATTATTATTATGATTTTATCGACGGCTTAATTACTTCTATTCCCCTTAGTGAACTTGTAAGCATGGGATTAGTAATTCAATAATCCTTGACTTTCGCCACATGATCCTTAATAAACAGGCAATGAACTACGGTTTCTTAAATGGACTAGAAAGTATGGGATTATTAGTTCCATAACTTTAATGTTCTTTTAAAACTGATAAGTAGTGGATAATCAGCTTATTTATTTTTAGTATTGCCATATATTGATTCTATATACACTCTAACTCTCATATATACTTGTTTTAAAACTGATATGTACTTGTTATAGAACTGGTAGAACCTGCTTAGCATATTTGTCCTAATTCTTTTTTGTCCAGATAATCTCGGAGGAAGAGGGTAACATGTTTTTCATATTGGGGATAACAACTGGTCACTAGTTTACGTATGTGACTGTGTGGGCAGATAATAAGCCAAATGGTAGAAAGGAGTGGTTCTTTTTTATTCTCTATATTATAGTTTGTACTAAAAAAATATAACTCATACCTGTGGTGGTACAACCTTATGTAAACCTACTTAATAATAAATAAAGTTATGTTATTCTTCCTTAGCTTTAATTCATTTATTTATTTGTACTTATTGTTCATTCATACTAAAAAGCAGGGTGTGAGAAGTTGGTATTAGAGCATGTTTTAAATTAAAACAGATCGTCGGGTTAGCATTCTATACGGGAAAAAGAATAGATATTAGTTATTTAATCTTTTCATAACTTCTTTTATTACTACTATTATATGGTAATTCCATTTTACAGCATCGATACATGTGACACGTTCCTATTCAATATAAACCTCGAGGGTAATCGCTGGGAAAACTGAGTTAGAGAAGTGGAATTAGCCAAATGAAGAAACATGATTCATGAGATTGATAAGGACTAGACATGCTCGAGTAGTGATGTCAAAAGACTGGTACTAGAAAACAGAGTTATGGGTGAAATGCAAGTCCTGAGGAGAGTGGACAGGTATGTGAATGATCCGGTAATATTTTAAGAGGTTATAAATCTTGCATTTGCAGACGAGACACTAACTCCACCGATGTATCTCGAGGCCACATCTAATGAAGAACTACACGATGATTATTCTACTGGTACAACAGATGACTCAATTGATGGTTCTGATCATGGTGATTACTTAGTCAGTCCAGAGTCTAGCTCTAGTGATGAAGTCGTGGCCCTTACTTAGATATCCAAAGTTAAAAGTTGTCTCAATATGGATTATATAGTAAAATATTGTAGAAAGTATGCTATACTAAAACTTTAGTTGCATTAATATATGTTGTGATGTATAATACTAATGTATCATATCAACTCCTTATGTGAAATATATCAAGCTTGTGGATTATTTTTTATGATTCTCATTATTTAAATTGTTCTACTTTTAGGATGGCTAGTGCACAAATTCCCTCCGTTAGAACCCAATCTAAACAGACTGAATCTGAAGGAGTAGTGCGATGTCTTCAGGAACTTACTTATTTATCCCAACAATAACAAACAACCTTCTCTACCTCAGAGGACATTTCCGAAGAAATTCATAGAATGAATGCTCTTAATAAATTTTTAAGTCAATGATCCCCATATTTTTTTGGAAAGTCAGGTGCCAATGAAGTTGAGAAAAGGATGCGCCAGATAGTGAAAATTCTTAATGGAGTAGATATATCTACTAATATCCAAGAACCTTAAGCATCCTACATGTTAGAAGGTGAAGTTGTTGATTTTTAGTGGCAAGCAGCGTCACGTAACCAGAATGTTATCAATTTTACTTGGGAGGAGTTTGAGGAAACTTTCTTTATAAAGTATTTTTTTGACTGAGCGAGATCAACAAACTGTTGATTTTTTAAAATTATAACAAGTTAACCTATCTGTAGCTAAATATGAGGCTAGGTTTATCGAATTGTCTCGTTACGCTACGAAATATGTAGATATTGATGTAAATAAATGTAAGAATTTGAAAGATGATTACATCTAAGAGTTAAGAATTCAGTAGATCCTTTAAAAATTCACGAGTATTCTCAACTAATTGATGTTGCGGTCATTTTGGACTGCATTTTGTCTACCATAATCAGATATTTTCCCCTATAAGTAGGAACAACCATGTAATTAGAACTCCATATCATTCTAGACCTCACCCATATGAAAACTCAAGTGGAAAAAGCTTATTATAAGATTCATCATAACAAAATGCTTTCAGCAACCCGTTCTCATGAGTTGGTTTCAATCCATCATCAGCCAAATAAAACCTATGATAAAGTTTGTTTCAATCCATCATTAGCCATATTTGGCCACACTGCCCTAAGATAAAGTTGGTTTCAATCCGTCATCTACCAAATAAACCCTCAAAAATCCAAAATTGCATTCTATCTAGAATCAATCCAAGCCAAACTCTACTAAAGGAATTATGGCAATTCGGAGTCATCGGACAAATTACGCTATACTGCCTATACGAAATACACATCACGTGCTAGAAGGTATGATAATTTTCCAACATTTTCCTACACATATTCTGTTTGATACAGGATCCACACATTCTTTTACTAGGCTTAAACTAGGTAAATTATTGCCATTATTACCTACATATTTAACTGCTCCAGTGGATATTGAGTTATCGAAAAGTGAAATCAATACACCAATGCAAGGTTATAGAAATTATAAGATTTAGCTTGGTCAAGGAACACTCCTTGTTAACTTCATAATCTTAGATATTTGTGGTTTCAATATTATTATCGAAATAGATGTTTTATCAAGACATCATGCTTATATCGATTGTCAAGCTAAGATAATTTAATTTTGAAACAAAGATAATTGTTATTTTATGTTTCAAGGATCAGGTCCGACAAAACCCTCAAATTTCCAAATCCATATTTCTTCTTTAATCCCAAATTTGTTAGAACAATTCAGATATGTTTTTCCTGGGGATTTACCAGGATTACCCCCTTCCATAGAAATTGAATTTATTATTAATCTTTATCCCAATACATTTTCTATTTCGATACCTTCATATCAAATGGACCCTTTAGAACTTCGATAACTCCGTACCCAATTAGATGATCTTTTGGAGAAAGGTTTTATTGGACTAAGTTCATCACCTTGAGGAACTTCAGTATTATTTATTAAGAAACATAATGGAAGCTTTAGATTATGCATAGACTATTGTAAACTGAACTCAGTCACTATTAAGAATGAGTATCCTTTACCTTGAATAGGAGATATCATTGATCAACTTAGAGGAGCAAGGGTATTTTCTAAAATAGATTTAGGATTTGGTTATCATCACGCGTTAGAGAGAAAGACATTTCTAAAAATTCTTTTTCAACACGTTACTGACATTTTGAATTTATCGTAATGTCGTTTGGTTTAACAAATGCGCTAGCAACATTTATTGATCTAATGCGTAGAATTTTCAAACATTTTCTTAACCAGTTCGTAGATATTCTCGTATATTCTTAGAATCCAATATAACATACCCAAAATTTGAAATTGGTCTTAAGTACTCTTAGAAATCATCAATTATATGCTAAAAAGAGCAAACGTTATTTTTTAATGAAGGAAATAAAATTTTTAGGACATGTGATTTGAGAAAGTGGAATCCAAGTCGATTTAGCAAAAATTTTAGCCATTTTAGAATGGAAAAGTCCTACCAATATTACTGAATTAAAAAGTTTTCTAGGATTAACGGGATATTTTTGCTGTTTTGTAGAAGGATTTTTGTGCAATGCTCTTCCCCTTTTAAAACGAACTAGGAAGGAATTTCCATTTATATAGACTGAAGAATCTAACCAATCATTCCAAGTGTAAAAGGAAAAATTAACTACTACTCCTATCCTCACTATTCTTTCTAGTGAGGTAAGTTACTATGTGTATACCGATGCTTCATCACAAGGACTACGTTGCGTGTTAATGTAGGATGAGAAAGTTATAGAATATGGGTCACAATAACTCAAAACTCATGAACGTAACTCTCCTGTACATGATCTCGAATTAGTCGTTGTAGTTTTTGCGTTAAAAATTTGGCATTTTTAACTTTACAGTGTGAATTTCTAAGTCTTTTCGAATCATAAGCGTTTGAAATATATCTTTACCTAAAAAGACTTCAATCTAAGACAACGATGCTGGATAGAATTTTTGGAAGATTATCGATTTAAATTGAATTTCCATCCAGGTAAAAGCAACGTAGTAGCCGACGATTTAAGTCAAAATCCTGTAGGAAGACTCCACACGATAATTTCATATATATTGCTGCTACTATAGATCAATATGATCAATGGTTGATTACTCATTGTGCAAAATTATTTAATATTATCGCTTATCCTAAGTTGAGAGAGAAAATCTTAGTTCAACAAACCCAAGATTATTTTGTACAAAACTTTTTGAACAAAAATCAGTATTTTTCCTACGATAAAGAAACATGGTTATGATTTAGAAATAGATTGTATGTACCTAATAATGCATCTCTTCGAGAGGAAGTATTGCAACAATCTCATCGTTTAACATTAATGATACACCGTGGAAGTTAGAAAATTTACTATGCTTTGAAGAAGCAACATTGGTGGCCAATATGAGAAATGATATTGAAAATTTTGTAAAGAAATGTCATACTTATCAACAAGTAAAGATATGAAACCAACACCATGGTGTACTTCTTCAACCCTTACCTATTCTCGAATGAAAATGGAATCATATTACCATGGATATTATTAGTGGACTACCTCATACATCCTAAGGATATATTTCAATTTGGGTAATAGTAGATCGACTTACTAAATCTGCTCATTTTCTACTTTTAAAGGCCACCGAGTCATTCTAAAAGATTAGCAAACTATACATCTGAGAAATTAGTCAATTACATAGAATTCCTTTATCTATTGTATCCAATAGTGGTTCTCATTTTATAGGAAGAGTTTTGCAAGCATTGAAAAGTGCAATGGGTACTAAACTTCATTTATGTACCGCATTCCACCCACAAATAGATGGACAATTAGAACGTACAATTCAAAACCTTAGAAGATATATTACGTGCTCGTACGCTAGATATGTCTAATAAATGGAATATAAATTTAACCCTTGTAAAATTTTCATATAACAATAGTTATTAAAGACAATATTAAAGCTGCCCCGTATGAAGATTTATATGGAAGTCCCTATAGATCACCTGTATGTTGGATAGAATCTAGAAATAGTAAATAATTTGGTCCCGCAATAATCCAAGAAACCACTGAAATAGTTAAACAAATTTAAGAGAAATTGAAAATAGTCCGAGACCGACAAAAAAGTTATGCAGACCAACGTCGAAAACCCTTAGACTTTTAAGCTACTGATCAAATATTCCAAAAATTTTCTTCCCGAAAAGGAATTTTACGGTTGGGAAAGGAAGGAAAATTAACCCTCAAATATATTGGACTTTTCACAATTTCTAAACAAATTGGCTCCATAGCCTATCAATTAGAATTACTTTTGGAATTATCCAATATCCATAATGTATTTCATATGTCACAATTACTCTAGTATATTTTAGATCCTTCCCATATTGTAACATGGCAAAATATTTCCATTGAACCCAACCATGAATTTGAAGTGCGTCTGATTCAAATTTCGGATCGTCAAGTGAAGTATCTTGGAAAAATGGAAATTCCCTCAGTTTAACTACTTTGGGAAAACATGATCAATAAGAATCTACATGGAAACCAGTACAAGCACTGGAGGATCAATACCTCGACTTATTTCAAGGTAAATTTGGAGGTAGAATTTTTTTTAGGTAGGTAAACCATAAGAACCGAGAAAATTTTCAACCCTAAATACCTACAGCGATAGTTTAAACCCCTATAATGCGTTCAAAATCAAAAGTTTTCTAAGAATAATGAAACTGAACCTAGAAACTTACACTTTTGTTGATTAACTTAGACCCCTTGAAGTTTCAGTAAATTACGAAATTGCCTTTAAAAATTTCAAAGTAAGGTAACTTGATGTGTATTTTACCTCTAAATCCAAATTTTACATCAAATTAATCCTTTAGACCCTAATTAACATAAAATCATAATTTCAGACCTTACAACTTTTTAAAATTACAAAAGCACCCATATACTTTACAAAAAGTACACTTTTAAGGCTAAAAAAGTAATTATAAAACCAACAAAGGACCAAACCTCCAAGTTTCACTAATTTTAATTAAATCCCTATCCACCACCTAGTGCACAACATCATCATTAGAGGTTAAAAGGCACATTTATACACCATGTACACATGTGAGCCCCACGTACAAATATTAAAAACTCTTCATAAATCAACTCAAATGAACCACCCCGGTGTACCAATTAAATCCCCCTGAGGATGTGGATTAAATCCCCCACCAATTCAGTAGTAACGACACACCTCACAATTCAGTTCAATACTCAAAAAATCCATTTAAACCAGTTACATTATGATTTTATGATTAATTTTCACTTCTTTCAAATCCTTTTTCTTTCTTTGTAGTTAATATGCTTAGAAGAATCATAATATGCAAGATTTTACGTGTAGAATATCTTAGGATGAAGAAATATGAAGAAACACCATTAAAGATTTAGCTTCAATGGTGAATCTTGATATAAAGCTCTAAACTTTGATTTGTAGCTACATATAACTTCATTATAACATAAGGATGTCGAGTGTAATGATCGAAGGCCATGAATGTTCATATTAAACTCAAATCGACCAAAGGTTTATTTTGTACTCAAAACTGAAAATTTTGAAATTCTCCATGTATAATCAATCTTTGTCATTGAGACCAAAACTAAACTACTCCTATATATAGCAGAAACAAACCTAAGTTCATAAGAATCCTTGCCATGACCTAGAAATCCATTAATTTTAGGTCAAAATTTTGGCAAAACACAAAGTTTTGGAACTTGAGATACACTGCATCTCAATCCACAAAACTTATATATTTGGATTTCTTATGAAAAATTAGGCTAAGTTGGGTAAGGAATCATCTCAAATGGTATAGAAATGATGGAAAAAATCAAGGTCAAAATTCTAAAACCCTAGAGGTCAAAGTCAAGAGGTTGTAGACTTTCAACAGAAACTTTGACCACGCAGGTGGCCCATCAAAAATTTCTAAAATTTTTTCCAATTTTTTATTTTATTTTCTAGGTCAAAATGGTATAAGGTAAGGCCATGTTTGGATAAACCTAGCCTAAGATATGGAAAAATGAGGTGTTTACTTAAGAATATTTTTACAAAATTATAGTTTAACCCCTCCCAACTTTTTTAACTTATGAATTTGGTCCCCAATCTTATCTATGAATACTTCAAAATATTTTAAGATAAAAAGTCTCGTACACCAAAGTTCAATAATGGTCTTAAGTCCATTATTTTAAAGTCCCAAAATATTTAAAATTAGACTCCCAAAACTTTAAAAGATACATTTTTATTACAAAACTAACTTACGTAATCCCAAATACTTATATGCCCAAACATTTTATACGAAAAATGAAGCACTAGATCTTCCCAATATCTTATTGTGATATATAAAGAGGACCGAATTATCGACCAAGTAGGTTTTTCCTAACTTTTCAATAGTAAACTTTACGTATTTGGCATACTGCTATTGATATCACTATGTGATAGCTCCTATTTACTCTTAGTGTTTGCATGTTATTTTACTTTCATACTAAATAAATTTGTTACATATCATCAGTATTTGAATTTATCACCAGTATTTGAATGTAACTAAGGATTAATTTTAACCCTTTTCACCTAATAATTGGTATCATGTTCCATTTTGATTCAATTATCCCTGAGCTATTGTGCTATTTTACTATAAGCATCAGAATTAACTAGGAAGTAGACTGATGTATTATCCCACGAAACTTTCTACTTAGCCTTATAGTCTCACATGATTGAGAGCCTTGATTATTTATACATATGTATGAGTGCCACTTTTATTGTATGCATAGCGGTTACTTTCCCCAAAAGTTTTGGGTTGATGATTTATTATTATTATTATTATTATTATTATTATTATTATTATTATTATTATTATTATGGTTTTATTGATGGCTTCGTTACTTATATTCCCCATAGTGAACTAGTTAGTATGGTACTTTCTTTACATGATCCTTAAAGGAACTAAATTTTCTTAAATGGACTAGTAAGTATGGGATTATTAGTTCAAGAATTTTAATGTTATTTTAAAACTAATAAGTATGGGATTATCAACTTATTTATTTTTAGCGTTTCTAAACATTGATTCTATACACACTCCAAAAAGTATTGAAGAATCACAAGTCATTATATGGCCTTAAATAATGTCCATATCCATTCTTTGAGGAATTTTCAATTGTTATTCAGTAGTCTCGTTTGTCCCTAGTAATTTTGATCCCATATTACTTATTCACTTCACTAATACTAGATTTTTATTTTCTCTTATTTGTTGATGATACGATCTTAATTTGTAATTCCATCCTTTTAATCACGGATATAAAGCTTTAGTTACAACGCAAATTTGAGATGATACATATATTCTTGAGAAAACTAGTTTAAATGACATGGGACTATATATACTCCTCTTGAGCTTCATGTTGGTTTCAATTCCTCTAATGGTGTACCTTTAGAGAATCAAACTCTCGATAACCATTCTTGTTAGCCTAGTTTACCTTATTATTGCATGTCCTAATATCATATATGTTTTACATGTAGTTAGATAATTTGTCTGAGCCCCTACTTCAATTCATTATACAATAGTTCTTAGGATTCTTTGTTATCTCGAGGGCACTCTATTTCAGACTTCACTAATTCGTTGCTTATTATCTCATAAATCGAGGGCTTATTCTGATGCTGACTCAACGGGTGATGTTATTGTTCACAAATTTAAAATTGGGTATTGTATCTTTCTCAGTGACCCCCTTATTTTGCAAAAAAATAAGAAACGAGATTTTTTCTACAAAACCTCTACAAATGTTAAATATCATGTTATGGTTGTTATCACTTAAGATGTTATTTGGCTTCGATGCATGCTTATCACTTTTGTAATACTTATATCCTCTCTAACTATGATATATTGCAACATGAAATGTGTCGTTCATAATGAACACAACTCCATGTTTGATGAGTGTACAAAAAACATTGAAATTGATTGTTACTTCTTGTAAGAGCAAGTTTTATAATTACTCGATGTAATTTTATTTTTGACTTATCCTGTTACACATACAATACACCTACATGACTGCTTCTACGTATTTGAACAAACAGTTGAAGAATTTTGGAAGATTGAAGAATCAATCGTCTCAAAAATATTCAAAAGAGTTATGGTTGCCTTGGAAAGGTCTTCATGTTTTTTCGGGTTTTTATATTTTTAAGAGTTTTCATTTAAGAATGTTTTCAATTATTTTATAATTTTGTTGGAAATCTCTCTTGTTCATTAGAACAATCTTCCATTGTTGTTCAAATAAGATACACGATGAGGTCATTAGAATGAGGTTCCCACAGTCGAAGAAATCAATTTTTCATCCTTCGCTGGAATATTGTTTGATAGGTCATTGGAAGTTGGCTCGAATGAAAACGGGTATGTCATTCAAATGAGGTACCAAGTCATTTGAACGAGCAGGCGATAATTTATTTATTAATTAAATTTGATCCAAATCTCTTATGTTTATCTCTTTATAACAAACTTTCTTATAAAAAGAGATGTGGGATTGGAGTCTTATAGAACTCTTTTACAAGCTTTTCCACACCATTTTAGAGTTTTATTTGTGATCAAACTATTTTAAAAATCATCTAAAACCCTTGCAAATTTAGAGATCATTCTGTCAAATCAAGAAGAACACTTTCATTGTTCAAAGACCTTGTGGAGTTCATCTCTACTGCTAATTTGTCGAGCCGAGGCTCTACTGCTAAAGAAGAAGGCTGATCAGTGGATACTGAGGGAAGACTGCTTCCTATGGACGATGCTAGAATGTGTTGTTATTGTAGAAGATTTGAAGAACTACGTGCCATACTTAGTAATCTAAGTAGTTTGTAAGTTGACTTTGTCTGACAAATCTTGTATAGTGCTAAAATAGAGGTCTTTCCCTTAAAGGGATTTTTCTTACTTCTTCGAGTATTTGCCTGCTTGGGTTGATTTATTTATTTCGAACCACACTTTGCATGAGCACTAAGTTTATTCAAAGATAATATTTATTAAAATTAAATTTGTGTGTGGTTGGTCTCATATATGAATCATTCTATAGAATCCCATTTGCTCAAGTTGCTATCAAAGCATGTTGCACAAAAAAGTCGTGTGATCCTGATTTTTACGGATTTTCTTCTAAGACACCAATTTTCTTAAATTGGTATCAGAGCTAGTTGCACTAAGATATTGTGTTATCTTTTCTACAAAAAAAAGATATCATTTTTTCTTAATTGGTGATCTTTACAAATTTGGATTTTATGGATAATTTGTATAACAGGCATCCTATTTTTTATGGGTAAAATTATGAATACTGGAAATCTAGGACGAGGCATACTTTAAAATAAATAGATGAAAGAGTTTGGATTGTGTGGAAAAGAGGGTGGACACCATCCATAGTGACCAATGACAATTTCATAGGCCCAAAACCTATCTCTGCATGACAAAAGATTATTTTGAATGGGGTAACTTTAACTCATGCAGCTTAATTGTCATTTATAGAGTCGTCACCCCTAATAAGTTCTATCACATTATGATCTCAGCCACATCTATTGAACCTTAGGGTATCATATAACTCATTCGCGAGGGTACCAACGTTGTTAAATCTTTTAAGCTTTATAATTTCACCACCTAATTTAAGACTATCACCATGACTGAGTCTGACACTTTAGATGAATTTTTATGCACGTTTATCAGACATAGTCAATTCTAGTTTTAATTTGGGTGAGAAAATTCCTGAAACGCGAGTTGGGAAAAATATTTTGAGATCACTGCTAGCTCATTTTATCCCTAAACTCACTTTCTCGAATTAGTCAAAACAGCTCGTAGGAGACCTTCAAAGTTATGAAATCAATATGTTTCCCAACACTAAAAGAAAAAGGAAATATTTATTTCTTAAAAAACTCAAGATAAAAAAGTAAAGAAAAAATTTGCGATTCCAAGTCTGAGTTTGATTTTAAGATTGATGATTTAGCACTTTTTGCAAAAAAATTAAAAACATTTCTCAAATTTAATTAAGAAAATTCTTCCAAAGAAAAGACTTTTGAGAAAAATGAAAAGGAGACTAAAGGTAAGAATGTTTGTAAGAAACAATAAGTGGGATGATATAAATGTGAGGGGAAAGTGGCACAAGGCACATAAGTATCCCACTAGGCTAAAGAAACAAACCAAGGAAGTTGCACATAAAGCCACTCTTCACGATAGTGACGTCGAATCGGCGGATTTCAAGGATAAAACACGATATGAACCCAACTTGAGTGCGTTTATGGAATGTCATTTGAGTACTTCTAGTTTATCCCTTGCCGATGAGGAACTTTCTAAACATGAATGCCTCGACGATGTTTTTAATTGCTCGAAAAGAGTGAGAGATAGGAAGAAAATTTTAGCGAGGGAGAAGGTGGAATCCAAAAAGAATTTCATGAACTTTACACTGAGACTTTAAAAATGAAAAGTCTTAATAAATATTTTCCTCTTAGGGTTTGTGATTTATAAAAAGAGGTGAATGTTTAAGAAAGTGAGAAGCGTCGATGAGTCAACGCAAGAATGTGAAAGTTTCTTTGTGTGAGCAGTTGATTATTATAGGTAGCGAGAAGACTGATTTGACCAATATAGTGGGTAGTCTTACAAGAGATCTTTAAGATTTATTAAAGTCCCGCGAGAAACTTAAAGCCCGTGTATTCCAACTCAAGATTGATCTCGAACGTGCTCGGGAGATCAAGGTCACTTTAGAGGACACATCTAAGAAGGTTGAAAACATTCTCCTAGGTCCCGCATTAGGTAACATTGAGTGGCAAGGAATAGGTTATGACGATGCATACACTTCCAAAGTCTCACCTGAATAGGTTCTTATGTTTATGATGGATCCTTATAGCCCTAGTCCTAACTTACCTAGGAGATCGAACCGTCTAAGGAGAGACCTTTTTAGATGTTTTGATCAAGATGGGCCTAAGTACATTTATAATTATTCCCATTACAAATGAAGAGGTCACCTTAAAAAGTTTTATTTTAAGTTAGGGAGAATTTCTCACACGCATGTTCCCCCGTATGCTCCCACACGAGTTCTTACACATATTCTTGCATGCATTCCCACACCTGCTGTTTCACATGCTCTTTCACATCATCATATAGATCTTTCTAGTTTTTTTAGAGAAAGTAGATTATTTATTTAGGACTTTATAATGTTTGATGGATGAATTTTGTAGGATTGCTTCTCATTTTAAGAACTTCTCTAGGCTTAATGATTGAGGTCAACACTTGTTTCTAGGATGCTTGTCATGTTCATATCTTATATCCTTATTGCTAGATTGTATTACCATTGTATTGATATGATTGTCTTTTTGATATATTTGAAAAATCCCGAAAGAGTTTTATTTTTCTCAAAAAGATTGAAATATTCAAAAAGATTTTTATTCTTTAAGAAAAAGTTCGAAAGAGTGAATTTTTTTTTATTTTCATAATATTTTTAGAAAATACAAAAAGAGTTTTGTATTTTCATTTTTCACCGTATATGGATGAACATTTAATAAATTCGATTCAAGCCTACATCCATTCATTCACCTGATGTTTTCATAGTGTTTAGAGACATGAATTTGTTTTGTTAGTGTGCTTCATAATGTGTGGATAAAATTACGTTGATGATTGATGATTACTCTTTAAATGTTAGACTCCTTGTCTAGTTTATAACACACATGGACAGACTTTTTGGACATTGTACTTACTTGTCTTTGATAATACGATGTTCTTATCTCTATTTTGCTTAATAACTAGCCAAATGTAAAAAGAGTTAAGTTGTTCTTGTAAGAACCGTTGCTCGAATTTCCTTTCCCAAAAAATATTGTTAAATGTTAAGAAATAGAAAGGGGTTATGAAAGAATAAAATAATATTTGGGTAAAAGCCAACATTTGCAAAAGGATGCTAAAAATTAAGGGTGCACAAAAACAAAAGTGCCAAGGCCATTTACTTTGTATAATTGATGCTTCACTACACATGGGCATTATGACTTCTTCAAAATATGTGAGAGTGAATTCTTGTATATGTGAGATTTTGAGGGAGTTATGAAGTAGAAGATTAATGGATTTTCAGAACAGACTTTATTAAAAAACATTAAATAGTTTTAAGTTATTGGTTTGACAATCATTAAAATTTATGGCATATTGTATAAGTTTAGTCAACTTCATTCGAGTTTAATATTTTATAACTGGGTAGATTTTGATTTCTTTCTTTATAAGTGTCTCATGCCTTCATGCATCTATGTTATGAGTATTGTTGTTTTGCCTATGGAAAGTGTTCTCATAATTTCATTCCTTTTTCATGATTAGGATATTTAATTGTTAGTCCATGGTGTGTGGTATTTGTACATTTTATATCTTACTTGAAAAGTATTGAACGACTTCAAAAATAGTTGGTGGATAACATATACCTTTTGAGATTATCATTACATTTTCTTTATTGATTATCTTTGTGATGATATATTTGGTTCTTATTGTGATGCTTATTATTCATGATTAGATTATACTCCTTTGTCAATTACGGAAGAAAAGGTTAGGATAAATTAAGGGGGAATTTTATTAATCTTTTAAAACTTGTATGCGTCACGGTATTTCTTTTGTCTCACGTGTGTAGGTCATTATTCCATGATGATGATCTCACGGATCGCAAAAGATGAAGACCTTTCAATAGAAGACTTATACAAGAATGAATTTGTGTTTCTTGATTTAGGAGGGTATTTATTTTATTGGTCTTTAGGGGTAAATTTGGCTTCGATTTGTGTTTTATACCGAAATAGCCAAAAGGGAAGATTCGTAAGAGCAAGTGTTATAATTTCTCAATGTAATTTTATTTTTGTCTTATCCCGTGATAGATACACTACACCTACATGGTTGTTTCTACGTCTTTAAAGACAAAGTTGAAGACTTTTGGAAGATTTAAGAATCATTCGTCTCAACAAAACTCAAAAGAGTTATGTTTGCCTGGGTAAAGCCTTTACATTTTCATGGGTTTTTGTATTTTTAAGTGTTTTCATTTAAAAATGTTTTAAAAAAAAAATTGGAAATCTCGTTAGGTCATTAAAATGAGCTTCTATTATCGTTAGAACGAGATACACGAGGTCATTCGAATGAGATTACCACGATCAAATGCAATGATTCTTCATCATTCTTTGGAATGTCGTTCAATTGGTCGTTCGATCGTCATTCCAATGAAAATGGGTACGTCGTTCGAACGAGGTACCAAGTCATTTGAACGAGCGTGCGATAATTATTTTTTAATTAAATCTGATCCAAATGTCTTATATTTATATCTTTATAACAAACTTACTTATGAAAAAGACACGCGGGATGAGAATCATAAAGAATTCTTTTACTTGTTTTTCCACCTCCTTTTAGCATTCCATTTATGATCAAACTCTTCCAAGAATCATCTAAACACGTTGAAAATTTAAAGATCGCTTTATCAAATCAATAAAAACACTTTCATTGTTCAAGGACCTTATAGAGTTCAACTTTACTGCTAATTTTTGGAGTCGAGGCTCAACTATGGAAGAAGAAGGTTGATCGACGGATACCGATGGAAGACTGCTTCCTCTGGCGGTGCTGGACTGTGACGTTGTTATAAAAGATTTGAAGAAGTGTGTGTCATACATAGTGAGATAATTAGTTTGTAAGTCGACTACATTTGTCAAATGTTGTATAACTTTGAAATAAAGGTTTTTCCCTTAAAGGGATTTTTCCTACTTCTTTGAGTATTTTCTTGCTTTCTTGGTTTGCTTTATTTATTTTGGATCACATCTTTGGATGCGCACTACATTCATTCAAAGATAAAATTTGGTAAAATTAATTTTGTATGTGTTTGGTGTAATATATGAATTTTCCATAGAATGATGCTTTCTTAAATAATCCTGCTTTATCAATAAGGAATCATTTCTCCGCTTTATGTTTCATCGAAAATGCATCTTTTTGATTTCTTCACCAATATTCATATTTCTTCTCTCTTTCATTTCCTACTTAATAAAATATCCATGTGTCTTATTTTACCAACATGAGTTTGAATGGGCGTGTTAACCTCACTCTTTTTCACTCACATATTACCCCTTTCACCATCTACAATTTATTTCCATATATCCACTCTACAACCCCATGTTAGACTTCACTACCCTACGAGACCAAATTTATTTCCTGATATATATATATATATATATATATATATATCATTATTATAGAATTATTCATTTTTCAATTTCGTAATTTTGATATATTTGTTGTAGTATAAGTTCAACCTATATAATATCAGCATCCACCAAAAGTAAATGATAAATTGAAAGTATAGTTTTGCACATGAAGGAAATAAGGTGTTTATACCATAATATGCATGTGGGTTAAGAAGCCATTTGGTTCAGTGGAATCACAATAGAAGTGGTATGGTTTTTCATACCATAAGATTTTATCATATCACTCGTAGTTATATATTGACTTAAAATTTTTATTCTAAAATACATTATGAATATTTATTTATTCTAATATTAGGAGAAGTGGGGTGAGAATATGGGGTAGGAGAATGTTCAGATAATCATAATTTAGAGATAGTTATCAATTAAAAAGATTTCTTTCCAATGGATATAATATATTTCATTGACTTTGTTTATTATCAATCCTCATGACACAGTTTGAAGATTGCCATATGGCATATATCTTTATAAAATGTTTAACTCATTTAATGGTACAATTCATTTTACTTATATTTGGCTTATTTACAGTTGTTTTAGTACAATTAGTTATGTGTTGTATTAGATTTGTGTTTATACATGTATGTTAGTCATACAAATTTTTAACATAGTTATATTCTATTGTGAATGGATTACATTCATCGTATTTGTGTTTTTTACCTAATGTAATTTTTTTTTCAATTCATTAATCACATTTGAGTTTATGAGTATTCAAAATCAAAACAATAGGTTTGAATGGAACTTTCATACATCCAGAAAATAAATACGAAAAGCATATGTATCGAACAAGGATAATATTCATCAGAGGCATATATACTCATTTTGGGGATAGACTAAACTTATTTATTGATTTTTGTATATGTAATATATTTAAATTTATTTTCATATGAATATATGTTCTTCATAATAACATGATAAAAATCTTCATATGATATATTCTTAGTCATTATATTTAAATGAACTTCCATTTAAAAAAATTCATTTATATATATTTCAATATTTACTATCCTCCACTAGATTTAATCCCCTTAATTAATCCCTTTAATGATTCTGTGGTTATATATATGAGGAAATTATATTATCTCTCTCACCCTCTTTTTTCACAAAGATTCGTTGGAATTTCGACTCTAAGTTATATTTTGATACTATAACTTTATCCTAGTATGTGAATGAGGTAAGATTATATATTAAAGGATAATGTTTGGTTTCACAGATTTTCCTTAACCTTTTTTCACTATTTTGTTTTTCAACTCTAATAAAATAATACACATTATTTAAAATATTATATATTACATATTATCTGCATATACTAACTCGATATTAAATCTATCTTAAATCAATGCAATGTGTTTATATTAAATAATGTAAACAAACAAGTATATAAAATGAATTCCAGAATAAGGATTGATACATAAAGGATTATATTATTTACCAGCGGATACTAATAAAGATAAAAGAAGTGCATTTTGAAACAAATTTGAAATGAATAATATAGTACTCATCCGTTTACCAACATTAAATTTGTCCCATATTCACGTCATTTAGAAATGGTGAGAACTGCAAACTATTAATTGTTATACCATGAAAAGTGATGTGAGTACAAGAATTCACCATTAAATATTTTTACAAAGCAGGGGGAATACAATAATTAAGTAAATGATCATAACACAAGAATTTATGTGGTTCGTCAATTGCCTACCACGAAGGGGGTTTTGAGTTCTTTATTAATTTCTCAAAAGTTCAGAATTACATTCCCCCTTGTTCCAGGGTGAGGATTGTACTTATAACAGTGAAAGTAGTTGGGTAGAACAAGGAACTCTCTTAGGTCCAAATTGGCTTATTGATGATTCATGTTTATCTGGTCAAAGATTATGGGTAACCATTTAAGCCTGCAATTATCCACGTTAAGTATTTATGATTATCCATATGGCACTACATCTGACTAGGGCAAAGTATTGGGCCTGTTCAAGCCGCCAGAAGTTGGGCCTTTATGATTTGGGCACTACAATTTCCCCTAAAATTCTTTGCCAAAATTAGGCCAAAGAATTTTAAATCCTGAGTAGGCCCAATGTCGACCCAAATTATGTTGAAATTTCATGATTGGGCATGTTTGTGATTAATCAAAATCGGTAGGGGTACGCTAGTCATTGGCAAAAATTTTAACCGCCAAAATCCTTCTTTAGCTTTAATCCTTATGGTTGTTCTGCAGACAGTTCGAACATCATTCAACTTCAAACTCTGTACCCGTCATTTTGCTCCTCATATTTTCTTAAAAAGACCTCTAAAGATCTCATTTTTTCTTTGCTTTCTCTGTAAATCTCTTATTTCTTCTTGCTTGTCTTATTAATCTACTTACGTAGTTCTTTTCAGCTGTATATTTTTAGTTATTCTTTTATTTTTGTCAAGATGGTTGACATTCCCCATAAAAAGAACTTGGAAGACTTTAGGAAGATGTATTATATCCTTCCTAGATCACTATTGAGTACGTACCCTTCCTACAAACCTTATTGCGATTGATGGGGGGTGCTGGATCCATACATTTATTGTAGTTCAAGGGGAATTAACTTTTCTCGAAGCTAACTTTTCTTAGAATTTTGAGAATACTTTGAGGTTGTACCATCTCAATGTACCCCCAATACCTAGCGCATTATCAATGGGGTTTATAAGATCAATGAATACTATAGGACCAACCGAGACATCCTAAAAATTAAATACTATTACTCCTGGTCCCGCACCACAGATAATGATTTGTACCTGAAGGCAAGGAAGGCCGACATGGCTCTTATGGTAAATCTTCCTAATTCCAAGAAGGGATAGGGTTTATTGGATGCAATTGGCAACATCCTCCTCTCTCATAGGGGTAACAGTACACTAGGTTTATGTGACCAATGTGGGGGAGTGATATAGGTTAATATTTTTGTTTAGATGCACTTTTAGGGTTTCCTTTCTAAATTATGTTAACTGGTGATTTTTTTTTTATTTGAACATCTCGATCAAAGAAGAAGGAACCCTCCCATCACCAAATCAATAAGCCAGAGATATTGAAGGTTTGGAAGATGAGGGAACCCCTAGTTAGTGGTGATGATCTTGCCTCAACTTTTCTTTTCTTGAGTACAAATATTTATTGGAAACTTCACTACTCGTCTAGTAGATAGCATCCCTGATCATCCTCTTCCAGCCGAGGAAGCTTATGTCTTCTCCACTTTCAAATCCATAGACATTGGCTCCATCCTTATTGAAGAAGATGAGTCAATGGATCCTATAAAGAGGATTTTACTAATTGATGAAGATGATGTTGAGGCTGATGCCTCCTCTCCTAAGACCAAGTGCTTGAAGAGAACTAAATAAGAAGGCCCCAAGGCCACTGACCTGAACTTAGTTGCTCGAGAAAAAAATAAGAAAGGTAATGCCCCCATGGCCCCTCAAACCCACCATAAAGGGTGATGTCCTTCCATCTATAAGGTTTTCATAGGTGATGTATGTGACCAGAAATCTCTCCTTGGCCTATGGATTTTTTAAGGTAGTTGTGTTCACGATTGATCGCGAGAAAATCAAACAGTAATCCTACAAGAAATTTACATCCCATGCTTCTCAGGAACTATTATTGGTATGTCAAGAATTCATTTGTATTTCTTTTTTGTTCTATTTTGAGATAGATGTTAATAATGAGCTCAGTGAGGCCTTTCGAAAATCAAAGGAAGCTTTGGCCTCTTCTAAGAAGGCCAATGACACGTAGAAAAAGTCCAACATAGACGTCATGGGCGCACTTAAGACCGAGTGCGACCAGTTGAAAGTCAAGAATGACCAGCTGAAAGTCGAGCATGATTGATTGATAAAGGAATCCCAAGAACTCTCTTCAACTAAAGAGGCAAGCTATGAGAAAGGATATACCAAATCCTTTAAGGATGACAAATGTCAATTGGACTGCATTCGAAAATCAAACTTCATGAAAGGCTGGGATGAAGCCTTGGTGAGGAAGAATGTCCAAGTGGAATCTGAGATTTTTAGCAAGCACAAGTCAGGATCCCCACCAAGAGTTGAAGAGGAAGCCACTACTAGTGCCACGTCCCATCAAAGTGGGGATGGTTCATCTAAGGGTAAGGCCCTAAAGAGTGAGGAGCAGTTGAAGAACAAAGTAACTTAGTATAAGACTATTTCTATATGTTCTTGTATCCTTTTTCTCTATCTTTGTTTGTAAGTGATTTTCCATTTTAGAGTTATTAATGGCAAAGCTTCCTTTTTGTTAACTACAATACAGTCCAAACACTTTTAAGAATTTTTTTTTACTTATTATTGTCTGTTGTTGAGGATGTTCTTTCATTTACTGGAAACTTAGATGTCCTTCTTGGTCGGGACATCGGTACTCAGGGTCGCCAAGCATTTATTTTTATTCGCAAAGCTCATAAGAAGATGACTAGTGCCTACAAAAACCATTTAGCCTTATTGTACAAGCTAAACGATGATGTGAAGGACCTAGGGGATGTAGGCACCCTGGTGCAAGATTAAGTGAACAACTTGAAGGCTCAACTCACTGGGGAAAAATACATTCACGATGTTAACACACTCTTTCAATATGAAAATAACGAGCTCAAGAAGAAGCTCGATGACATTGAGGACAGTAGCTGCAGAGCCCTTGTCATAGTTATGTGACTTAACCATGATGTTGTCAATATTCATTCCTTGTTCAAAATGGGTTCCCGAGCAACATGGTACGCAGGCTATGATGAAGGTTGGACAGATGCTTCTATCAAATTGGAAGAGGCAAAGAGCGTGGCCTACAAATAAGGTTGGCTGAATGTCGGGGGGATTTTAAAGGTTTCCAAGGACTCTCAACTTTGGTATATATATGTACCAAGTTTATTGGTACATTTTATAGGCATCCTCCCCATGGCAGCGAGGGGAAGTAAGTCCTTATGGATGTTATTCCTCTTCAACTGGATGAGAGTTATTTTGACTTTCATGACAGTGATGATGAGTTCCAACCGGACCCTAATAATAGCTGAAGAAGAGATATTACCAATTTTATTTCCACATGACCATGACGTTTATTTCTTTTTTTGTTTTACTTATAATAGATGATATTTTTGCAACTCGTAACTCATTGTTAACATTTTTTTTGTTTTAATACCAACCATGCACATTTTTACATTCCTTAATGCCGAGCATGTATTTTACTATCTTATATTACCTATTAGGTTGTGTCGTCCTAATACTTTAGGCCAAAAACAGACTATGGTAAAATGCACTTAGTTTAAGGGAAATCCACTCATTTAGGATTTTATCTGACCAAGTTAGGTTCATTCAGTTCTTAGGATCCCTTGTAATTCCTTCGCTTGCCTGAGAAATTTATGAGGTCTTTGTGTTTTTATGACGAAGATTTGAAGACCTTAGGTTTAATTGTAATTAACAAGTTTGTAATTGTAATTAACACTAAGGTAACTCTGATCGACATTCAAACATTAGTGAAAAACGTGATATTGTAATTTTGGAACAATGCAAATTAATTGAAATTCTATGTAATTGATCGAATCTATTGGATCTTTATTAATGACTTTAAATAAAATTGCGAGCATCATAAGTCTTGAAATGAAAATTTTTAAAAACTAAGTATGCTGGAAATAAATAAAATCAAAAGTAAAATTTCTTGAGATTAGCCTTATTCCAAAATGGGTATCTCTTTGCCCTCCATTGTTTCCAAATGATAGGCTCCTTTAAGATAATCTATGATTACTTCGAATGGTCCTTCCCAATTAGGCCCTAACTTGTCATCCAAAGGTTTTTGGTGCTTTCGAGGACTTTTCTGAGGACATAATCCCTGACAAGGAATTTCCTCAGATTGACCCCCTTATTGTATTTCTTAGCTAACTGTTATTGGTAAGAGGCCACTTTTACGATGGGTTGTACATTCCATTCTTCTGATAGGTCAATTTTAATGCTCATAGATTTGTTATTCAAACCTTGATAGTCCTCGTGGTCGGTAAACCATATACTAGGGAAATTACAACTTCCATTATATAAGTTAGAGCGAAGGGTGTTTCCCCAATGGGTGTCCTAGGCATAGTGTGATATCCCTAGAGAACATGAGGAAGATCATCCACCCAAGCTCCCTTTTCTCTTTCCAACCACTTATTCAAGACATCGAGAATTGTTTTTTTAGAGGCTTCTTCTTAGCCATTGCTTTGGTGGTAGGCCATAAAATTGAAATGGTCGTTAATTATATGGTCGTGACAGAAGCCTTGGAAAGGACCACTTTCAAACGGTGTGTCATTGTCCCTTATGATTGTCCTGGGTTGTCCGAAGTGAGTTAAGATGTTCCTCCAAATAAATTTCATCATATTAGTATCTCTGATGTTTGGTACCCGGCTCAACCTCAATCCATTTTGTGAAATAATTTGTGCCGACCAACTAGTACTTGTGATTTCCTGGTGCAGTTGGGAGTGGACCTACAATATCCATCCCCCATTGCACAAACAACCATGGACTGGTTAGGGACTTCAAGTTATTAGTTGATTGATTAAGCATAGGGTAGAAATTTTGGCACTTTTCACACTTCCAAGTGTAAGCATTTGTGTCTTTACGCATATATGGCCACAAGTATCTTTCTTTAATTGCTCGAAAAGCTAAAGATCTTCCTCTTGCCTGTCTCCCATAAATCCCATCATATAATTGGTAGACAACTTGGTCGATGTCTTTTGGATGCAGGTATTGAAGTTAGGGGACCCTAAAGGATTTTCTATAGAGTTTTTCTCCAGGTCCAAGTTAGAACCACATCAATTTTACCCTGATTTAATGAGCCTTCTTTTTATGGGTCAAAAATGTTTTATTCTGTACGTAAGAGAAGATCAAATCCATCAAGCTAGGACACATTTCAATGGAAAAATCATGATCGAAGGCCACCATTTTCTTAATGCTAGGCTTAGCGAGGAACTCCACTAAAATTATTCTCCCAAGATTAGAATCCACTACTTAACTTAGGGATGCTAAAGCATCGGTATGACTATTGTTCCCCTGGGGAACTATTAAATGTGGACTGCCTTAAATTTTAATATAAACTCACAAACCACCTATAAGTATGATACCATCCTTTAGTCCTTCATTTCAATGTCTTCGCTTACTTGGTTGGATACCTTCGTTTTAGTCTTTCATTTCAAAATGCACTTTAAGTTTGTTTATCCCCAGCGACTGAGCCTTGCGCAGTCCTTCTATAAGTGCTTTGTTCTCGGCTTCATTATTGGATGCTTCAAAGCCTATCTTGATTCCTTAGCCGATCATCGAATTCTATGGTGTAATGAGAATAATTCCTACTACTTCCCCTTTAGAGTTAAAGGGACCATCTGCATATAATATCCACTTCCTGTATTGAACCATCTCGTAATCTTTCAGCTGATCGACAACCTGTTGATCGATAGGCTCCCCTTCTTTGATAAATTCTTCTATAAAGTCAGCCAACCTCCCCTTGATTATTGTTATTGATTGATAGTGTATATCAAATCTTTTATGTTTGATTGACAGATAGGTCGGCTTTAAGAAGACCATCTTTAATAGGGAAGGACGTGATGACTGTGATGGAATATGCCTCAAAGTAATGCTTCAATTTTTGGGACACAATGATCAGCGAGTAAGCCAACTTCTCTAGAGACAAGTAATGTTACTCGGTGTCCAGGAGCGTATGGATGATGTCATAAATAGGTAATTTTCTTCATTTTTTCTCGCATACCAGGTCGAACTAACTACGTCACTTAAAACTGTAAGGTGTAGGTAGAGAGGATCCTTGGGCTCTACAATTGCTAATAATACTTTATTTCCTCAAGTTCTTTTGAGAATTAATCATTCCAAGTGAGGCCCTTTTCCTTATTGAGCAGATAAAAAATGTTTTATAATGCTCGGATGAATTATAGATGAAATTATTTAGGGCTACGATCCTCCCAATTAGCTTTTGGAACTCTCATAGCATTTTGATAGGATAAAGATTACTGATCACAACTATGTGGCCAGGGTTTGCTTCAATCCCCATCTTTCTGACCAGAACGCTGAGGAACATTCCTTACTGGACCCCAAAAGATCATTTTCTTGCATTGATCTTCATCCGATAATGCCTCAGGATTTTAAAGGTTTATGCCAAGTCCTTGAGGTACTTGTCCTTACACTTTCTTTTGAGGAGCATATCATCAATATATACATCAATTGTCTTTCCCATTTGTTTATTGAACATCTATGTGACCAATCTCTAGTATGTGGATCTTACATTCTTAAGGCCAAAAGGAATGACCTTGTAATAGTATAGGCCCAGCTGGGTGATGAATGAATTTTTGTCCTAATCGAGGTCAAATAGGGGAATGGTCTATCTTTGTCAAAGGGAAGCTATCTTTGGGATAAGCTCTATTAAGATTGACGAAGTCCACAAAAAATATCCATCTACTTTTACTCTTTCGAACTACCACCGGGTTTGAGAACCATTTTAGGAATTGAACTTCCCTAATGGACCTTGCCTCCATAAGTTTCCCTACCTCCTTGTCCACCGCCTTTTCTTTCTCTAAGTTAGTGCGACGAGCCTTCTATATGATCAGATGTGATTTCGAGATCAATCCCTGGCATGTCATATGTCTCCCATGCGAAAACATCTCAACTATGTTTTAGAAAGGTGATCATATCCTTCTTTTCTTGGTCGTCTTTCATCAAAAACTGCTTAATCCAACTAATCCACAACTCTATCTGCGGGGTGGATTCCTTTCTCTTCCACCTTTGATTGCCCATGCTTTAGTTGTTACTTGGAGGGGCTGGCTCCATCCTAGGATGCTTCAGGGATGGTTTCCTTCTCTTTCGTTATCTCTTTTTTGGTCCAAATGGTGGAAATGTAGAACTTCTACGCTATAGCTTGATCACCTTTGATCTCCATTATGCCCCGATTGGTGATACAATTGAGTTTCTGATGGTTGGTTGAGGGTAATGCCCTTATGGCGTGTAGACACCCCCTTCCGAGGATAGATTGGTAATGTGAGTCAATGTAGACCACTAGAAACTCTATGAGTTTACAAATGTTCTCTGCCCTAACTCCAAGGGCTACTTTCTTCAGTGTTATGGTCATATTTCTTGTGAAGCCAACCAGTGGAATGAACGTTTCCTTTAAATTCCTCATCTTCACTTTGAGCTTATGAAAAATCTCCAGGTAAACTACTTTCAAATAACTTCCTTAATCCACTAATAGCTTGTCCACTTCCCAGTTTGCAATCCGAAGAGTGAGTATGAGTGCAGGATATCAAGAACCGGGAATTTCTTCAAACCCTAATTTACCATCGACCATGATTTAAACCCTCATAAGTTGTGTAAAATCAAAATTCTTCTAAGCGAAAAGAAAATACATTTAAAAACATACAACTTTGTTATATTAACTTAGACCCCTTGATGTTTCAGTAAATTATAAAAGAGCCCCTGAAATTTTCAAAGTCAGATAATTTGAGATATATTTAACCCCCAAACCCTAAGTTTACATCAAATTAAACCTTTAGACCTTAACTAGCATAAAATTATAGATTCAACCCTGGAAACTTTTTGAAATTACCAAACTACCAATAAAATTTACAAAAAGTGTACTTTTAGGGCTACAAATGAATTGTATAATCAATGAAGGACTAAGACCCAAAGCTTCTTTAATTTTGTTTCAAACCCTATCCACATGCTACCCCACATCAGCATATAAGGTTAAAAGTACATGGAAAAACCTATGAACCCATGTGCACCCCATTTACCCACAACTACCCCCCCCCCCCCCCCCCAAAAAAAAAAAAAAAAAAAAAAACTAGTTCAAATCCACCTCCTTTTAGCACCAATCAAATCCTCACCTGAAATAGTATAAACACCCTTCGACATAAGCAGTTAAAAATCACCCCACGGTTCGGTTTCAAATCTTGAAATTTCCCTCAATTTAGGTAATTCATTATTTTATGCTTCATTTTCAATGCTTTCAATTCTAGTATTTTTTGCATAGTTAATATAGTTAGAACACTCATAATGTGTAAGCTTTTACGTGTAGAATGGCCTGGGATAATAAAAATCAGTAGGAACACCATTAAACCTTGAGCTTTTAATAGTGAAACTCAATATACTGCCTTAAACTTTGATTTGAAGTCTTTTATAACTTTATTATAACCTAAGAATCTCGAGTGTAATAGTTAAAAGCCTTGAATGTTCATTAAGAGCTTAAATTGATTGAAAGTGTTTTTTAACTCAAAACTTGCAAATTCAAAACTCTCAATATAAAATCCACCAAAAACTTTGAAACCAAAACCAAACTACTCTCACACATAGATGAAACCAAACCCAATTCATAAGATACATTGTCATACTAAAGAAATACACAAAATTCAGGTCAAATTTTCTTGAAAAAACACAGTTTTGGAACTTGAGTTATATTGAATGTCATTTCATGAAACTTATATATTTGGATTCCTCATGAAAAACTAGGTTAAGTTTTTTATGGAATCATATCAAATGGTATACCAACGAAGGAGAAAACCTCGATCAAAAATTAAAACCCAAAACAATCAAAATCGAGAGGTTGAAGATGAAGACTTTATTCAGAAACCTTAACCACGCGCGTGAGGGCACGTGGCCAATCAGGAAAATATGATTTTTTCCCCAAAATTGTTATTAAATTTTTCTGATCAAAATGGTATTATATAAGACCATGTTTTGATATTCCAAGCCCAAGTTATGTAAAAACAAGATTTTAACTTAAAGGAATTTTTTTAAAATTACAAATCAACCCCTATCAACTTTTCAAACTTATGGGTTTGATCCACAAATTTTGCCCATGCGTACATCAAATTATTTTAAGATGAAAAATCTCTTGCACCAAAGTTCAAAAATGGGCTTAAGGTCACTATTTTAAAGTCCCGAGATAATTACAAATAATCTCCCAGAACTTTAACAAAGATAGTTTTGAATACAAAACTAACTGATTAACCCCTAATACTCATACACTACACATTGTATAACAGAAAATCAAGCCCTAATTCTTCCCAATATCCCAGTGTGCTAAAAAGTCAACCGAATACCAAGCAAGTATGTTTTGCCTACCTTTTCAGTATTATACTTTGCGTATTTGAAATACTTCTATTGATATCACCATGTGATAGCCACATTTACTCTGAGTATGTGCATGCTATTATATTTCCATACTATATATTTTGTTAACCATCATCAGTATTTGAATTATCACTAGTATTTAAATTTAAGGATAAAATTTAACCCTTCTCATCTAATAGTTGATATCATGTACCTTATTGATTCCGCTTGCCATAGCACTTTGTGCCATTTTTACGATATGCATCATTGTTAACTAGGAATTAGACTGACATGTTATCCCATGAAACTTTTTATCTTGGCCTACTGGTCTCAAATAATTGACATCCATGGTTGTTGCTACGTACATAGGAGTGTCACTTTAATTGTGAGCATAGAAGATTAATTTTCCCTAAAAGTATTGGGATTGATTGACTTAATATTATCAAGTTAACTGATGGCTTAATTACCTCTATACCCTTTATTGAATGAGTAAGAATGGGGTTATTTGTTCAAACTCTTTAACTTTCTTTAACATGATCCTTACTAAACTGCTAATAAACCGTATTTCTCAAAGGATTAATCACTATGGAATTATGAGTTCCAACATTTTGATGTTTTATAATATGATAAATATGGAATTATCATCTTATTATTGTCAATATTTTAAACATTGGTTCTATACACACTCCAACTCTCATTTATACATGTATCATTGTTATAAAACTAGTATAACCTGCTTAGCCAATTTGGGCTAATTCCTTCCTTCTCTGGATGTGCCAGGAAAGAGAAGATAGTATATCTTCCCTACTAGAGACAAAAACCAGTCACGTGTTTGTGTATGTGATCATATGGGCAGAGATTATACCATATTGGAGCAAGGAGTGACGCTTTTCAATTTGCTATATTGTCGTGTGTAGTAGAAACGTGTAACTCACCCCCACAATGGTATAACCCTATGTAAAACTACTTAGTAGTGAATAAAGTTATGTTATTTCGCCTTAGCTTTAATTCATTGCTTTATGTGTACTTCTTATTCTTTCATATAAAAAATCAGGGTGTGACAGTTATGGTGTGGGGTTCTTACCCCAACCAAGTCATCCTCTGTAAACACTATGTGTTTATTATAATCTACAAACTCCAATCACTCATTTTTTTCAGCTTGGCTTTTGGCAGGATCTATTTGGAAGGCCTCCATCACTCTCCTAAATTTCTTGAGTTCCATCTGAACTGCATTATCCTGAATTTTCATGAGGTTGGATGCCCCGTGTATAATGGAAAACTCGTTTCATGATTCTCCATCCTTCAGATTATCATATTTTTTGTCGCCGTATATAGCGACGTGATCTAGTTTTTTCTCAATGCACTCGTTGAGATGCCCTGCCTAGGCCAACTCCTCCAGGTCAGATTTCAGGGCTTTGCAATTTTCTATTTTGTGTCTATTTTTCTTGTGGAAAGAACACATGCGTGTGTTTTTCCTATTGGTAGGATCTCCTCCCATATTCTTGAAAATCATTTGAGAAACTATTGGTCCTCGATCTCCTCTATGGATTTTATATATTGGTTCCTTAAAATTTTTATTAATGGATTGGAAATATTTGAATGAGTATTATCTACCCCTATTCTTGGCTCTTTCGTTCTGTTTCTTGTTCCCCTTTTAGAGGTGTTCTCCTTATCATTGCCTTTGTTCACCTTGGCGCAACTAATTTCTACTTGGATGGTGTTGATCACGTCTTCCACCATAGAAAATTTTGAAAATACATAAAGTGAGGTCATCAGTGGTGTTCACCTCCTTCTTAGTGATGGACTGGTGCAGTATAGAGGTAGGTGCAAGTTGATCTTGAATGATGGGCTACCTGATCGGAGCAATCTTATACTTTGTTAAAAGCTTTCTAGAAGCACTTATGGTACAAAAAAATCAATGTTGGGGGTATATGCCATGGTTTCAAGTCATATAGTGCAGTGGGGATAAAGGATATCATTTCTTCATGGTAGTTTATTATAAAAATTCCCAACAAATAAGATGAGATATTTCCAGTGTAAAAATATTCCTTAGTTATATTTTGGATAGTTTTTATTCACACCATGTCTCTTTGTAAGACATTTGTATGCACATATGAGGTTTAATCCTTTTGTCATCAGATTTGATCATAATTTTTTGGATTCTAGAATAAGAATATGTAGCCAATGCAATTAATAAGTATGTCAACATTTCATAAAGCGCATTCAACAATTTTTTGAATATATTATCCAATGTTGTATACTCCATGTAATCAAATAAACATTTGAGGACATCTATAATCGAGGGTGTTCTATGTTTAAGAGTTCCTCAGTATTCTTAGTAAAATAGATTATATGAAATCGAAATGGAAGAATTTGCACATGGCATGGAAGGGAACGATTCAAGACATCAAGAAAGTTTACCACTATCTTGAGGAGGTATTATACTAAAATATATAGGTATAACTTGTGATATTCCAGAAATATAATAGAAGCCACGTGGCCTACCGAAAATATGACATATGGGTGGTGTTAGAATTTTATGTACGTGCATTTGTTTGTTTAGAATTAAGCATAAGATATAAATACACTGTTAAAACTTAAAAAAAATGAAATTTAATACGCACAACTTACAAACCATACTTAAAAGAATTGATGTCAAGCCTTGAGTTTCACACAATTTTCATAAGATAGAGTCATCCCCTCACTGGTGTCCAAGGTTAATGAACATCGGTCTCCCAAGATAGAATGGAATTTTCATCTTTATAGAAGCGACACTTCAATCGATAAAGCTTTGTAGAATCCAAAATATATGTTGTACTTTCTCATGAATTTGACTCAAGAGGGAACGAAAAAGTGATAGAAATTTGACACTTAAAATTAATGATTATTTTTAGACTTGGTGGAATGAAGGAGTGGTGCCATATTTATAGAAAATTTCACAATCTTTCATGAGATACATATCCTTTCATAAATATTCATGTCTTTTACTAATGGTCACAACAACTCACGTATAGACACCACTTTTCACAAACAATTGAGTCCTTCCGAATGATCTTAACCATTTATGGATGGACACAAACTTTCATGAACCATTGTGTCTAAAAAATTAAGTTAATAAAAATTTTCACCCAATTAAAATTATTGTTCAAGTATAATAATTTCCATCAAGTCCCATCATGAGTGAAAATTATGAGCAAAAGGACAACTAAGATACACGAACATACAGACAACTGAGAGTGTACGGGTGATAAATGACTTCATCGGAATATGTAGCTAGAGACTTTGAACTTTCCCTAGTGGATATCTATCAGATTTACATGTCTAATCAGAGGGAAAGATTCCTTGAATAGTCATTCGTTATTGTTAACTAAGACAATAGAAATCAGATAGTCATTTATCTACATAGTATAGTTCCCAGTTTGTGTTCATTTTCGCCTTGAACACCACTTGGTTCATGAGTGTTTTAGAAAACAATTCTTTCGAAAATTCTCACAGAAGTATACCCTTATTACTCACATAGGTAACTTCCATAAAGATTATCCTACAATATCCCACTTGAACGTATCGAGACATAGAAGTCATTAAAAGCATATATTATCCTAAATCTCGCAGTAGTTGTGCATTGTCTCATCATACGAATGCGTTGAACTATATATATATAATACTCTTGTACGGACTTTCTTGCATTTTAACAGTGCAGACCGGACGTGTTGCGTGGCGGTGATCCTAAATATTATCGCAAAAATTATAGACACTCTCTTTTTTTTCCGAGCTCACCGCTAGGCGACATGTTCGGTCCGCACTGTTAAAATGTGGGAAAATCCGCACAAGAGCATCACTGTATATATATATATATATATATATATATATATATATATATATATATATATATATATATATATATATATATATATATATATATATATATATAACTGATTCATCCATATTTAAGTTGTCCCTTTGAACCTAGATATTGAGATCTCAAATTAACTAGGTTGGGTTGCCACCATGGCAACTATTGGTTAAATCGATAGGCTTTTGACCATTCCTCTTGATGATAGTTTCTTGCTCTACGATTAACGAATTGACATTTGATTTTCACCAGCCTAATGTAATCACCATAACAGAGAGCGTATATATGGTATTATGTCTATAACACAATAAATTGTGACTTACCATTTTGTTTTTACTCCCTTTCAATTGATTGTCGTCAATCATAATAGGGGCATTAGAATGATTAAGTAGAATTATACTCCTCCTTTAGATAATCTAAGAGTGCACATTTTCTTAGAGGATATTCACCTATTAGCATTTTCAACTACGCTAATGTATCTGCTCGGAACTACGAGCCTTAATAATTATATATATCTCATATAAGTTACAATTACAATTTTTTTTCAATATTTATGCCATTTATCATTACAATCTTCATAAGTATATTAATATCTAAAAGATATTATCCTTCAACATATTTGATCCATTATCTCCCCATCAAAAATTTGAAAAGTATGCTTAATACGATCCAAGTACTAGAGTATCAATGTGTTTTATTCACTTCTTAAGATAAATGCACAGTTGAATTTAAATGAACAACCAATAAGTAGATATTTCCATGTTCTTCTCGTTGATAATAGTAATCATATATCATTTATATTTTAACTATGAATCATCTCTTAGGGGAACACTACCACAGTTATAAGATACATATAATGGTCGCTGATCATTCCCAAATCCATTGACAATTTGTTATGTGCCAATGAGTTAAATAAATAATGTATAGAATGCAATGTTTCCCCCACAATTTTAAACATACATTTGAAATTATTCACCATTGAATTCTATTGCTACATTTATTATCAACCCTCAAAGTTCTTAGTCCTCAATCAAAGAGAAATTACTAGTTAGTCATCGATTTTTTTAAAAAAAATTGTTTCTACCATCTTTAAAGCAATCACTAGACCACTCGGATCAGAATCATTTAATATTTCTATGAAGTAATAATTAGATTCCATCATATTTAAAGCAGTAATTAAATCACTCGGTTCTTAATTTATTTATTAAATACAATGACTAACACTGCAATAAAAACTATCAAAACAGGGACGTTATTGAATTTATGCACTTTTCACGATTTCACATAGTCATCTTTGCCAATTAAATGAAAACCAAAATATATCACACCAATAAAACATTGTTGACAAAACAAAACAAAAAATTGTTGTCATCAATTTTATATCACTCATAAAATTTGGCAAACCAACATGAGTATAATGAAACAAAACATTTTATCCTCATTTGAGAAATCAAATGTCCCAATATTATCGCATAAAAGTTTTATTTACTAAATTTGCCAAGTTAGTCGTTAGTGATAATTTCGTTTATGTAGTGCACAATACACAAATAAATTGTATTTTTCATGATAGTTTTTTAGTGAAACAACATACTATGTTATGTAATGCATGCCCATATTTTTATTGAATATATAACTGTCACATTATTTTTATGTGACTAAGTGTATAGTCACACGTTCAAGACTTGTAAATACAAAAACATAATTTGTTTTTAGTACCGGTGTTTACGGTATGAACCCATTCTATTCATGTGCTCTTTATAGATAGAATTATAATCTTAAAAACAACCGTTTATTTTCATTTATCAATTTCAAAACATACATCAAAAGATTGCATTTGGCTCACTAACTTTGTATGTAACAAATATTTATTTCCTGTTATATAAAATCATTCATTCATGTAACTGCATAAGTTTTTTATATAAGTATCTTATTGGCTATCCAAATTGTTATCACAAAAGAATTAATATAACAAAAATCAACTCTCCTTTCACTATAGAGTTATAAAGCCCATATAAGATCCATTTATATATTATAAATGGAACGCTTAATGAAATAAACAACGCTCTATATATAAACCCATGTCTTTATTTGAATGCTTTGAGGTGAAGAATTATGCACCGTTGTGTAGAAAGGGTATATCCATGTACCTTATTTTGGATATCACTTTCCTAATAGTAACCTAAGACAATATTCTAGACAAAAAATCTTTCTTATCCAAATATAGTGGCTTTTCATGTCCTCATATGTACAAACACATATGTAATATATATATATATATATCATCAATGACCGTATGATAATATTCTGAAAAGGGAACTCTCTCGGGTTTTTTGTATTTAACATTAATAGCTAAAACTTCCATTTGTGTAAAACATACAAATGACGTGGACCAGAATTTAGCAAAACATATCACATGATGCAAACTGTGGGTACCCTCTTTTGTCAATTGAAGCCCATAAAAGTAGCCGGACAAAGCCCATATAAGAATAAAAGGGACCTGACCCAAATAATGAGTCTAAAGTGACAGTTAGGATAGAGAGATGTGACTAAGTCCATCCCCAAAATCTCAGATGAGATATTCAAGGGATACTGGGTCAACGTGTTGCCTACCAACACTCCCTCTCTCTCTTTTTACAATAGAATATATATTGTACCCTTGGCCCAGGGCAAAGGGCATGTGAAAAAAACATCTTCAGAGTTACTTAATAAGAACAGTAGACCTCTCCATAGGCGTAGGCAATTTGTCAAACCACGTATATTCTTGTGTTGTGTGATTGCTGTATTTCTTTTATACTGGTGATTGTTTTCTTTTCATAAATTATTTGTGATGAGATTTTTATCACCACAATTGGCGAAGTCTGTGGGAAATGATTGTTTTCTCCTACGAAAACCCTCACCAGCAAGATCCAAGAGTGTCACATTATCAGTAATGTTCGTCAAGCAGGAGATATTCAATAGCAGCTGAACCCCCCAAGGGTAAGGTCTGAAAAATGCCATTCAAACGCAAGACTTTGCCAGGAGATGCAGGTCTCTAAAGAAATTCAAGGGCCACCCAAGTCCACGCAAATCTCTAGGTTAATCGATGCCTATGAGGCCAGACTCCAGGAATAGGAGGAGGACACTTATCAACGGGAAAAAAAGAATGCCCACCTCAAAAGGCGGCTGAAAAGACTGGAGAGAAAACTCCGTTCAAATACAAGGTGATGCTATAGACACCTCATTCTGTTACCCCCTAACTCTCCTTAGGTCCCTAGTACCTCCACTCATCACCGCAAACCCTGGTCATGTCCCAAGCACTAACCTGGAAGCCATCGGGCACTCCCCGGCTCGATTTGACCAAAAGTCAAACTCTTCATCTCGACTGAGACTCAATGAATCTTCTAAGGTCACTGAATACCCTTTCTAACGGTTCATCCCGTGCGCGATTCTGACTTACCATGCGGACGAACGATCCGTTTGCATCCGAAACCCGATTTAGAAGCCATCGGGCGCTCCTGGGCTCTGTTTGACCTAAGTTAACTATTCAGATCGACCGAGGCTGAATGAATCTTCAAAGGGTACTGAAAACCCTTTCCAACAGTCCATCCCGTGCGTGATTCAGACTTTCCATGCGAACAAATGATATGTTTGACTCTGAGAGGTCACCGAATGCTTCTCGGACCTGATTGATCAAAGTCAACTCCCCAAACTGGGTCAAACTCTTTGGAATGTCGAAGAATATATCCTAACCTTTCCAACGGTCTTCCCCGTTCACTATTCGGATTTACCATGCGGACGAACGATCCGTTTGCGTCCGCACGATTCCCCGTCTAATGGACAGATAAATGCTTCCGAGCCATATTTGACCCAAAGTCAACTACCGAACCAGGGAGCGGTCTAAGGTACTTTCGAAAGTCTACGAATTACCTTTCCAATGGTATGCCCCGTTCGCGATTCTGACCAATGGTTTGCCCTCAGCGTCCAATTTTCCGAAAAATCCTGAAGCGCACTGCCAAATGGTAGGTCCCAAACCCTGCCTATCGGCACCTGCCGATAGGTAGTGCCATGTCAATGCCGATAGGTATTTCCATGTCAATGCCGATCGGCAGTCCCATGGGGCTATAAAAGGAGGTCTTCACCTCATTTGTAGGAGGAGCCCAGATCTGATAAAAATCTCTCTGAACGAATCCCAGAAACCTCTCTCGAAGGCAGCGTGATTTTAACTTCCAAATCCTCCTTTTACTCCCACTTTTCATCATCCCTTTCATCAAATTTGGTGAATTAACCACTCTTCATCATCATTCAAAGTGCAAGGGTTGCTCTCCAACATTCAAGATCAAGCTCAAGATCTATAATAAGGTCCAACTTTCTCAAATCTCTCCTAAATTATCTTGAATTCCCAATAACTTATTTTCTTATTTAGCACTTTTATTATCTCATCTCACACATCCTAATATACTTTTTATTTAGTATTATCGCACATCTCTAATTTTCATATAAATAAAACCTAAAAAAATAAGAAAAAGAGGGTTTGCTCATAAATTCCAAATAGGGATTCTCACACTTTTTCCACACTCTTCTCACCACTAAAACACTTTTTTCTACACACACACACACACTCACAAATAATAGATTCCCCATTTGGATTTATGGGATAAACCCCACCCTCATTTTTTATGCGAACTACGTGGACTTTGATGCCTCTATAGGCTACGTAGGCGTCTAGGGGTAAAACTCGAGACTCGAGTCCTTTTTCTCACTTTTTACCTTATCTTCTATCTTCTTTTTTAATCCATTTTCCTTTTATGCTATATACTTGCTCTTAGTGACACTTTACTCCATATGCGTTATCGTTCCATTATAACGATCAACGTAGGGGAAATCGCGTAAATCTTATTTTTCTAATATTATTCTTAATATCTTCCTACGGAAGACTCGCTTTATCTTTTCCATGATACAAGTCGAGGATTCCTACCTCCATTCTATATATATACACATGCACACATATCATGGGGGGAAACATAAGGGAAAATAGAAAATATCCATGAGAGATCGAAAGGGCGGAATGGGTGCCTAACACCTTCCTATTTCGTAACTAAGCCTCCGAACCCTTCTCGAATCATTTTGGTTTCGCACGCACCAGTATGTCTTTGGATGCCATCCTTCGGGGTGGTTTCCCCTTTTTCTTTTGTTTGTTTTGAGTAAAATAGACTGGAAACTCTGAATCTGTCTATATTTTTTTTTCACACCACAAACGATGCCAGGCGAAGCGCTCTTGAGAGGGACGCGCGGGACCCAAAAGATCCTTTCCTCCATGCGCCCGCTGGGATCAGGATCGGGGGAAGGCCACAGATGCCAAATCAGGATTCTTAGCCCTCAGGTGAGAAAATATCGCAGCCGAGGAACAAGCTCAAGATGTGGTTCAGATAGAATGAAGAGACCTAGGTCAGGCGACCACCACTCTGAATACTTACGACCAGCTCGCCAGTACAGGAGTCCTGATCGGCAGGATGATGATATACGAAGTCTGGTCCAGAGAGAGATGGACCATCACCCAGCTCACCAAGGTAATAGATTAACAAGAGAGCTAGCAATACGAACTCTCAAAACTCAAATGAAGTCCCCTTTTTCAAGGGTGATAGAAGAAGAGGAAGCCCTAAAGAAGTTCGCGATTCCCAGGTTCAAGATTTACGATGGAAAAGTTTATTCCATCAACCATGTTAGGCAATACAGGCAAGAAATGACTCTATGGGTTCATAACAATGAAATCCTGTGTTGAATCTTCCCCTCTATCTTGCATAACGTGGCCCAGAAGTTGTTTGATAAGTTACCTCACCGATCTATCAAGAGTTTTAAATCTCTGGCTAAGTTGTTTACAGCTCGCTTCATTACGAGTTGTTCCCATTCGAAAAGGATGGATGCTTTGATTACTATGAAGAAAAAGCCACAGGTGAACCTCAAGGGGTACAAAAAGAGGTACTGGGAGATATTTAACGAAGTCGGTGACTACTCAAAGTAGGTCGCCGTAGCATCCTTAAAAATAGGATTGTCGAGCTTCTGCCTCTTGCACCAGTCCCTAACTAAGAAAGAGGCCACAACCATCGATGACTTAATGACCCATATTGAGAATTACGCTAAAGTCAAGGATGTGACCCATCTTAATGCAGGTGAAAATGGTCGTGCGAAGGCAAGTAAAGGGGACGAGAACGTTCAATCGCAGAAGAAAGGAAATAAGAATGGGGGAAAGAACGGCCCCAAGAATGTAAACAAGAATGACGCCTCAAAGGCATTTCAAGCTGTAAACACAGTCTTCAAAGATTGGATCTATAAGATCCCAGTGAAGATCAAGGATGCGTCATTTATCAAATGGCCCACTAAGATGGGAGGATAACCCTCTAAGAGGAACAACGCGCTAAAATGCGCATTCTACAAGGAAGATGGACATAAAACTAAGCATTATAAGGCCCTGAAGTCTCACCTCAAGGAGTTGAACCAGGACGAAAACCTCAAGGAGTTCATGGAAAAGAGGACTGACAAAGCGAATGTGAATGGAAAAAAGAGGCCCAATAATGTCCTTAAGGAGGATGTTGTCCACGAATTTTAAGTAATACATGGAGTGCCAGACCTCAAACAAATTCAAGGTAATGCGGCTCAAATGGAAGTTAAAAAGCTTACCGCAGTCATGCAGGCCTTCCAAATTGACCCTGCCAAGTCTCAGGAAAGGAAGAGGTGATGAACAAAGGATGTTGATTATAACAAGCATATTGTTTTTACAGATGAAGATTTGGTGGGAGTAAGAACCCCTCATCATGACGCACTGGCCATTACACTCAGGATAGACAATTGGGACTTCGATAGGTTTCTCGTCGACCAAGGTAGCCCATCCTAATTAATGTACCTTGACTTATTTAGGAAGCTAAAACTAAGAATATAAGATATAATAGAAGCCACTATCCTATTGGACGACTTTGCTGGGAAGGTCACGATTCCCTTGGGAAAGGTTTTCCTGCTAGTCAGGGCAAGAAACATCTCCAAATTAATTGAGTGTCTTGTTGTTGATATTGAATCACAATACCAAGACATCATCATTCCATCGACCTATCACCAAAAATTGAAGTGTGTAACTGATCGAGGATTAGTTGAGATCTATGGAGACCAGGCTGTGGTGAGGAAGTGTTTTATCGTGGCCATATGCCCCAAATAGGAGAATAAAGTAGAAAAAACAAAGGGAAAGGAAGAAGGTCCTGAGGGGTTAATGCCCACCAAAGAGTTGCTAAGGTATGGTTGACCAGGAGTGGAGGAAACCAGGCTCCTCCCCTTCGAAAGGGTAGTTGAAGACTCGGAGGAGGTTGCAGCTGGGAGTAGCTTGATCGAAAAAAAGTTTGTAATTGCCACCTCATTGACTGATGGAGAGAAGAAAGAATTAGTTACCCTACTCCGGAGCAACTTGTATGTTTTCGCATAGGATCCCTACAAGTTGCATGGGATTGATCCCAGCGTTGCATGTCATCAACTACACGTGGACCCATCTTTAAGGCCAATTACATAGAAGGATTGCCGAATAACCCCGAAGAAGGCTCGAGGAGTAGAGAAAGAGGTCGATAAACTACTAGACACAGGGTCCATATAGGAAGTTCAGTTTCCCAAATGGTTATCCAACCCAGTAGTGGTTCCTAAGAGCAATGGAAAGTAGTGGGTTTGTATTGACTTCACCGACCTTAACAGGGCCTGTACTAAAGACAGTTTCCCCCTTCTAAAGATCGACCAACTAGTTAATGCCACAGATGCACATAAGAGAATGAGCTTCCTAGATGCATATTCAGGATACCATTAAATCTCCCTTTACGTGCTAGATCAAGATAAAACCTCCTTTATAACCACTATTGGTTTATATTGCATAAAGTTATGCCTTTCGGCATTTAAAATACAGGAATAACTCATCATCGACTGGTCACGAGGATGTTTAAAGACCAGATGAGGGGATACCATGGAAGTTTATATCGATGACATGCTCGTTAAGAGAAAGTTCAAGGATGACCACCTCTCCGACCTGGCAAAGACGTTCGAAATCATCAGGAAGTAGCGAATGAAATTTAATGCCAGTAAGTGTTCTTTCGACATCCAGTCAGGAAAATTCCTTGGATACTTAGTCAGTAAGGTAGGAATAGAGGAAAACCCCGACCAGATGGATGCCATAAGCAAATTTCAGCCACCCCAAATAGTAAGAGATGTACAGAAGCTAACAAGAATGCCCACCGCACTCAATCGGTTTATTTTTAAGTCTTCAGAACGATGTAAATCGTTCTTTCAATTGTAAAAAAGGAATAAAGGAGTAACATGGGATGAAGGTTGCTCGAGAGACCTAAAAGATCTCAAATTTTACCTTAGTAGGCCCCCTTTACTAGTAATTCTGAGGCAGAATGATCCGTTGTAACTTTACCTAGCAGTGACAGACCATGCTGTAAGCTCTGACTTGGTATGTGAAAGATAAGGAAGCCAACATCCAGTCTATTAGGTGAGCAAAACTCCTTTGGAAGTCGAGCATCGATACCTGTTATTGGAGAAGCTCGCATACGCACTTATGATAGCCTCAAGGAAACTGAAGCATTATTTTGACGCTCACTCCATTGTCGTAGTTACTTCACCCCCCCCCCCCCCTAAGGCCAATCTAAAGAAAACAAATCTCTCCGGTCGACTATTAAAGTTGTCAGTCGAGCTCGAAAGGTTTTATATTAACTTTCAACGAAGAAAAACCATCAAGGGGAAAGTATTAGCGGATTTCATTATCGAGTTCAAAAGGGAGAAGCCTTGCAATCACCCCGAAATCAGTCGTCCAATGGAAGGCTTAGGTGTTTGGACATTATACATTGATGGAGCCTCCAACTCAAGGGGGCAGGAGTAGGTATTATTCTAATGACTCCTGACAACATAGTGCTCAAGCGGGGAATTAAACTTGGATTAAAACCTCTAACAATGAGGCAGAATACGAGGCATTAATTGCCAGGGGCAAGTAATCTTCTAGTCTTTGGAGATTTACAGATAGTTTCTAACAAAATAAGCAAAAAGTTTAACGCAAAGGACGAAAGGATGGCAACTTATCTCATCATTGTAAAGAGATTAATGGATAACTTCGATCAAGTCGATGTTCAGCAGTTCCCTAGGGGACAGAACAGCCATGCAGATACCCTAGCAACCCTAAGCTCAACTATAGACTCCAACTTGAGAAGAACAATCAAAATTTATTTCCTCGCGTAACCCAGTATTCGTTATGATACTGAGTTACAAAACCCCGACAAAATCCTCTAATTTGAAAAAGCTCCGAGCTGGATGGATCCCGTTATAGATTACTTATAAAATGATAAGTTACCCAGTGATAAAAAGACAGCCCATCAGATAAGAGTCAAGGCTACTCTCTTTTACTTATCTCCCGAGGGTAAGATTTATAAAAGATCTTTCAATGGGCCCTACCTCTAGTCCGTTCATCCATAGGACGTCGAGCAAGTTATGCACAAGCTCCATGATGGAAATTATGGAATTCATGTAGGAGGAATATCAATATCTTTTTGCGTAATGAAGGAAGGGTATTGGTGGCCATACATGCAAAAGGATGCTGGAGTGTATGTTCGAAAATTCAAAAAATGCCAAAAGCACTCGCTCTTAGTCCACCAAGAAGCCAGTGACTTAAAGTCCCTAACTAGCCCCTGGAATTTCTCCCAATGAGGCCTAGACATCTTGGGTCCTCTGCCTACTATAGTTGGAAATCAAAAGTATCTATCAGTATCCACAGACTATTTCACAAAGTGGATAGAGGCATAGCCATTGACAAACATCATGGGCTGTGATATGATAAGGGTCCTATAGAGAAATATCATCACGCATTTCGACATACCCATGACTACTTTAGCTCTATAGCCCTTCAAAAACTTTGGTATACTCTGTTCAAGAGTGGCGCCTTCCAAATATTTTGCAGCGATAATGGAATTAGGAACTAGTTCAGCTCTGTGGCATACCCTCAAAGCAATAGTCAAGACAATGCCTCCAATAAGACAATGATCGATGGATTGAGAAAGCGCTTTGAATGAGCCAAAGGAGTGTGGGAAAATGAACTGCCACGCATCCTCTGGGCTTATCTCACCACCCCAGGGCGAGCAACTGGGCAGACATCTTTTGCACTCATATATGGAATGGAAGCAATCATCCCCTTAGAAGCTGGTCTTCCTACTATGAAGTCTATGTTAATCAACAAAGACCATAATGATGAAGCATTGCTCAGCGAGCTTGACTTAGTAGATAAATGATTAGAATTGGCTCTAGTTAAGCTGGCATCTTACCAGCAACAGCTAGCTAGATAATACAATCACAAAGTCAACCTAAGGAAATTCCAGGTCAAAGACTACATCCTAAGGAAAGTTCTTGGTAGCGCTGTGAGACCATCAGATGGCAAGCTAGGACCTAACTGGGAGGGACCATTCAAGGTGATAAGGGACGATCTATAAGGAGCCTACCACTTGGAAACGCTCGAGGGCAGGGAGATACCAAGATCTTGGAATGTGGCCAACCTGAAGAAATTCTATTTCTAGATTTGCTTATGCATCAATAGTTTATGAAAAAAATTATTTACAAATTAATGTTACTCTCACTTTGATCAATAAAAATCAATTGGCCTTTGCATTCTGTATGTGTTGGTCATCTCAAGGATATTATATTATATGCACCTTTACCAAGTTATAGGCTTCACTGTTTTAACCTATATTATAAAGAGTAAGGATTACAACGAGTTAATTAACTTGCTACAGTTAAAAGATCTCTTAAGCCAGCCTCTCACGATTGTACCACATTGGTTGGGTTTATACCAGCTCGACCTCTCCAGACAAAGCCAGCAGGGATAACATGTAATCACCCTCCTCAGGCCTTTGTTCGTGACACAAATGGCCTCCTAGGTTGCTTCGGCGATAAGTAAAGGCCTATAGGTGATCTTTAAGAAATATGGCCAATCTAGGTTGGTCGCCAGCATAGTTTGGGTCCAAAATCCTGCTCGAGCGGACTGCAAACTAATCAGGTGTATCCTCGCCATCACCCTACTTAGGCCTAAGGCAGTGTGATGACATGACCTAGAAGGTAAAGTGAGGTGGAATGGTATGTCTATGGCATACTGGACTGGGGGAATGCTCATTAAAAAATAAGCTCGTGTTTAGTCGGTCGAGAAGCCCAAAGTCACTAGAGATTATCAATCAAAAACTTCTTTAGTCAGTAACTTCCTAAAACATAAAAATTTATTACTGAAGGTTACACGGTTACATGTACAACAGTGATAAAATAAAAAAACAAATAAGGAATAAATTAGATGCTAAGAGGGACCAGGTCGCTGAGTGAGGTAGTCAGCCACTCGTGCCCTTTGACCATCATCTGGATAAGGGGAAAGTCATCCTCGACCACCTCCGAGCTTGACTCTAATAGTTGCCTCGAGATCGCATCTATTGGCATCCAACGATCATCCCTTTTGAATATATGTCCATACCAGAGGACGAAGTTCTTGGGCACCTTTAACTCCCTGAGGGAACTTAGCCACCCTCTAATAAAGGATAGCTCCTTGACCTCCTTTAACTTCATAGGAGCGTCTGTCCAGCCCTAGTTGTACCCATATGCCCACACTTGCCGAGGACCTTTCTTGAACAAGTGCCTCAGCCGGGTAACATCCCTCTGAATCCCATCATCAATCATGTACGTCCTACAAACATCTCCCCACAGTTTGATAATCTCCCTAACAGAACCACTGTCGTCAGGCCTAGCTCGCTGCCTGGTTGATGAAGGGGAACCTTGTATAACTAGAGGGGCAATGCTTGGTTCATTCTATCTAAGGCGTGAAACTTCCCTCCTTAAGGCATCATTCTCCTACTGCAAAACCTCTCTAACCTGATTGATCTCGGAGGCATCTAAAATCTTAGCCTTAAAAGATTCCATCTCCTATTGAACAGAGGCTCCGACCTCCTCCATCTCTGCTAATCTATACTTTTGCTTGGAAACAACCTCGGATTGATCCTTATAGTCTTGGTTCCTTGTCCTAAGGGATTTACAAATCTTGATGAATGCTCGATGAACTTGGTCGCTTACATTAGAACCAAGGATTTAGCCTATACGAGAAGAGGTAGGAATGTAATAATCAAGATCAACAAACTACAAGACATGGAAAAAAATGACAAAAGTACATCAATAAAAGCGAAAACAAAATCCCTTCATTAAAAAATGGCACTAGCCAGGTACAGATGCATGAAGTGGAAAAAAAGAGAAAATACAAGTAAAGGAAAAAATTTTAGAAGTCTATTGGTCGATCTTGACCTGCTCTGTGGGAGATTGCTCTTTCCCCATGTTAGCAGCGGCCTCACTCGACTCTGACCCAAGTGTTGGGGCATCGGTAACAGGAGTGATAGGAACATCAGCAGCAGGCTGGCTAACAGAAGGGGTTTCTTTATCAACAACGGGTTTGGGGCTAGGGTTGTGCTCGCTAAACAGAGGATAGTCAGTAGAAACTCCAGCAGCAACCAAAGCTCGATCTAGCCTTTTTTAAAGTTTGCCCGATAGATGTATTCAATTTTCTTCTCAGCATCTTCATAGGCTACTTTATAGACCTCATTATAGTTATTCTCCCTAACCGTATCCACCTATGCCTCCAAGATCTTCACCTTTTCAGTGAGCTTTGTGTTCTTATTGGTGTTAAAAAGCTTACCCACCATAACCAGCTCGTAGGCCTCACGGAGTTCCTTCAACTCTTTAGCCGCCCCAGCCCTCTCCTTGGCAAACGAGGCCTCAACTTTTGTAAGAGCTCTCTCAAAATATTTTTGGGATTCTTCTGCAGTCTTCAGGCTCACCTCGAGCTTAGCATTTCTCCTCGCCAGTACATCTCGACTACAGCGGAGGACGGTATAGTCAGACAAAAATTGAAAAAAGAAACAGGTATAAGGCATACGATGAGAAGTACTAAAATAAACAACAAAAAAGAAAAGAAACGGACTTACTAAATCAAACCCCTGATTTTCCTTCATGGCTAACTAGTCTGGATCCATCTTTGAGGACCACTCATGGTCCACTGTTAATACATCTCTCTTGAGAAGCATGGAGGCAAGATGAGGGGCCATGTCCACGGAAGCTCCCTTAGTTGGAATAGCAAAAGGAACCAAGGAGGCCTATGCCTTCTTTGTTCTTTCCTCTCCTTTCCTTCTCTCCTCTTCCTTCTTATTCTTATCCTCTTCTCTTTTTCTCTCTTCCTCTTTCTTTCTCTCCTTCTCCCTCTTCTTTTCTTCTCTCCTTTTCCCTCAAGCTCCTTCTCATGAGCTGTTATCTGGGAACCACTAGTAGTATCCCCAGGCCTGGTCTTTTAGGTCTTCTTCTTGTTGGACAATAAGACATTATCATCATCAGGAGGAATCAAGTTATTTATTTTAGGAGGAGAAATATCTTCCTCGTTGGAACCCTCCAACCCAGAACTACCTGAACTAGAACCTTCCTCGTCGAACTTCTCTCCACCAGGTTCATATTTATAAGATTCCTCCTCACGATATCCTGCCTTACCACAACCACCTCTAGCAACATCGGGCTCTGAACTACTCTCCTCCTCCTCATCTAGCTCGATAGGTTCGAGAGCACCCTCTTCTTATGGGATATCAAAATGAGTTATATAGTTAACTAGACGAGCTATGAAGTTGGAGGTAGTGTTCTTGTATTTTGACAAGAAAGCAGACAACCTGATATGTTCACCTTCCACAATAAAGTCTCTTATATTCTAGTCCTTGAGCAACTCAGCAGCATGGATCTCGTGGTGAGCAGGCTCATGCCTCTTAGACTTTGCTAAAAAAGAAAAATAAAACATCATAGGAAGAACACATTATATCAACAGTTAAAAGGCAAAGAGATTAAACAATAACCTATAAATTCCTCCCCATAAGTAGGTATTCTAGGTCCTTGTACCTCGCACCCCCTATCTGAGGAGGAAACTTCCAGTTCCTAGCTATGAATCCTTCAAACCAGTAGTCCTTATGGGAATCAGGTAGATTTACTACCAACACCCTATCCGAACTCCTCGTCTTCAAGTAATGAAGACCAGAACTGGTACGAGAAAAGGTGTAACAAAAACAGATTTCAACTAAGCCGAAATTAGTGCCATAAAGTTGTTTTATTCTATGGACGCCATTTATAATCTTCCAAATGTTTGGAGAACACTGGGCTGGGACTATAACAAAATACTGGAAAAATGTAAGAAAAGGCGATTTGGGGGAAAAGCTAAACATCCTTGAGACAACAAAAGAACGTGAATCCATTGGCCATCCTCAATGTCGCGAACATTACGAGGAACAGAGGAACACTCAATATCCACCCAATCAAGAATATTATAACATTTCCTAAATTTTACAAGAGATTTGTTATCTATTCTAGCCATGAGAAAACCCTAGCTACAGTAAAAAGAAAAAGAGATAAAGATGAAGAACTTACGAAGTAGGTATCAAGCCAGGACTAATGAAAGACCACAGGAAAATGAAGATGAAGAGCAGGGAAATGGCTTTTGAATGACAAAGAATGAGCTTGGGAGAAAGAAGAAGCTTGAGAGTAAGGAATAGTTTGAGAACAGAAGGAAAAACATAGTTGAAGTGGCGAAATGGACCGTCTAAATGCCTCGGTTTGAACTCTCAATGATATCGCACGATAATAAAAGAAGATTTACCATAAAAAATCATTGAGAAATGACGATTCACTCACCACATAATTTGAAAATTGCAATAATACTATCAAAAGCGGGCTGGAGGCATCATTTAAAAGTTTTGAACCCATATTATGGCCCCAAACTTTTAGGGGCAACTGTGGGTACCCTCTTTCATCAATTGGAACCCATAAAAGTAGTCGGACAAAACCCACATAAGAATAAAAGTCACCCGACCCAAATAATGAGTCCAAAGTGACGGTTAGGATCGGGAGATGTGACCAAGAACATCCCCAAAATCTCGGATGAGATATTCAAGGGATACTAGGTTAATGTGTTGCCTTCCAACACTCCATCTCTCTCTTTTTACAACTGAATATATATTGTACCCATGGCCTGGGGAAAAGGGCATGTGAAAACACCATCTGGAGTGTTACTTAATAAGAACAGTAGACCTCTCTGTCGACGTAGGCAATTTGCCGAACCACGTATATTCTTATGTTGTGTGATTGGTGTTATTTCTTTTATACTGGTGATTGTTTTTTTTCATAAATTTTTTTTGATAAGATTTTTGTCACCACATAAACATTTATCTCGAAACATTTATTATATTTTCTTTCCTTATGCCACACAAAAATGTGAAAAACGCAAAAATAAAAAATCTCTCTTAAGTTGTTACAATTTTATGTATGTGTTTTTCGTGTTTTCGGAATTAAGCATAAGATAGAAATACATCGTTGACCATTCAAATAATAATGAAAATGAATACGCACAATTTACACACCATACTTAGAGAATTGATGTCGAACATTATGTAGTGCATAATTTCCTTAACACGAATTCATCCCCTCATCGGTGTCCAATGTTGATGAATGTTTGTCTACTAAGATAGAACAAAGTTTTCATCTTTATATAATCAACACTTTAATCTATAAAGCTCTGGAGAATCGAAAATCTATGTTGTACTATCTTATCAATTTAACTCAAGAAGGGATGAAAAAGTAATAGAGATTTGACACCCGGAATTAGGGATTATTTTTAGGTTTGGTAGAATGAAGAAGTGATGTCCTATTTATAGCAAAGTATAAACCTTTTCATGAAAATGCAAACCTTTTCATGAATAGTTACGTCCTTTACGAATGGTCACAACCACTCACGAATAGACATCACTTTTCACTAATAGTTGTTTTCTTTTTGAATGATCACAACCATTCACAGTTGGACACGAACTTTCACAAGCCACTGTGTCTATTAAATTAATTTAATAACAACTTTTAGTCAATGAAAATTATTATTAAAATATAATAATTTCCAACAGATAGAACGGCTCAACCTCGTACATATCTTAGTTGTTTATCTTTCTAGGTGGATGAGAGGGAATGCATTAAAATATTTTGACATTGGCCTTAGTCAAGACGGAATCACTTAAATGAAAGAGAACTTAGTTGGAAAGGTTCTTAACATCAAGTTGTCCCATGTGACCTAGTGACATCAGAATGCTATAGTTACATAAATATTGGCCAATTATATGAAGATATTTTCAACCATATGATCTAACAAATATGGGAATATTCCAACTCATCATATAAAGATATTAACTCTCCTATAAGGAAAGATAAATATATCCCCGAGGACTATGATCTCATACCTCACACCATACTCACACATATAAATAGATCTAATGAAGACTTCGAAATGCATGTAATATTAAACTTCCTATTATTAAGTTGTCCGAGAGTGAGAGAGAGGAAAAGGAATTTCTAATCTTGTTTCCATAAATTTTTCACTCTGATATAATGAATAAATAAACACTATTAAATGTAAGAAACCAAGCACGAGATAAACCACATTAAATTTGGGTATAACCTCTTTCATTCTTTTCATTTTAACTCAATTTAAGATCATTGCATCTTTAATAGTTTCAATTTTAAATTATTTGCAGTTTAATGCTTAGATCCATCTTATTCTAATTTCAGACATTAAAAATTTGACACTGTCTGTGCGAATCGGGATAAACAAGTTTTTATTCCCCAAAATATGTATTTAGATCTATGAGGCCCTAGTGTGAGAAAATCGTAAATGAGTAAATTGTTCCCCCAAAATTGCGAAGGGTTAGAGCTATAGTATTGTCTATTTACTTTTAGATACACTTAAAAGTAAATTAGATTAATTTTCTATAAATTGAATTATGTTATTATCTTGTCCAAAATATGTAATTATGTGTCTGTCCTATTCATTACTACGAGAATGATATTCGATCCAAATCCTATTAGTGCCACCAGTGTAGAGAATTTTCAATTATTGGGTTACTCAAAATTGTAGGGTTTTTAGTGTAAATCAATTAAATATCAGAAAGAAATCTAAACACAGAAAGAAAAATACTTACATCTTGTCAAGATCTATTGGATCTAGTAGGACATAACATGTACCCAATAACTTCACTAGTTGGAGGGGAAATAGACAAATGAAGCAAATGACTCTTCCATCACATCACGAGGGGATTCATTATGAATTCATATAAAAAGAATTTGATAACCCATGTTGATTAGATTCAGGGTCTTGTTTGAAAATATGTGAATTGAAGGGGTCGAATGCATCATTATGAAGCCACCTAGTCATAGTTCATTTGAAAATTTATGCGGGGATGAATTTGATTGTTTGTTTATTAACCTTCAAATATCATAAATCTAACAACAAAGGAGGAATCAAGGGGAATTCCGAAGGTCAGTGACCAAGGGGCATTCTTCCTCAGCCAAACCATGATAAATCTATAAATTTTGGCCTTATCCAATTCCAAACTAAAAGAATGATTTAAGAAAAATAAATTCCCTTCCAATTAACTTTGGAATAGATCAATCTAAACATTAGAAGGCAAACAAGAATATTTGACGAAGAATAAAATCCCATATAGTGAGGCTATATTCAATGGTTGACATTTATCCCAACCATTACAAATTATTAACTTGATAAAAGTTTAAACCATCGGTCATCACTCTAAAATATGATGACACGACAAAGCCCACGCATCACATGGATTAGTACCACGAAATAATTGACATCTACTCAATTCTATATGAAATTCATTGTTGAACCTTTTCTAGAGATTTAACTTAACCAACACTTTTGGGGTATACAAGAGTCCCAACAATCGAGATAAAAACATTTAGGGAACTAAATAACTTAATTGTAACCAACTACTTCCGAGTGACTAATTTCAATTTAGTAACCCAATTATAAGTGTCAAGTAGATGGAAGAAGAGATCATGCACAATTATTGGATGTTTTAATTGTGGGAAGTTGGAAGTGGTTTTCTATGATGAGAAATTTTAAAATTATGACCATAATGAGTGAGCTGCACCTGGGAAACTTTATTGGAGTTTAGCAAAGGATTCTCTCATTATAATGGATGAACTCTTGTCCAATTACTGAATGATAATGAATTCAAAATAGGAAATAGGTCTAACAAAAGTTTGCAAGATAAGGATAATCTTGGTACTAACTCGAAAAAAAGAAACACAAGCCCCATAATAGGGCTCAAGAAAAAACATAACAACAAATTTTTATGAAAATACTCAGCTCAAAATGGGAGTTCACCACATCCTCAACGAGATACGAAATGAAGAGTAATTAATGTGTATTTCTAAGCTCATATTCCTAGTAGGTTGACGCAATAAGAAAGGGAAAAATAGAGAAAGACATCAGTCCACATCCTATCGTAGGGAAGATGGTCGGGGGGGGGGGGGAATATGCTAGTTAATAAAGAGTCTAAGTAATAAGAGGAAGAATGAAAAATTCACTAGAGAAAGCAAGGATCCTCTAGAGATTATTGGGATAATTTCACTAGGACTCCACTTCACTAAATGGGTGAAAACAGAGGTTATGACACACCAGCAAAAAGGAAAATATATGTGTACATGGAAAAGGAATATATAAGTTTGGTTGAAGTAAGCCAAGACAAATCCATGTAAGTACGACTTCAAAAGGTGAACCATGATCACCTTATCGCGAGTTGTTAAAAATCTAGCCTCAATAGTCTCCTTTTTCCACATGGCGATCCTTGGTGGTGATATTGTAATTTCATGAGTGTATAATGAAAATAACTTTGGTTGAAATTGGTATCTCAACCAACGTTCTTTTTTACAACTTTTTCAAAAGGGGTTATCTCTTTAAAAGGAAGTTAAAATCACATCAACAAACTCTGATTGGTTTCTCAGGGTAGAAGAGTATCGGTTGGGCAGAGTGAGCTCGAAGTTATAAAAGTAACATGGACGACATATGATATGAAAATAATGAGTTTCTTCTTCCTTGATTAGAATGTAGATTTAATGTACAACATTATCTTAGGGAGAGTTGAATTGGAGAAGTTTGAGGTTACACTCTCCATCGTACACTAGGTGAAGTTCTCAATTGACTTTAATGTAGGCAATGTTCGTGGTTATCAAGAAATTTCTAGATAATACTATTTCACCTCAATTAAAGACAAAGAGTCCCACCGATGAAAAACTACCACCTATTAGATTGATACCCTAGAAGAGAAAATAAAGAATGAAGAAATGATCTGAGAGGCTAAGTTAGTGATCTTGGATGATGAGAATTAAAAAAGGATATTGGATATCATTTTTTCCTTGAAGAAAAGACTAAAAAATAATTAGTTGAGTTCCTTAGATAGTAGTATATATTTTTTTGTATAGAGAACATAAGGAGATGTCGAATATCGAACTCAAGATTTTATATCTTAAACTAAATGTTGACTTGGGGGATAACTATCTGATACAAAATGATGCACATTTTAGTCTAAAATATATGTTACAATTGATGTTGAGGTTGACAAGATATTGGAGGCTAAGTTTATTGAAGAATTCAGAAAACTGAACTAGAAGTCCATTGTAGTAATGGTGCAAAACCCCAATGGAAAATGAAGAGTTTGTGTAAACTCAATCAATGATATGAACAAGGCATGTCCAATATATTATTACCCATTGTCTCTTATAGGTTAACTGATTTAGCCCATACCCTTCTTCATCCATGCTTAATAAAGATATAATCATATTTATATATATGCAAGTGGCATGGAGAATACACCATTAATCACAAATATGCATGGGAATATGTTACACAAACAATAACACAACACGACACAACACAAAATTATCAATTAATGGGTCAATACTTTTCGGGTATGGGTTACTATCGGGTTGACATGGCAAACCCATTAAAAAATAATCGTTTGGTTAGATATTCTTGACCCACTCAGAACTATTACAAACCAAACACTATTAGTATGGTTACAGGTTATTTGACAAATTAGTAATTATTATGACCATTTAAAGGAATATAGAAAAAAAAATGGAATAATACATTTTTATCTTCATGTTAATTATGTAATTTTGCAAACTCGAAAAAATTTCAAATATCTTACTTGTCATCAATAACTCACAACCACACAAGTCTTCGTGTGTGTATGTGTGTGTGTGTGCGTGCGTGTGTGTGTGTGTGTCCTCATTTCTCAATAACTCACAAGAACTACACAATTCACAAAAAAATTAACCAAAAAAAACCACGTCCTTATTTAAAAGATTCCATATATATGACATTCATTCTCGATTGTCTCACTCCTTGATCTCATCTCATCTTACCACACTAGTGATCCCAATCAGCGACCTATTTTGGAGACCCAAACCAATAACAGTCCAACTTACAGAAACCCTAAAAAACATCATATAAACATAGCAATGGTGATTGGTGAATGATAAACCCTAACAACATATACTATTTCAATTTTTTAAGTTGTTAGACTTTTGAAGATGGAATTTGAAGATGCATTAGTTATGGATCATTTGTAACTTTGTAATTTTGTTGTGAAGTTAATGAACATTATGGAACTTTTGAAAATGTAATTATTAATTTCTCTATCTATATTAGTGGTGTTCGTGAATTTGTAGACTGAGATGGAATGGTATGGAACTAAGAATTTTTTATAAAATTTTGTATAAATGAAGTTTGAGTTTGAGATATGGCAATGAAATTTTTAAAAACATGCCATTTTAATTACATTTATAATCTAAAACAATTGTTGTGAGAATTCGTCTACAAAAATGGGTTAAATTCACACTATAATGTAAAGTTATTAAAAGATAAATATACTCAATAATCTGAGAATTATATTTAAATAATAACTGGTACTTTGTGGTTTAAATTATCACTCGATTGGTAGTAACCCGTTAATGTAATGGGTCTAGTGGCTCGTATCACTTAAAAGACACAATTCATTATCTAAAATTCTTAAATGGGTACGTGTCATGAAATATGTTGGGGGAAACGGATAATATACTAATGTTGGATTCATTCATTATTAAGATAACTCATCGTATTTGGATTGCACATATTTACACATCAAGTCATGAAAAACTGACACAAACACGACTTAAAATGAAAAATTAGTAGGTTTAATAATAGATTAGGTGACTTATTGCTATGATGTCAAGCCCTACGACCTAAAAATTGCTGAAACAACTTATTAAAGAATAGTAAACTGCATATTCAAGACTTAGATTCGAAAAATATGAAATTTCATGTGGATGGCATATTAGCATAAAGGTAAATCTTTTAAACGTACTATTAACATCACTAGCAATCATATATGGCACACTCACATCAACATGACACAGTTATACAAATATAAAGCGTATATATGAAGATATTTTCACCCATGTGCACTAGTTAATTTATTATTATTCCTCATCACTCATGTAAAATGTGATCTCATTGCTCCCGGTAGGATAGAGACACGTTCCCAACGACTACACTCTGTCACCTCACACCATACTCACACCTATAAATATATTCAATGAACACATCAAAAGTCGCATAATATTTAACTTCTCACTACTATATTCCTAGCGAGTGTTAATATGTATATATATATCTGTGTGTGTGTGTGTGTGTGTGTGTGTGTGTGTGTGTGTGGAGAGAGAGAGAGAGAGAGAGAGAGAGAGAGAGAGAGAGAGAGAGAGAGAATTTGTAATTGGGCTCCCATTTAGTATTTATTCCGATTAAATAGAGAGATAAACATTTTAGCAAAACCACCACAACATTCGTTCTTCCAATGGGGTTCAATGTTATCATGCGTATGCTCAGTTTTCTTTCTAAAAACTCCCATGATTTAGCATCTTGATTTTTCAATTTTTATAATGGCATCATCTAAATCTTCATTAGATGTCACAAACAAACATTTATGTCGAGAGACAATTGCACTATACATCTCCAATCGTTCATATCTGATCTACAAATATGAGTCTACATCTATTAAAATATCGGAGGATGTGTATAAATCTTCATTAGAATCTTGCAAATAAAAGTTTATTTGCGGATTTATTTTAGACAAAGGTAAGGAAACTTTATATACCGAATCTTTACATAAAATGCTTACTCTAGGTTGACAAACATAAAAAACATGACGGATTACTCCAAAAGGAAAAGGGTTATATAACCCTCACTTTAAGAAATAAAAAGATATGAATAAGGATTGGATGCCTGGCCTTGCAAAGACTGAAGTGGGCTTATTCAAGACAATTAATTGATGTCAAGATTTTATACCGAGTAATTTTGTTTCCTATACTGCTAATGTTTTAATTTCGTTTATGGATCTCCTAGATGAATATTGACACCCAAGGCTGCTTTTGGAACTTTCCTAGAGTGTTGGAAATCCAATTAAGATTGATTCTTCAACTCTAGAGAAGAAATATGGATTGTTTGCAAGGGTATTAATTGAAGTACATTTCTCATATCATATTCTTGAATTTATTAAAGTAAAGAAAGATAATTTCAAATTTTCGGTTAACATTGAGGTACAACATCCACCTTCCTATTGTGAGTTTTGTGGAAAAGTAACTCATCCCATATAATTATTTAAAATCGCAAACAAGAAGACTCGTATAAGGAGGGTACATAAAAATGAGGAGGCTAGGCATGATAAGAATAAATTTGATATTAATCCCAAATCCAAAAGAATGGTTGCTCTTGCACAAAAAAGTGACGATGTTGATAAAAATACAAAAGAAAATGAACAAGATATATAAGAGGAGCAATTGCAAAAAGAGAGTAACAACTATATTCTACAAATATACAAGATATTTGATGGAACCAAGGTGTTTGATGTGGAGACTACCAAAGAAAAGGGAATAAGACCAAGTGTTTATGGAAATGACTCGATGACTTTAGATGTGGAAAAACAACTTGTAAAAGAGGGAACTAATGCATGTGCGCGTTCAATTGTAACCAAAGTGATTCAAGGCGATAATTTAGAGGGTACTTCCTCCAAAGGAAAGCAAGGGTTTTTTTGGCACAAAGTGAGGAGGAGAAAAATTGTCTTAAATATAATTTTAGGCCTCCATCATATAGTTCTAAGCCTCGTAAATATTTGTAGTTTTTATAGGGTTCTCTAACTTTGCTTATCACTTGTATGGGTGAATATTCCATGTATCCATCTATCTCAAATTTTAGCTCTTCTAAATTTTTCTTGTGAACCACTAAGGAGGGATTTCTCTCCCCACCATATAAATAAATCTAGGAGTTTTATCCCTCTTTGAAAAAGTTAATAAATAAAAAGATATACACTTATGAGTGTAGGCACCTAAGTTGGAGATAAACCATGATAAATTCGTGTCTCCTCTATTTCATTCTCCTAATTTGAGCTTATTATGATTTCATTGTGTCTTTAATTGTTTTGATGTTAGATAATTAGTTGTTCCAAACTCAGATCGATCTCATAATAATTTTTGGCATCAACATGTTTTTTTTGGCATGGACCTAAACAAAATGACTTTAATGTTTTAGATACTTTTAGACGTGTTTGAGAATCTTATACGTGATAAACTTTTGTAAATGTAACTATGTTATGAAGAGCACTCGTACAACATGTATTTTCACATTATTGATGGTAAATACCCAAAGTGGACAAAATTCAAAATATTTCTTCATAGAAATATAATGAGCGAGAATTTATTGATCTGGAGGTTCGCTTTTCAATTATAAAGGCCCCTAACCCATATTTGAAACTTTGATGATTTGTCCTATAATGTATACACATATACAATGTTTCACAATGGCTATGAAAGATGAACGTGACAAAAAAAATGAGGTATTGAAACCGATGTCTGACACCCCACCTATTCTAATCCTCGGTAATCATTCCATTATTAAATTAAACAGTAATCATTAATGGTCTGATTCTTAGCATCACTGTCGAAATCCAACTAATTTACTAATACCTTAATGACCCGGTGTCAATATTTTAATCTTTTTATTAATAGGCAATAAATTAACTAATAAATCACATTCACCATTACAGATAACAACACAATAAATACTAGAGCATCTGAATAAATAATAGTGACTGGAATAAACACACCAGACTGAAATCCAAGTATAATCATCCATAACATAAAACTAAATCCAACACTGGAAATAAAATGGAAGTACAAAGTCTCTGAAATAACCTAGCCAGAGATGGGCGGCATGCCCGACTAAAATAAATAAATGATAAATAAGAAATGATAAATATGGAGGTGTCTACTACCATGAATCCTGCAACTTCCATAATACCTGCAGCATGTCAAATGAAGGAAATCCTAAGCCTGGCGTCCCTGTGGCTGGGCACCTAAAATATTTTTACAAAAATGGATTTGAAACGAGTCAGAGCCCAAGTAATACAGTTTGAAAACATTTTGGCAAGTATTTAAAATGCATTAAAGAGTACATATTATATACATGTTAGCTCCACATACTCTCACCTGAGATTCTGACCTCTTAACTAATGTGCATGCCTAACATAATTTTCTACACCCACCAAGTTATGCTACCCAAACTAACTAGTTGAATTAAATCTCTACACATATCATATATCATCTTGCCCACCCGTGTTGCCATACAATACGTAACTAAATATCCAAGCCCTTTTTCATTGAGAGTCACCAATTAATTCTTAAGTTCACACATACTTAGATTATTTGAGATATTACTATCTATCTTATCTACTAGTGCACACTTAGTTGAATAAACCACACGTATATATATATATATATATATATATATATATATATATATATATATATATATATATATAACCACCACACTTGTAATATATATACGAATGTGGTATCCCTAGGTGGAGACATGCGATGCGTTCATACTCTTTATCAACTCCCAGTACATCACGTACCAAATAAAGGATATCGGGTTCGAAATCATTCTCGAACCATACATTCACAATCCACACAAATTTGGAGATGAACATAGTTCTAAGCCTTTAGGCTACGCACACACCTAATGCACCCAAGTGACCGGTCACACCCTTATTCACACAAGTGGTGCGCAATTCCTAAGTTCTACATTCTAAGGTACAAGTCAAAATCCCCCCAATGGGCTCATCAGGATAAGATTGTCTACGACACGAAACCTCCCGTGACAGCAAGTAGCCTAGGTATGTTTACATATACGAATTCCCCCAATAGGTATTCACAAAGCCTATATATATATATAACACATCATTACAAGTATACACTCAACCTATAATATATGTCTCATACCTAGTATAATTAACTCATGAATATCCTACATATAATTAAATGGCGATTATAATTCTCATCGCATATTCTCGAGTATCCCCCACTACCTGAAGTCTGTCACTTATTCTTTAAAGTATTTCAACAGGTAATCCACTCATCTATACTCGTCTAAGTCATAGATTCTCTCGATTTCTCGTGACACGATAGTATCCACCGAATTAGGTTTTATTACCCTACTATGCCTAATTAACCTTAGCCTTAAATCCTCCTCATGTGACTAAGTCACAATCCCAACTTTAGCCTACTGGTAACTCAAAATGTCCCTCACAATGTTTTAAAGGTATACCAAAAGTTACCCTATTCATCACTTTTAAGTTCAAGGCTAAGCAAATTGTCAGATTCTGGGAAATCGAATTGATTTGGCCATATTCTGAATCGATTTGCTTTCCGAATCGATTCGGCCAAGGAGGCGAATCGATTCACTGCAATAGGTTTCATTTTCTGCATAATACCAGTCATGGGTTCTATGATTTTTATCCCTCCAAATCACTATGATTCAATCCCAAAATCCTAAATAAGTATTTTAAACATTATACTAACATAAATACATGATTCCTAACCAAATTGAATCATTGAATCATCAAAGAATTCCTTTAAACCAAATTAATTAAATATTTGACTCCAAGAACCCTAGATTATCCTTTTTATTCAAGAACATCAACAAGAACTCAAATTTCTCCAAATGTTCATCATAAAATACATCAAATTCGTTCTACATGCATAAAGGGATTAAACCTGTTACGATTCCTACCCAAGAATATGATTTTAGTCTTTCAATTCAAGCCAACATTCATATTTTTATGGGGTTATTCATTCTACACTAACAAGGATGTTATATATGCTCAAAAATTAGAACAATAATTACTTGCCTCATATGGTATGTTTTATTTTTGCCAAAAAGATGTGGGAATTATCTTTCTTTCCTCCTGATCTATGCTTCGGTGGTGATGGTGGTGCAAGATTGTGTGGGAATGCCCTGGGAACTCCTCTCCTCCCTCCTTTAGTATACTCTATATGATTTTCTAACTTCTAACCCTAACTCCCTCACCCTACTAGATGATAAAAGCCTTGCAAACTCGTAGGGATCTTTTCCCTAAAATTTCAAAACACCAAAATACTCCTCCGAGGTGCCGATATGGCCTAAAAATGTCCCGGGACCCAAACTAAAATCCCGAGTATACTTTTCTAACTATTTCGACCCTTACAGACACATTGGTGCACTCGAAATGACCATTTGAATTATCTAAAATGAAATTATATTTTATTTCCAAAAATGAAGTCTCGACACGTCTGACACGCAAGTCCCGACAAAATTTAGTGTAACTGGCGTATTTCACACTCACGACAATCATAATACTTTCTTATCAATTTATTATACCTTCAAGATGTAATATTCAACATAAATTAATATTAACCCTTGCCATTCCCATTTTAATTTAACTAAACCCAATACAAAAATCATTAAAATTACGGGTGTTACATACTTCCCCCCTAATAACGGATTTTTTTCCCGAAATTCGAAAAATGGAAAGAATACCTAGTTGGAATAACTCTGTATACTTTTCATGCATCTTATCCTCGCTCTCTCAAGTATACTCGTCGGCATTATGACGCCCCCACTGAACACGTACTAGTGAAACATCATTCGGCCTCAATCTCCTCTCACTATGGTCTAGGATAGTAACTGGCCTCTCCTCGTATGAAATATCGGGTTGCAAATAGATTTCCTCCAACGTAATGTGAGTGTGAGCTAACTAGTCTCGGAGATATTACCTCAATGAAGAAATGTAAAACGCATCATGAATCCGATGCAAGTGATCCGACAACCCGACTCTATATGCCACTGGCCCAATTCTCTCAATTATGGGGAATGGTCCCACATACCTTGATGTCATCTTCCCTTTCTTACTGAACCTCATTATGACCTTCATAGGAGATACACGTAGTAAAATTTGGTCCCCCAAATTAAACTCCGGGAATAATTTATTGGTGTAGCTCTTTTATCTATCCAGCGCTATCTATATACAACTATGAATACACTCAATTTTGGTCGAAGTATCCTGAATCAACTCTGGTCCAAGTAGCTTGTTGTCCCCCACCTCTAACCATTAAGAGGGTGAACCACAGTATCTATTGTAGAACGCCTCAAATGGTGCCATATCAATCGTGTACTGGTAGGAGCTATTATACGCAAACTCCACCAGTGAAAGATAATGCTCCAAACCCCATTTAAAATCAAGGATGCACATTCGTAGCATATCTTTCAGCATTTGATTCATCCTCTCTGTCTGCCCATCCATCTGCGGGTGATAGGCTGTACTCAATCATAACTCAGTACCCATGGCCTCCTAAAAATTCTCCCAAAATCGAGACACGAATCTTGTCCCCATCGGACACAATATCAAGTGTCACCCCATGCAATCTCACTATCTCAGCGATGAAAATCTGCACATACTATCCAATTTGGCAGAAAGTGGGCTACCTGGGTCAACCGATCCACTATTACCCAAATGGAATCGTGAACCCTCTGTGAAGTAGGCAACCTAGTAATAAAATCCATGGAAATACTCTCCCATTTCCACATCGAAATCTCTAATGACTGCAGAATCCCTGCTAGCTTATGATGGTCCACCTTCACCAGTTGATAAGTGGTACACTTAGAGACAAACTCTGCAATATTTTTCTTCATCCCACTCCACTAATATTGTCATATCATATCTTGGTACATATTATCCACTCCAGGATACACCTCAAACTATGAACCGTGTAACTCTGCCATCATCGTGTGTCGCAAGTCTTCCCACTATGGGACAATCGATCTCCCATTAAAGAGTAAGCTTCCCTTTGAACTCACGGAGTACAACTCTTTTCCCCCATCTAGAATCTGTCGAATCTTCTCCTGACAAAACGGATCATTTACCTAGGCCTGTACCACCCTCGTGACAATCTGGGGTGTGACGGTCATAATAGACATAAATGATCTAGCAACTGAATCCTGATGTCTCATGTCCTTCCATTTCACCTTCCACACTTCAGTTATATTCCCCACTGGCATGCAGATTAACGTGTCTTCCACCACGTTACCCTTTATCGGGTGATACTGGATGTCAAACCGATAATCTTTCACAAAAATCAGCCACCTACACTGACGCATATTCAGCTCTCTCTGAGTGAACAAGAACTACAGTGACTTATGACCTGTTAATAGGCAAAGTCTCTCCCCCAAAAGGTAATGTCTCCAAATCCGTAGAGAAAAGACGAATACCGCTAACTCCAAATCTTGGGTGGGGTAATTCCTCTTGTGAGGGTTAAGCTTATGGGAAGCATAAGTTATAGCCTCATCTACCTTCTATAGCATGCCCCCAAGTCCCTATAGGGATGCATTATTAAAAATAAGATACTCAACTCCTGCCCTAGAAAGTGCGAGTATGGGTGCTCATCAAAGCCTAACTGAAAAGAATCATCCCAGATAAATGGTACACCTTTGCGAATCAAGTTAGTCAACGGACCCGCAATCTTCAAAAATCCCCGACTAAATCGTATGTAGTACCCAGTTAATCCCATAAAATTGCCCACCTCTGTCGGTGTCATGGATTGTCCCCACTCCCTCACCGCTGACACTTTACTAGGATCCAGTGATATCCCCCTTGACGATACAGTATGACCCAAAAATTGAACCTCACGCAGCCAGAACCTGCATTTATCCAACTTAGTGTACATCTAGTGTTCGTGCAATCTCTGTAAAACACAACGCAGATGCTCGGCAAGCTTATTCTCAGTCTGAGAATAAACTAGGATGTCATTAATAAAGATAATGATAAAATAATCTAATAACTCTCTGAACATCTTATTCATCAAGTCCATAAACACATCTGGCACTTTGGTTAACCTAAATGGCATAACCCAAAACTTGTAAGACTCATATCTCCTCCGAAAGGCAGTCTTAGATACATCATGATCCCGGATGCGCAACTGGTGGTATACCAACCTCAATTCTATCTTAGAGAAGTAGGCGTATCTTTTCAATTGATAAAATAAGTCATTGATTCTGGCCAATGGATACTTATTCCGTATTGTGACTTTATTCAAATCACGATAATCCACATATAGTCATAAAGATCCATCCCTCTTATTCACAAACAGTACTGGAGCACCCCAAGGAGAAGTACTCCTACGAATAAAGCCCTTCCCCAACACTTGCTCAATTTGATCCGTAACTCCTTTCTCTCCATAGGAGCCACACAATAAGGCGCCCGAGCTATCGGTCGACTGCTCGACGCTAAATCAATGACAAACTATATCTCTCTACTAGATAGAAATCTCGGTATCTCCTTAAACACGTCTGCGAACTCAATCACAACTAATTTAAATCTAGGGAAATAGCCACTCCCTGAGAGGTCTCCTCCTCTATATAATACAAATGAGTCGACATTCCTCCTTCAGGACGAGGCATTGCCACTAAGAACATCTCCTAGCCTAGAATAAAAAATGTTATGCTCCTACTATAACAGACAATCATGGCCCTATACGCTATAATCCAATCCATACCAATAATGGCATCATACTTCAATATATCTAACACAAGCATATCAGCGGGTAAAATAAGTCTCCCAATATTTGTACTCACACCCCGACAGATAAATAATATGAATGTCCCTCTACCAAGTGGTGACTCTACACACGTAACTATACTATCGGTCATATCTAACAACCGTGTGGCTCATGCAAATCTAGTGGACACAAATGAGTGTGAAGCTCGAGTATTAAATAAAATGCGCCCTGAAGTCCCATATATAAGAAACCTACCTTCTGCTGGAGGTGGATCCTATGGGACTATGACCTGGTGGATATTATACATATGCCCGTACTGTAGATGCCCCTACTGAGGTGGGGCTGCTGGAATGGATGGTGCTACAAGCAATGCTGGAACGGGTGCTAATGCTGGGAGAATGGATGGGAAAATAGGTCTCCGAGTTTTTTTACGAGCGCCCTATGCTGCTAAACTTTGCCCTTATTAGGAAAATCCTGATGCTTATGGCCATTCTTGTCACATATGCTACACCTGCCTGTGAAATTTCCTCCCCTCTTGTCCTGCTGGCCATTACGACCTCTCCCCTGATCCTGTGGCAAATGTTATTGGCCCTTCCTAAATCCACCCTGTCCCTGCATGTAATCTCCCGAACAGAAATGCTTAGCAGCATCCCCTTAGTGGGAACCCTGTTTATTATGCCTTGGCTGACTCTGAGTCAACTATTCCCCACTGACACTGCTACCCCCAGTCTTGCCCTGAACTCTCCTGAGCGTTTGACTCCCTTAATGTGGAAACGGTGGTCCTGATAGTGTAGTAGAGAAACATTCAACACATCTGTATATGTTTTTAAAGCGGGATTACCCAACAAATGTTGTCGGATCCTCCAGGTAAGACCATCCATAAACAACTATATCTTCTTCTCTTCTGTACTCACCTCCTCGGGGAAAAAGTTTTCCAGCCTAGTAAATTCCTCCTCATACTCCTCTACAGTCCTCTACGCTTGTGACACATCTGAGAATTTATGCCTCATCTCAGTTTGAATGACGAATAGGAAGTATTTGAGTTCGAACCACTCCCAGGACTCCTGAATCATCATAGTGTCCCTCTCCTGTGCAGTGGTAACAGACTTCCACTATAAGGCGCCCCCACTAGCTTAAAGGTAGTTAGTATCTGTTTATGTACCTCTATGCATTCATACATATTTAAATGCCATTGGATATCCTTTTTCATTGGCATGCCGCAACTAGATCGAAGCTCTCCTAAAAGTCGGGAGGGTGAGACATCTGAAAGGCATCTCCGACTCACTCCCAGGCAAAAGGAAATAAGTGTGCAAGATATGGAGCTACATCTTGAGACTGAGGTGGCACCTATTGTGCCTGCTGTACAAAAGTAGTCAAGGCCCGATTAACCGCCTATTCCATAATAGAGGCAACCTATATATCATTCATAGTCCCTAGAGTTGGAGCTGGCTGCGGCTCGAGTTGTGCCTCTAGGGTGGCTCATGGTGCACATCGAGGAGGCATCTGAAACGAAAAAGAATTTGTATAAGTCCACAATTCAATATATCTTAAAATAGCTGAAGACGTAAATGCGTATTAAAGAATACAACAATCCTAACAATAGGGCTCTACATTAAAGAACACTACGCTAAAAATCGTAGTAAGCCGCACAGATCCTATATAAATTAGAACCTGATGCTCTGATACCATCTATGACACCCCGCCTATTTTAATCTTGGGTGATCATTCCATTATTAAATTAAATAGGAATCATTAATGGTCTAATTATTAATATAACTATCGAAATCCAATTAATTTATTAATACCCTAATGGCTCGGTGTCAAAATTTTAATCCTTTTATTAATAGGAAATAAATTAACTGATAAATCAAATTCACCATTCTAGATAACAACATAATAAATACCAGATCATTTGAATAAATAATAGTGACTGGAATAAACACTTCAGACTGAAATCCAAATACAATCATCCATAATATAAAACTGAATCCAACACTGGAAATAAAATGTAAGTACAAAGTCTATGAAATAGCCACTAGCTAGAGATGGGAGACATACCCGACTGAGATATATAAATGCTATATATAAAATGATAAATGTGGAGGCGTCTACTACCAAGAATCTTGCAACTTCCACAGTAGCTGAATCACGTCAAATGAAGGAACTCCTAAGCCTCGCATCACAGTCGATAGCAACCTAAAATATTTTTACAGAAATGGATTTGAAACGGGTCAGAGCCCGAGTAAAATAGTTTGAAAATATTTTAGCAAGTATTTAAAATGCATTAAATAGTACATATTATATACATGTTAGCCCCACGTACTCTCACTTGAGATTCTCACCTCTTAACTAATGTGCACGTCTAACGTACTATTCTAAACCCACATAGTTACACCTGACTAGTTGACTTAAATCTCTTCACATCTAATAATTCATCTTGCCCACCCGTATTTCCCATACAATATTCTACTAAATATCTAAGCCCCCCTTTTTTTTTTATTAAGAGTAACCAATTAATTATTAAGTTCACACATACTTAAATTATATAAGATATTAGTATTTAGCTTATCTACTAGTACACACTTAGTGGAATAAACCAACACACATATATATAAACACACACTTGTAATATATACGAATACATAATCCATATATGGAGACCTGCGATGCGGGCATACTCTTCTATCAATCCCTAATACATGACGAACTAAATAAAGGACATCGGGTTTCGAATTACTCTTGAACCGTACATTCACAATTCACACAAATTTGGAGGCGAACATAGTTCTAAGCCTTTGGACTACACACACACCTAATGCACCCAAATGTATGGTCACACCCTTATTCACAAAAGTGGAGCTCAATCCCTAAGTTTTATGTTCTGAGGTATAAGTCAAAATCCCCCCAATGGGCTCATCAAGATAAGACTGTCCATGATGCGAAACCTCCCATGATAGCAAGTAGCCTAAGTATATTTACGTACAAGAATTCACACAATAGGTATTCACACAACCTATATATATATATATATATATATATATATATATATATATATATATATATATAACATCAGTATAGGTTTACACTCAACCTATAATATATGTCTCATTCGTAGTATAGTCAACTCCTGAATATCCTATGTATTATTAAATAAGGATTATAATTCTCATCGCATATTCCCGAGTATCCCCCACTACCTGAAGTGTGTTATTTATTCTTCAAAGTATTTCAGTAGGAAATCCACTCATATCCTATTAATCTAAGCCATAGGCTCTCGATTTCCCATGACACAAAAGTAACGAGATTTTATTACCCTAGTATGCCTAATTTACCTTAGCATTAAATCCTCCTCATGTGACTAATTCCCAATACCAACTATAGCCTACTGGTAACTCAAATGTCCCTCACAATGTTTTAAAGGTATTGCAAAAGTTCCCCCATTCATCACTTTTAAGTTCAAGGCTAAAAGAGGAAAAATTGTCAAATTCAGGGAATCCGAATCGATTCGGCCTTATTTCGATTCGATTCTCTTTCTGAATCGATTCGTTCAAGGGGAGAATCGATACGCAGCAATAGCTCTCATTTTTTGCATAATACTAGTTACGGGTTCTGCAAGTTTTAGCCCTCCAAATCACTATGATTCAATCCCAAGCTCCAAACCAAGTGTTCTAAAAATTATATTAATATAAAATTATGATTTCTAGCATCATTGAATCATTGAATCGTCAAAGAATTCCTTTAAACCCAATTAATTCAAAATTTAACTCCAAGAACCCTAGATTATCCTTTTTATTCAAGAACATCAACAAGAACTTAGATTTCTTCATATGTTTATCATAATAATACATCAAATTCGTTCTACATGTATAAAGGGAATAAATTTATTATGATTCCTACCCAAGAATATGATTTTAGTCTTCCAATTCAAGCCATTATTCATATTTTTATGGGGTTATTCATAATACAATAACATGGATGTTATATATGCTCAAAACCTAGTAAGATAAATACTTAACTGATATGGTAGGTCTGATTTCTGACAAAAATATGTTGGAATTATCTTTCTTTCCTCCTGATTTATGCTCCGGTGGTGGTGGTAGTGAAAGATTGTGTGGGAATGCCCTAGGAATTCCTCTCCTGCCTCCTCTAGTAACCTCTCTATAATTTTCTAACTTATAACCCTAACCCCATCACCACACCAGACGATAAAAGAATTGCAAAATCATAGGTCTCTTTTTCCCAAAATCTCAAAAGACCAAAATAGCCCTATGAGGTGCGGTTTGGCCTAAAAATGCACCGAAACCCAAATAAAATCCCCGAGTACAATTTTTTGACTATTTCGATCCTTCCAGACACACTGGCGCACTCAAAATGACCATTTTAATTATCTAAAATGAAATTACATTTTATTTCACAAAATTAAGTCCCGACACGACTAACACGTCCGCCCAACTAAATTTTTTCATAAATGTCGTATTTCTCACTCACAACAATCATAATACTTTATTATCAATTTATTACTCCTTCACTAAGTAATATTCAATATAAATAAATATTAATTCTTGTCCTGCTAATTAATATTATTTTAACACGGATTAATTTCCCATTTTAATTTAATTAATCCCAATATAAATATCATTAAAATTACGGGGTGTTACATGATTCTGAGCTCCCAAGGGAACCTGTTTACTGAGAAATGATCATGTTTATATTATAGATCAAATTTAAAGATACTCTTGAATATGTGAATCCATTTAAAATATTTCACTCCACTATGATTTAGGTGAGAATATTTGAAATTTGCATTACTTGGGACTTTGAAGGAGGTTTTAGGGGATATGTTTGGGACTGGTATCATTATTTTTCAATCAAACACCAAGAGACGAACATAAATTAATAGCGCATGTATGCCTACAACTTTTATAGTGGCCTTGGTAGCTAATCAAATATTAATTATCAATTCTGGGAGGAACATGTTGGTGGGAATTTTTAGTTTCCTTTGGATTTTAACAAATAATGGGTTTTGACTAAACCAGAAAATGCCTTCATCATTTGACAAACATCAAATATGTTGAAATTGACTCCTAAGACATGAAACTTTGAATAATTGCTCATCGAAATCTTTTGAACTATAAGATCGATTCACATGTGGTGTTGTGAAAAATGGGATGGTAAGCTTGAAACGCAACTAATAGTCGAAATTATTTATTGTCTAAGGTGAAGTTTTGAATGGAGATAAATATTGGGTGAATATTAAATAGGAGAAGAATATGAGGATTCGTTTAGGGGATCATCGCTCCAACCTCAAAAATAAAACTTCATCGCTTTGTATTCATTATCGTACATAAGTAATTTCAATAAATTTTTGTCATTTTTTAACATCGCCTAGAGTATATTTTGTTGAATTCATCAGTCAAAGTGGCTTTTGATCGCCCAAACATAGTCTTAGTTAAAAAGATCTTGACTAGCTATATCATATATATGTTATAAATATTTGTATTTATCATATTTAAGTGTATGTCCACTCATATTAGGACTCTTCCAACTTGTAATATAAATAAGGGGTGACCAACCCATTATTGACACACCAATAATGAGAAACTCTTTCTCTATAAAATTTTCAATGTGCCCTATTTCTCTTAATACGTTATCAGACGAATTTCACAACTTTTCAATAATTTTTTCAACTTTCTCAATGAAAAGGTATAATACTTGTTTTCTTATTAGGTGTAATAATGATTTATCTACATGATTAAAAGTAAATGATATATGTTTTCATATTAGGATTGATTTCAATGATTACATATCAGAATACTCATTTCAAAGCTTAAAATCACGATATCAAATATTTTAAAGATGACTAGCAAGGCTTGTATTATAAAAATATTCCCTTTAGGATAATCTTATTCATCTTTCATGCAGTTATTAATTTTTTTAGGAAAATATCATATTTTTGTATTCATTATTACTATTATCGATAAAATTAGTTTATACATGAATAATTAACTCTTGAGACTCGACGTTCTCTTATAGTTTATATTTTTGGGACCCTAAGATCCCAAGTACTATTTAGAATTTGGAGCCTAAAGTGTTCAATTCTTATATAAATTTTTTGCAACCTGAAGTTCGCAATTGATGTTCATGTTTTTGGACATGATAATAAAATGTTCCATAAAATCAAACCTGAAGTTTTGATTATTTTCTATAATAGATCAAGGAATAATAATAGTACCCCAATAATTCTTTACATTTTAGACTTGAAGTTCCGGAAACTTTTCTTTAATCAAACTTGAAGTTTTGATTTAAAATTTGGGACTTAAAGTTTCAAGTAATTAGGGTTTGAAATTTCCAATTACGCTTTAAATTTAGAAATTGAATTACTATTTAAATTATGGACCCGAAGTTCCAAATAATATATACCCTCAATTAAAACTCTAAGTTTTGATTATTTGTATCATAGAGTAAGGGACATTAAATACCCTCTAAATATTTTATAATTTATAAATAAATTTCCAATTTTTTTTTGAAACTCTTGTCAAACTTGAAGTTTTGACATAAAAGGGTAGGAACTTTGAAGTCCTTATACATAATAAAATTGACCCGAAGTTCAATTATTTCATGTGTTGACTTGAAGTTTCTATAAATAAATAGCACAAACCTGAAGTTCTACTTACTAAATCAAGGATGTAAAGTCCTAATTACGCACATGATATTCCAATTAGTATTGAGTCAAATTGTTTCTGAACTAGAATTTTAAGCACGTAAACCTTTTTTGGTGAATTATCTTAATTGGTCTGAAAATGCTTAACCCCACCTCTAAGCACAGAAACTTGGAGATGGAATAACATTTAAAAATGTTATGTCCCGATAAGACAAGGCTAAGGATCTAATATTCCTTAGATATTACATACATAATGATTTGAAAAAATAATACCTGATTGTGAAAGATCCTCTAGATTTATGAAAATCCCCCAAGGAGTGTTATGACCATTAAAAATAGGTCATACTTCCATGTGCATGCCATGAATGGCCCAACTTGAGATTTTTAGATTTTAAGACAGTCTGAATATAATTCCCCTATGTTAAAAATAATCTCCAAGCCAAAGATATGGAGGGAAATGGTAGAGGGTGCATATATGTTAGAGAAAATTTTCTCAACTTTTCATCCCTAGAATATGCTCCTGCAATAGCATTATCGAGAGCAAGGGTTTAATAGTTACTAGAAACTTATCTCATGCATCTTAGTTACTGAGCAGAACAATGACTTACTGTTAAAGAATTATACTACTAGACCCACTAGATGTGTAGCACTCCTTGAAGTGAATCTTAACTTTTCTCAGAATAATGAAAGAGGACGAGAAAATATGCAGCAAAGCCATGGAAGCTGAAGAAGAGGTGGCTACAATAATCAAGGCCCAAGTAAAGATACATAATTCAAGAACCACCAGAAGTAGAATGATCATAATCATCAGAAGTCAAATCTATTAAATCCAAATGATATATGTCATAAATGTGATTGTATTGGGAATTTAACATACACCTATTTTTCGTCCAACAAACTGGTGGAAAAATATCAAGCCTAAAAAAATGACCGTTGTAGACTTGATAATACTTATCTCAATTTTAATAATTTTTATGAAGATGAGGATGGAAGTGCTATTTAGTATGAGACATTTGATAACATAACCAAAAAATCACCTAAGACAGTCCTGAAGACCTAAATGATTATGTTTTATTTATTTGTTTGTTTGTTTCATATTTACTATTGAGACATTAATAGTTTAACATTAAAGCGTAAATAAATCTATTCCATATCTTTATTTCAGCATTTATTAGTTAATGGAATGGTTTTGATCATTTTTATTACAATGCTTATATGATTGGTATATTCAATTTCAATTTACATTTAATCATGTTAAATGTATGGATCCGAAAGTAAGAGCAAGCGATGATTCTTTTTTGGTAGACAATGGGACAAACCACACTATTTTAAAAAATTAAAATATTTTCTCAGACTTGGTATACAATACAATGAATGTTTTCACTATAGTTGGTCCTACTAATATTATTGAAGTGTCCGAAAGAGCTCACGTGGTGTTACCTAATTGTACCCATTTATTTATAAATAATTCTATATACTCAAGATATTCCTGGAGATATTTGTTAAGTTTTAGGATATAAGAATGAATGGGTATCATAAAAAAACATGTAATGGAGGTAATAAAGAGTTCTTTTGCATTACTTTTAGTTTTGCAAGTAAGAAGCTCACACTACAAAATTTTTTTGCACTATCCATGAGGTTATACCATACAAAAATTAATGTTGTAGAATCCCATATTGTCATGAGCCGAAGCTCAATGATCTTAATGATTTGATATTGCGGCAGGACTTCTTGGGTCACCCTAGATCAAACATGTTGCGTTGAATCATAAATAACTTTCATGGTAACTTGATAACAAACAAATAACTTACCTTACCCGATGATCATTTTTACACCCCTTGTTATTAAGGTAAATTAATCACTAAGCCATCTTTTCTCAAAATAGTTTCTCCATCACCATTCTTTTTATAAAGAATTCAATAGGATATACGTGGTTCCATCCACCCTTTTAGTGGACCTTTTAAATACTTTATGGCTTTAATCGATATATCCGCTCGTTGTTCACATGTTTGTTTATTATTTACTCGTAATTTGGCCCTTGAAAATTAGTTGCTTAAATCTTAAAACTTAGAGCACATTTTTCTGATCAACACATTAAATTCATCTATTTAGATAATGCAGGAGAATTTACTACTTATGTTTTTAATGATTATTTTTTATTGCAAGGAATTGATGATGAGCACCCAGTTCCTCATGTGCATACCCAAAATGGTTTAGCTTAGTCTTTAATTATATGTTTGCAACTTATTCTACGATCTTTATTTATGCAATCTAAACTCCCAGTCTCTTTATGGGGCCATGCTATCCTACACGCTGCAAAGCTAATTATGCTTAGACCCAATGCTTGTCATCCATTTTCACCCTCTCAACTTGTCTCTAGATGTCAACTAAATATATCATACTTGCATAAATTTGGTTGTACATTGCATGTGCCCATCCCCCCACCATAGTGTACTAAAATCAGTCCCTAAAGTGGTTTGGGAATATATATTGGTTATGATATACCATCAATCATTAGTTATATTAAGTCGCTGATAGGTGATATGCTTAGTTCTATATTTGCAGATTGTTATTTTGGATGAGACACTCTCCTCGACGTTAGGGGGAGGAAAAAACGTAGCAGAAGTGTAGTTTGTTCCTGAAGAATGGATATAATTAACATGGAACACCTCCACTTTGTCTCATCTAGCTCCCCACCCGCATCAATACTGCTCAATGTGAGCATGAAGTTTGAAGGATATTGCATCTTAAGGAACTTGTAAATCAATTATCCAATGAATTCAATGATGTTGCAAAAGTAAGCAAGTTCCATGTCCCCGGTGCAAATGTGCCTGCCAAAATTGATAAACTAGTGGGATAAACTTTGATTTTAGCATAAAATGAATATGTTGCATGCCAAAAGCGCGGCGGACCTATAGTTACAAAAAAATTGCTTCCCAAAAGCGGGAATCAAATGAAAGATGATGCCTTAATAACACTCATTGTAAGAATAATTTCTAACAGTGTTCATATTGTAGGCCTTTTGTGATTTAGGCTAGTTTGGCGTATACCATTACAAATCATCACGCACCTTCATGATGAACCGAACTCAAGCATCTTCAAGTTTTAAGACTTCACGACATACCTTAAAGGTATAAAGCAATTTAGAGTTTAAATTAATTTACATAATTTATTTTTGGGATTTTTATTTTTATCAAAAACGAATAAGGCCTTTTATTTTAATAAGAAAATATTTTAGTTTTAATTTAAACCTCATTCAATGAGGTGGAAATCTCGTTCAAACAAGATTGTGATTTCATTAAAAGGGTTGTTCATAGTTTTATCTAATGAGTATCGATTGACGACGTGCTCTTTTAACTCTTCAGAAGGTCATATGAAGCCTGTTCAAATGAGATTTCTTCTTCCTTCAAACGAGATTTTATTTTGTTCAAACGAGATGAATTTGTCGTATGAACGAGCCTTGAATTTTGTTTAAACGAGTCCACCGCCTCAAAATTTGTGAATGTACTACAAATACATAGTTATTGTTTAGTTTTACTAAGACTTGCGCCAGATTCTCTTCTGCTTATCTTTTGCAATAATTCTTCACTGTTTTGTGTTCCAAAACACATTTTAATTCACAACGTACATCCGAAAAATATTTCTTATGAATTTATTTAAACCCTGAAAATTTTTGTATCATTATATACACCTTTGTGGAGAAGACATCTCCATGGCTCACCAGTGATACCCGAAGGTATTTACTGTTGAAGATCGAGGACTGTGGTTCTTGTGACTCTTGTTAGGATTGTTATTGAAGGAAAGCTGCGGATTTTTTATTCTAGAGAGAATCATAGTGGATTCCTTTATAGAAATTATAATTTGTGATTTATAAATTTTATAAAGAGAATAAAAGGTTTTTCCTTGAGGGAATTTTTTTGAAACTCTGTTTTCATTACATGATTGATTTGATTTATATTGTGAATCACATGGTTGAATGTTGTAGGTATAAAGGATTAAAATTTGGTGTGGATAGTCATTTGAATTTATGAGTTAACAGCGTTAGATAATTGCACTCTCTCAAATTGGAATCTTTGTCGTGCACATTTATTTTTGCATTCTCATAGTGGTATCAGTTCTTCCACTATCTCTAAGTGGTGTTAGATAATTCTCCAACCTTTTCATTTCTGGAGAAATTATAAATAAAAGATCCACTCTATTTGAAACCTTTGAATAGGTTATTATCACTAAAAAACACAAGTCCCTAAAGTGACTATAAAAATCCCTAAAGAGGAAAAGGTACCTAATTTGATACATATTCAGGAGCAATGTGGGATCGCAAAACAAACGTCGTTCATGACATATTTTCATATAAATTAGCTACAAGAATTTCCCAAGGCAGTGACAATAATAGTAATAAACCACATTCTGTAAACGAATGTCGACCAAGAGTGGATTGGTCAAAATGGAAAATTTCCATCACTAAAAAACTTAAGTCTATAAATATACGTGGTATATTTCGACCTATAGTGTAAACGCCAAAAGGTTTTAACCCGTAGGATGCTCGTGTTTTTTTAATGAAAAATAAATGAGAATAATGAAATCACTTGATATAAAGCACGACTTGTGGAACAAGGTTTCTTGCAAAAACTTGGGATTGATTTTTAGTAAACATACTCCCCATTATGGGTGGTATAACTTTTAGATATCTAATTAGCTTAATATTTTCTAGAAATCTTGACATAAAAATCATAGATGTTGTGACCACTTATTTATAAGGGGACTTACACACAGAAATATACATGAAAATATCTTAAGTATTTCCTTTACCTGAAGAGAATTTAAGGAGTACGTAGTCGATCTGACTAAGATGTTCGTTATACAGTTTAAAGGAATCCAGAAGAATGTGGTACAATCATCTTAGTAAATACTTGTCTAACAAAGGGTATGAAAATAATCTAATTTTCCTTTATGTATTTATAAATAAATCCTCCAAAGGGTATGCAATAGTAGCAGTCTATGTTTATGAAATAAATTTAATCGGTACTCCAAAAGAGCTCAAAACAGTTGCTAACTATTTGAAAAAGGAATTTCAGATGAAAGACCTTGGGAAAATTAAATTTTATATCGACCTGCAGATCGAAAAAAATTCAAGTGGAATTTTTGTCCATCAGTCTAATTATACTAAAAATGTGTTAAAATATTTTAATAAGGATAAGGTTCACCCACTAAGTACCCCCATGGTTGTTTGATCAATGGATATAAATAAAGATCCATATCATCCTAAAGAGTAAGATGAGTAAATATTAGGTCCAGGAGTACCCTATTTAAGCGCAATTGGTGCATTGTCGTACTTGGCACAATGCACTGGGCCGGATATTTCATTCTATGTGAACATACTTGCCAGATATAGTTCTGAACTAACCAAAATGCATTGGCATGGTGTTAACCATATCTCAATATATCTACATGGAACTATTGACATGGGTTTATTTTATTCTTATTAATCTAATAGTTCCAAGTTAGTTGGTTATACATATTTTGGATATATATTTAGTCCTTATAAGAGTCGATGTCACTAAGGCTATATATTTCATGGTGGTAATACTTCCATTTCTTGGTGTTCTATTAAATAAACTTTAGTAGTTACTTCTTCTAACCACTTTGAAATTTAACCTCATCATGAAGCTAGCCGTGAATGTGTACAGTTGAGATCTTTAATCCAACATGTTTGTAGTTCTTGTCAATTGTCTGCCATTGTAGATGTTTCAAGCGTCATCTATGAAGACAATGCAACATATATAACACAAATTAATGAAGGATTCATCAATGGAGACAAAGCAAGCACATTTCACCAAAGTTTTTCTTTAATCACGACTTCATATGAAAAATGAGATTGACGTCATGCAAGTTCGTTAAAGTGACAACCTAGTTGATATTTTCGTAAAGTCACTACCATAGGTGATATTTCAAAAGTTTGTGTATGAAATTGGAATGCGTCGACTCCACTAATAGTGAAATTTAACATATCAATCAGGAGGGATATCTTATCAAGGGGGATATAAGAACATGTTATTTGGAACATTTGTGAACTGTACTATTTTTTCTTTAACTAGGTTTTATCCCAATGGAATTTTCTAATAAAATTTTTAACGAGGCAACATTAAGCATGTCTAACACCGACTCAATGATCACAAAAAGTTTCACTCTTTTTCCTTCACAAAGATTTTCTCTCAATAGATTTTCCTTAGTGAGATTTTAATGAGGCAATAATTATTGAATGGTGGAAACGACATGCATACAAATGAGAGTGTTATAAATATTTATATTTATCCTACATAAGTGGATGTCAACTCTTATTAGAACTCAACCAACTTGTACTATAAATAAGGGGTGACCCCCCCCCCCCACATAAGTGGATGTCAACTCTTATTAGCTCTACCAACTTGTACTATAAATAAGGGGTGACCCCCCCCCCCCCCCCCAAAAAAAAAAATAGTTATTAACACCATTTAGTGCGAAACTCTTCCTCTCATTAAAATTCTCTCTATGATTTATTTCTCTTTACAATATATCTAGTATGACACTACATTTGCTATACGCACCACACTAGTTAGCAAATTTATTTCACACACACACACATGCGCACACGCACACACACAGACATATATATATATATATATATATATAAAATAAGTTACGAAACTTATGTATGTCATAATATCAAAAGATGATGTCATCTTTATGAATTTTTCTGCACTACCTATTTTTCCCCTTACAAATTTGGATTCCCCCTCTTTTGACACACTCTAATTTTCTTCCCCCTTCTCTTCAAAATTCAAAACCGGGGGTAAAGTAGTAAACCTACCCAAAATCTCTCTCACACTCTTCAACCATACAAAACTAAGATTCACTTTAATTTGAATTCCTTTCAGAATTCACTCTCTCTCCCTCCCCTACGATTAACCCCAAGAGTTCATCTCTCTCTCCCTCTCCCCCCCCCCCTACCATCAACCCATCATCAATACATCCATCCTTTCAAACCCCTCTATATCCCCTATGATTAACCCAGTCTCTCTCTCATGGTATGTTATATTTTCTCTCTCTCAAATTATATCCGATTTATAATTCAAATATCTTCATTATTTTTTATGTTTTTTTCTTCCTCCTAGATGGTTGTGTAATAGATATATTTTTGGTAATTGTTTGCAAAGGGAGTTTCGTTGCTATAGTTATGGGGTTTGGGTTAGTGGACTTTCATGGTTTGAGATGCGATTTTAGTGTTTTTTGAAATTTTGGAATCGATTGAGGAAAAAGAAAAAATAACCCTTTTCAGATTTGTTATTCATGTTTGAATCATTTTGTATGAATCTTTGTGTTTATTTTAGGATCTTTTAATATTTCTTTTATGTTGCAGGTATTGATATATTTCAATTTTTTAAGATCAGAGCCATCTCATTTGAAGATATAAGTCCTGAAATATCGTTATTTATTCATCTCATTCCAAAATATCAAGATACATATAAGAAGTTCACATTTCTGAAAAATACTAATCAGGTTGTGTTTTTTCAAAACATGGTGTTCAAAATCAACATACTCATAAGATTTATTTATTTGTTATCTAGGTTTGCACTGTAGGTACATGGAAGGTAACCTAATGTTTTAGGTGACCAAGTCTCTTTTTGTAAGTAGCAAATTTAGTTTTGAATTAGTAGTTTTGAAGTTCATTAAGTGAGTTAAAAGGTTTTGGAGTTTGAACTTCAATTGCCTTCTTCTTGCTCTTTATGTATCCTTAATACCTTATGCATTTGTGTTTATTGTGCAGTGGGATTCTCTTCTTTTATAATCCATCAAATATTTGGAACAAGAGATAATGGACATGATAAATAAGAATAATGGGATCCAGATTGTTCATTTAATGTGTGGTATTGAGATGATGCTATTGAAAGTTATGTGCTTCACATACAAAATATCACGTGTTCTTCATACTTGTTAGCTTGAGATTTAACCCACAAAAAAGATAGCATTAAGATTATGTTTGGTTGAATCGGTATATTTCTATATTTTATATTCTATCTTTTATTATTTTTATTCATTTTTTTCTTGATGTTGCTGAAAATGTAAAAGTTATTAAAGCATCCATTAAGCAGGAGTTTAGGTTAAAATTTCTAACGTGGTTAGTTTCTTTGTCGTGATGTCTTCCAGGCATACTGCGATGAATAAAATTTTGTCACATGATCTGTGATTTACACTTCATTTTGAGGTCTTGACTTGCATCTATTATTCTTACCCCTATATTGAATTGTTGTTGGTTGTAATTGATCATGTTTGTGTCTAAACATGAAGTACTGAAGAACATGCATTCTACCTCTTTTGGATTCACTTAATGGGGAGTTTAATCCAATTTTTTTTGTATCAAAAAATACTTATCTACATAAAAATACTGTCATCTATTATTTACTTTACACTGTAGCTTCTATCTTTTTTGTGATGAATGACTACAATGTATCTGGAATGGTTATGTTGGATGACATGTATAATCACAAAACAAATGATAAGAAAGTGCATTTCACCGATGTATCTTTACATTCTGAATTTGGCAGTGTTACCGCTGATAATAATAATGGATTGTTAGACAATAGAAAGTGAAATTTTTTAGTGGTTCTTAGTGTACACTTCAATCTATTTGTTTTTTACCAACGTCATTGAGATTCACATGCCAACAGTGGATAAGTTTGAGATTATAGCTTTTATAATTGTTATTGCAGGTGTTAGAGATTAAGGACACTCTCATGTAATTAGATCCGTATCTTAAGCATAACTATATTGAATACTAAGATATAGCCAACATAATACTTTCAGATGTTTAATCATTATTCACTTATGTTCATTTGTTGTTTTGATTTCAGAAATCATTTTGGGGTTTTAATTTTTTGCAATATTAGGAGTTTTCCTCTTAGACATACATGACTATATTAGGTATTGCCTATATATAATGGCATTCATTATTCATTCCATGTGAGGTATTATTGATATATCAATTAGTAACTGTTGCCATAACATGTATTTCTTCCGGTTGGTTATATTGATGAGTTAAGGTGTAAATACAAACATAGACAATAAGATGTCAACACTTTCACCACACACATATGCATATACAGAATTTTTTAATTAGTAATTGTTGCCAGTTCTATAATTTTTCACCACACAATAAGATATTAATTAGAAATTGTTGCCAGTTCTATAATTACTATTGCATACACAAAAATGTTCACCACACACATATGCATCCACATACACGAACAAGCTTGGCAATATGATGTTGACACTTTCACCATACATATATTATTTTTTCTTCATGCTCTGTTTCTAAAATATTGATTCAAACTCTTTTTAAATTTATTCATGAGTGTTGTTCGGAATATCATGATGTCCACGTGATTTGATGAATTAAGGATGTCCACATGATCCGATTCAAGTTTTTAGCAGGATTTCCAGTACTCGACAATGGGCTTTATTAAAAACTCCTCTAGCATTCTAGTACTCGACATGATTTGATGAAATAAAATGGTTGTCTATCGTGTATGTGCTTATTCACTAAAATGGTTGTCTGGGAGTAAAATGGAGAAAATTGACAGACTAATCTTCTGATGCTGCTCTTATCATGACATATTAGTATTTAATATAATCTATGTAACATGTTTTGAAGAGAATCTGTGTAGCATGTTTTAATATAATACGTGTAGCATGTTTTAATATAATATGTGCATCACTCAAGCTTATCATTAACAGACCAATCTCTTGATTTCCTTGATATAATCTGTGTAGCACCCAAATTTCTGATGCTGCTCTTATCACTGACAGACCAATCTCTTGATTTCCTCTTTGCACTCAAGCTTATGTCTTTATTTTGAGATTATCGTTCGGGAAATTGTAAGGACAACCACTTATCTAACTTCTTATTCTTCTAATGGTTTCAACAAAAGTGTTTTGCAGAAGAAAATCAGATTGCAACTGCTCCAATGGACACGAGCATGGTTATAGAACATGCAATACTGATGATTTTAAGATTTTTAGCAGCAGAGGATGGAAAACTATTAATTCTATGAGATGTGGCATAAATAGTATCTTTCCATCTATATCATCACCCGAGAAAGCATGATCTTCTGATGCATCTAATGTTCTGCTGGTAAACTATTTTGATAAATTATGGCTTGCTGATCTATCAAAGGTTTATGTCAATAGAAATTTTATACACAATTTTTTGGTTGAGTTTTATTTATGGGATTAAATGTAATTATTACATAATTTTTTGGTTGAATTTGTAAGCATCATATTTTAAGATGTTGTTTGTACACACATTTGCACTATCCAGCAATATGAGACTCTTTTGAGAATGATTGTTTTTTGAGTCATTGTAATTAAAAATAAGTCTTGCACGAGGTCCAAGATAGACTGATAGTATTTTTGTTGGAGTATTTTTTTATTTGTTAAACAGGGAGAAGCTTATGACATTGCATCGATTAAGTTCTGGGGTGTAAATGCAGTAACTAACTTTGACATTACGTAATACGATGTGGAGAGGATAATGGCTAGCAATACTCTGCTTGTTGGGGACCTTGTTAGGCGAAACAAGCCGAGGGACCTAACGTGCGCGTAAAGAAGGTAGAATCGTTTCCGAACATGGTCAAGGATTTTACTCGGTATTCTTAACTTAACTAACTTGATTTTTATTTGTTCTATTGTAGTCCATGTAGGCTTAGATTCTTTAGATTGTTAAAATAAAAAGATTGAGGTCGTGGTCTATATTCTGACATAAAAAATCACTTCACCTTTATGGTCACTTTACGAGCCTTATACAGGATTGTCGCGTCCTTCATCACCATCTTATTTTTGTCCTGTTCTTGGACTTAATTGTTTTGCTAATATCTTTGTCCTTTCATTGATGTCTTGTTCTTCGACTTAATTATTTTTCTAATTAAAGATTAGCAATTGTAACATACATGTATATTCTGTTTACCTGGTATAAGGTATCAAATGATCCTTTGTAAATCGCTCTTAGCTCTCAGTATATAAATATACATTTTGGTACTAAATATATGTAGTTTGGTGGTTCAATTTCTTGATCGATTTATATTTGATTTGTTGACGAAGGAGTGAGTGAGGTGGGGTGGAAAATATTGTTCGTATAATGTCAAAATGTTACGATAATATGCATGGTTCAGAATTGTGACCTACACTCTCTTTAAAAGCTACTGACCCCACACTCTTTCTGATAACCTTGCTTTGTTCTTTTGCAATGTATGGTTCTTATATATTCATTTTTAGATCTATAACAATATGCTTATAAAAGTGTGTTTCTTTATTAAAGACTGGAGGACATTCAATATGCATGTGTATATAGGCTGAGAGAAGAAAAGCAACATTTCTAAGCTTACTCATATCAATATTCATTTATTTATGCGTGTTTATAGGCTACTTATTTAGTTGAACACAATTCTACCGTTATATAATCTATTTACATTTTTTGGGATGACAAGTTGTTTGAGATGTGATCATCAACTAAATCATATATTTAGTACTAATTAGTTTATTGTAGTCGTCATGGGCTTAAGACTAACTTATTAAATATTTTGTTATATCAAGATGAATTGAGTAAGTTTATTCTGTTGTCATCATCAACCCCAACTGCTTTTTTCTCTTTTTTATTTGTAAACTGTATTTTTGTTTTAATTATAAAATTGGTATGAATGATATTGCATTAGATGTTTGACCTTTGATGAGAAAACTTGGACTATTTGTTATTAGTTAAGTACGGAGGATATTCCTGAAAACAAAGAAGATTATAACCATTTTTTTAAATTACACAATGTTTTGTGGGGGAACAAATTTTTTTTTGTTGTGCAATTACGAGCTTTGGAATTTTTTTCCTGTTTAGCGATTACGTACTTTGAAATTTTTCGCAGTTTCGCGTTACATACTTTGGAAAATTTTCTCCGTATCTTCAGGCACGGGCATACCCTAATATATATATATATATATATATATATATATATATATATATATATATATATGGGTCACATCCAGTAAAGACTCCTTATGGTGTAGACTACGGTACATATCATTTTTTTAAAATAGCAAAACAAAATGAATTTCTTGATGAAACTTTATGGATATAATATCCACGGTGAGCAGATTGTCTCCAAATTTTTTCATCAAAAAATTCAATAAAAAAAATCATTGAGACGAGGTGATATGTAAAAAAATATATAAATATACATTTCTGACCGTCGAAATTTTGGATATGCGCTAGCTACTTGATTGATTGAAATTTTTTATGAAACTTCATGGATATGATCTCGACAGTGAAAAGATTATATTCATGTTCATTTATAAATCCAATGTTTCTCCTCCTGCTCTCTAGATCTCTCCCTCCTTTCATAGATCGCTCTACGCTCACTATGGATACAAATCCAACATTTTGTTTGGATTTTTATCCTAAACCTTTTGATGTCCCAAATAAAAATCCCTCGCCCATCATTTACACTACATCTCACGATGATTCTCTGCCAAACCCCTCCTTTGCCAATGTTCTATGTAACAAAAGCGTTGCCTGCCAACAAAGTGAGAAGACAAATGTTTGTCTACCTCCACCTAGTGACACTTACTTACGTGGGGACACACGTGTTGTTAGGTTGAATGATGATGCGTATCACGAGGTTATTAAAGATTGTAGGTATTCTAATCTTATTGGAAGAATTTTTCTTGTGAAGGGTGCTACAACATGGAAACGTGAAGATCTCAAACTTTCTCTCAACAATATTTGAAAGATTCAAAACCACTGGAAACTCACACATATTGGTAAGGGCTTTTTTAATATTTGTTTTACTAGTCTTGATGAAATGGCTACGGTGTGGTCACTAAGGAGTTCCAAACTCTCAAATGAATATTTTAAGGTCCTTCTTTGGGAACCTGACTTCCAATCAGAACTACACGTTCAGTCCACTGCCACCATTTGGGTTTGCTTCATTGGTCTTTGTCAAGATTATTGGGATCCCAAACTTCTTCTTCAAACTGCTAGAGGAGTGGGCCTACCTCTACGCATTGACAAGGTCACCCTTGAAAACACTTATGGAAAATTTGCTAGAGTCTTGGTGGAAACTAACATGCTCCAAAAACTTCCAGAAAGAATTTTGTTTAAAAAAGGTGATAGTTATTTTCATATTCAAGTTTTATATGAATCCCTTCCATCTTTTTTTAACTTTTGCAAAAATATTGATCACTCTTTTAATGAGTGCAGAAATATTCAAAAAGAAATGTCTAAATTACCGGTTCATGTGTTGAAAATAAACATGCATAAGCCTACTGAGCGTGCTCCTGATCTGCTTCCGAAAGACCATTTGTCCATAAATGTGGAGATGCCTCCTTATTATCAAAGGGTGACCGTAGGAGGTGATAGTTCCAATGAATTGAGCAACGAGAGAGTTCAGGAGTTGCCAAAACAAACCGCATTTATCTCCGAAAATATAAGAGATAAAAGCTCGAAAGTAGTTATTTATAGTGAAGAGAAACACATGATAATTCAAACTGCTTCTCCTACTAATTAGGGACTCTAAAAAAACTATCAGTCAGCTATTTCTTTGGAGGAGCAACACTTGCTAAAGGATCTATCATTATCTACCAACCTAAAAAATAGGAAATGTCAAACTTCTGGTCCTATTAATAAGGTATTCTCAAATCATGTTCAAAAGGAAATTCAAACCCCTATATTTGTGCAAAATCATTACATTTTTTGTAGAGAAATTTCGGATGATACTCGTAAAAAATCTCCGTGCAAAAAATAAGCTACGAAATCTACTATTTCAAACTTTAAAGAAACAAAAAGGAATTCTGGTCCCATAATGAAAACCCACTGGATGGATGCATTGATTGATATAGAGTACTAGCATATAAACCAAAAACAGCCAGCTGATTTGACTGATCAAAATGGTAGTGAAGTTATGGAACATAATATGGATGGTTTCAGTTCTGACAAAGTGGGTACACAGATAAAAGGAGTTAAAAACTTCCATGGAAATAAGTGCATATGCTTCTCATGGAATAGTTCATCTACTTTTCTACCATGTGATAAAACTTTATTTAAAGGCCAGCTAACCTAATCCCAATAAAACAACAGAAATAATCCGACCTCTTCTAGGTGTTACGCCATGAACGCCAACTAGGAAAGCAACAACATGCTATACACGGCTTCATTGTCTACGGAGGAAGAAAAAGCTTTCTTACAAAGCAACAAAAAGAATAAGAATACACACGAAGAGGCAGTTGATATAATGAACACTGATACAAGTGGAATGAGATTACAAGATAAAATGACCAACCCTCCTGCTATGACAACCCATATGGAACAAGACGTCAACTGCTCCAAAACTAAAGTCACCTACATGGATGCTGTAGTAAGTAAGGACAACAAAGATGTCTATTTTGATGAGACAAATCTATGCTGGTCTGATGATGAAGACAACGAAGATATAGCCATTAAAGAATCACAAAACTTGGACCTCAACTCTAAACCTAAAGCTGATGCTCCCCACAGGCCTGAAATCATCATCTCACCAAAAAGGCTCGAGAAACTTCAGAGCAAATGGAAAGATAACATTATTGTAAGACTACTAGGAAGAGTAATTGGGATTAAAGCCCTCATCAACAAAATCCCTTCTTTATGGAACCTACTAGGGGACTATGAGGCCATTGATCTAGAAGAAGTCCATTTCCTTTTTAAGTTTGATATGAAAAGTGACTACAACCATGTCTTAACAGAAGGTCCCTGGATTATCAATAATCACTACCTCACGGTTAGGAAGTGGGAACCGTTTTTCAATCAAAAAAAGGCCTCAGAAACTCATACGGCAATGTGGGTAAGACTCCCATGCCTGTCATTGGAATTTTTCCAGGAGAGGATCCTGCATGAGATTGGAAAATTAATTGGTGAACCCATTAAAACAGACACAAACTCGGCTGCCTCTAGCAGAGGTAAGTTTGCACGCATTTGTGTTGTCGTGGATATATCCAAGCCCTTATACCCAAATATCTCATAAATGGAGTTGAATACGACATTGAATATGAGTTTCTACCATCCCTATGCTTTAAATGTGGCATGGTTGGCCACAGACAAGACTTTTGCTCCACATTTAAAGCGCCGGCCAAAACTCCGATGAATCCACCGGAAAATAACCATGTCTCGGCTGGAGGAACGGGTCAGGGCAATATAACGGCTAGTACCTACAAGGAACATACTAATGAACCTAGAAGACAGCTGGATATGGAAAGCAGTTCGGAGTATGGCCCTTGGATCCTCGTACAAAGGAAAAACACAAAATAATCAATGAAAAGCGTTGGAAATGGAAATATGCAGAATATGGGGTATCACTCCTATCAGAAACAGTACAATCGTTTTAATGCTTTGAGTGACAAGGCACCCAAAGCTCCGGGTAACGTAACATCAAAAAACACGAATGGAGCGGGCAGGTACCAACGCAGCAGCAACCACCGTACAGAAACATTAAATAAGGGTACCATGATAACTGATAATTGGAGAGAATGGAGCACTCTCATTGACTGCGCTATGACAAATCAGAATAAAAGGGTTCGTGATATTGAGAAATCTCATAATGGTACTGAAAAGGTGCCCCACACGTCAGAGAAGGAGTCTGATCTCCTGAGGAACACAACTGGAACCATCCACATGGAGAACCCCCTTAATGTGAACAGCGAGAACTCTAGCCACACACGTCAGGCTAGTGAACGGATCTCCAATTCAGAAACTGCCCCCATTATTATTGATAGGGACGCACGAACACTTCATCACGCAAACCAACCTTCCTTGGAAACCCACCATACTACTAATACTAGCCTAAATACGACTGAGTCCAGCCAGTTATCATCCAAGACCACCCTACCCTCTCCGATAATCAATATAAGCATCCAGCATGGAAGAAAATAAAGAGATGGAAATGAGCACTCTAGCCATGATAGGAGACATCCAAGTCATACACAAAATACTGTCGAGGAAGGAGGAGGGCAACTTTCTGGTGGAGACCATGGTGGACGAAGTAGTTGTGGTAAGAGTAGCATGGAAATTTTCCCAGGTTCGATTGAAAATATTAGTAAACCCCATACAACCACGGGAGGATCGGAAACTACTGGCAAATGTACTGCCAATAATTTCAATGGAAGAAATAGTGACTATGGTGAAAAACCAACTTCCTTGGCTTGAAACGAAGACACTACCTTTGCAATCCAACTTGTTCTCAATGAAAATGCTTGTTTGGAACGTAAGGGGAGCGGGTAAACCCTTGTTTAATCCCACCTTGGTTGAACTGAATAATATGTACTCCTTGGAGGTGATAATTATTCTAGAGTCACAAATTTCACTTGCTGATATGGGAACCTTCTTCGATGATTTGGGTTTCAACGAGAAAGAAAAATCTGACCCGCATGGTAGAGCGGGCGGTATTTGGGTGCTCTGGAAAGAAGCGGCCATCTCTATCCAACCCATCACAGTTTCAAGGCAAGCCATCCATCTCCTTGTGATGAGGAGAAACTATGATGACTGGCTTCTCACGGCTGTCTATGCAAGTCCACTCCCCACGCTAAGAAGGAAACTCTAGGAGAATCTCTGCATACTCGCCGATCAATCCAACATTCCCTGGCTGGTCACGGGAGAATTTAACGACCATCTTGACACTAGTGAGAAAAAGAGATTCTCTAACTCTCAAACTAAAGGTAACTGCTCCTCTTTCGCGAGAAATATTGACAAATGTAAGCTCTCTGAAATTAGTTGCACCGGGCCGAGACTAACTTGGACTAACAGCAGGAAGGGCTTCGCAAATTCCATGGTAAGGTTGGACCGATCAATGGCTAACTCGGATTGGCGGATTATGTTCCCGGAGGCGGTCGTGGACAACTTACCGAGAACAGCCTCGGATCACTGCCCTATGCTCATCTTCACGGAAGGTAAACCCACTCCCAACTCTACTAACAAACCTTTCAGACTCCTGGCCAGTTGGTTTGAGAGGACGGATTTCGACGAACTCGTAAGAGAAAGTTGGCACCCGCCCTTTAACATTAACCAAAATATTAATCTAATCACCAACAATGCCATAGTCTGGAACAAAAATGTCTATGGTAATATTTTTCAAAGAAAAAGGAGGCTTTTTAATAGAATTAAAGGAATCCAAATGGCCCAACAACGAAATTTTCTCATAGTCTAGACCGTCTCGAAATTGACCCTAGGAAGGATTATAATAATATCCTTCGCGAGGAGGAAATTTTGGGGAAACAAAAATCTAGAATCCTTTGGCTTACGGAGGGTGACAAGAATACAAAATTTTTTCACACCTCTACCATTATTAGAAGGAGAAGAAATAAAATTGATAGGTTAAACATTGAGGGTGAGTGGACCGATAACAAGGACTTAATTGGCAATCGTATCAAGGACTATTTTCAAAATCTTTTTTCGGAAATGAGCCCTATTGATATTGAGAATTATTTTGACCACTCACTTCTCCCAAAAATCAACATTGAGGAAAGTAATAGACTCAATTATGAGATTAGCGAATATGAAATTAGGAGAGCCCTCTTTAGCATGAAACCTCTGAAAGCTCCCGGGCCCGATGGTTTTCAACCCTTATTTTTCCAAAAATATTGGGACACGGTCGCTCCGAGCCTCGAGGACGCTATTAAAGATAGATTTAGTAAAGGACTTGTGCCTGATTATATGAACAAAAACCACATAACTCTAATACCTAAAATTGACAACCCGAAAACCATCAATCAGTTTAGACCCATCACACTATGCAACGTCACGTATAAAATACTAGCTAAAACTATTGTGAATAGAATCAGACCTATCCTTATGAAAATAATCATCCTTTACCAAGCTAGCTTTTTACCTGGCAGACAGACCACGGATAATATTATCATCACCCAAGAAATCCTCCATACCCTTCAATATAGGAAGGGTAATTCGGGTGGTATCGTTTTTAAGATCGATTTAGAGAAAGCCTATGATAAAGTGAGCTGGAAGTTCCTTCACAAAGTTCTTACGGATTTCAACTTTAGTACAAACTTGATTGATCTCATCGTGAATTGTGTTACAACCACCAGCACGACCATCTTGTGGAACGGCGAACCTCTCCCATCCTTCAGACCTTCTAGGGGGCTTCGATAAGGGGACCCTCTTTCCCCTTATCTATTCGTGCTATGTATAGAATACCTATCTTGCAACATCTCGAAAAAAGTGGATTGCAAAGATTAGAAGGGACTCTGTGCCTCCCCCGGGGGCCCAATCATCTCGCATTTATTCTTTGCTGATGACTTAATCCTCTTCACTGAGGCTTCTAGCACTGCGTGCTACAAAGTCAAAGAAACCCTGAAAGACTTCTGCCTTCTCTCCGGACAAACAATCAACCTCACCAAGTCGAAGATCTATGTGTCTCCCAATATTGCCAGAAGAGATGCCCTCGATCTTGCTCACATCTACGGTATGAGCCTCACCGACGATCTGGGAAAGTATCTGGGCACCCCTCTTATTATGGGATGTGTGAGTAAGAGCTCCTTCTCTGACATCCTTGCTAAGATGAACAGAAAACTCGTCGGGTGGAAGACCAATCTCCTTTCCTTGGCTGGAAGAGTCACACTCATTCAGACCGCCACCTCTGCCATCCCAAGCTATAACATGCAAAACATACCCTTCCCTGTCAACGTCTGCAAGGAAATTGATAGGATAAATCATAACTTTCTTTGGGGAGAACACATGAACAATAAGAAGGTCCACCTAGTTAAATGGGATATTGTCTGTCGACCCAAATGGTCAGGGAGGTTGGGGATCAGGAAGGATGCCATTAATAACATGGCGATCATTTCTAAACTCGGTTGCAGACTCATAAATGAAGACAATAATCTTTGGGTTAAAGTCTTGAGAAAGAAATACGTGAAAAATCACAATCCCAGAACATGGCCGAAGAAAAGCAAGGCCTCCCACATCTGGCGGGGAATTTTCAAGAATAAGGTGATCATGAATAAAAATATCAAGTGGAATATCAGAAATGGAAAAGCAGTCAACCTATTTGATGATTGGTGGTGTGGTGAAAACCTCGTAAAACCCAACTTAGGGGTTACTATAGATGAGGACACGAGAGTGGAAATCTTATTGGACCAATAGGGTCGATGGGACTATAACGCCATACACCATTGGATCCACCCTTCGGACACAAATGTCATCCTCAACACGGATTTACCTAGGATCAGCTCCCAAAGCGACAGACCCATATGGACCCCCAACCCGAGTGGTAAATTTACCACCAAGTCATGATATGATCTTCTTATGGGGAGGGACCTTAATGTGACGGGGCATAACGAGTGGAACCTCATATGGAAGAAATAAATTCCCCAAAAACTGAAAACTTTCCCGTGGACCATCCTACATGGAAAACTCCTAACTAACCAGTAACGTTCGATTAGAAATATGAAGAATCACCCCGCCTGTCACACGTGTGGTAGGATTGAGAACATGGAGCATGTGTTTCGTGAGTGCTCCGCTGCCAAGGAAACTTGGAAAATGATGAGACTCAGGGTTAACCCGATCAGTGAGGGCACGGAGAGTCTTGGAGAATGGATCATAATGAATGTGAAAAATAATAAACATGACATCCTCTTTAGCTCAACTATTTGGCACCTTTGGAAAGATAGGAACTAACGAATTTTTGAGGACTTTTCTCCTCCGCCTACTATGATTGCCAAGTCTAGTGTAAACTATTCACTCGAGATCCTTAGTGCATACACTAAACCTGACAAGCATAGGAGGCCATCAGTTCCTTCACTAATTTTGTGGTCTTGTCCTTGTGCAGGTAGATTGCAGATCAACACCGATGGAGGTTGGGACAATAGTATCGGAGTGGGATCTTTCGGTGGAATTGTGAGAGATTGGAGGGGCGAATGGATCACCGGCTTTATTGGAAAAATCATCGGAGCTCACCCACTTCGTTCGGAGTTCGAAGGCATCTTCTACTGCTTGCTCTTGGCTAGAGACATGGGGTGGAAGAACATCAACCTCGAGTCGGATTGCAAAGTGGCAGTGGACATGATCAATGAGGGGGAGTGGATGAATCACCCACATTCATCCATTATTCTAGACTGCAAGGACCTGAAGACGGAGCGGAGCATTGCTGTCAAGTTCATCCCAAGAGAAGCCAACCGATGTGCGGACTGGTTAGCCAAGTGTGCCAAGTCTCGGGCGAAAGACTTTTTCACCTTGATGGAACCCCCGGACCAACTCAGAGCAATTATCGATGAAGAGAAAAACAAGTTTCAGGATGAGGCATCTGGATCAAACTAAACGTAGCTGCCTCCACTGTGTGGAGTTATTGTTAGGATTATGCTTGATATTATAGATGTATGTCCGACTATTTGTACTATCATGGTGTGTTTGGTTAATTAGTTAATATATTCCCCTTTTCACCAAAAAAGAAAGAAAACTTCCATGGAAGAACACACGTAAAAAATCTTAAAACATCGGGTATTAGCAAATCTCAAGCTTTATAACACACGTCAATTTTGAAAAATGATGGCAGCTTTATTTATGCCCCTGGAAGATTATGTTTCTTAGCCAAAAATGAAATTATTATTCCAGAAGTTGCTATTCAATATGCTGGTATAAAAGAAAATGAAATCCCTTATTAGGGGATAATGCCATATCTTCTAATGCGGATTATGATGAAATGCCTTCGTTAGAAGATATTCCAAATTTAAATGAGGATTTCTCAGCTCATACACATAATTCAATGTGCGTGGAAGAGAAAGATAAGAGTCCCAAAATTAGTTTATATGTTGAGCTCCCAAATTATCAAGCTAGTGATTTTGTCAATCTCCCCAAATTTGACTTAGGAATGAGTCATAATTCCTCAAAAGCCAGGGCTTTCATTGAAGATTCGATTACTAAAAAAAGGTGGAAACATTCATTTTCAAGCTCGAGTAAGCAATTCGTTCGACATCCTAGGCAACCTTGAAGAGGATTTGGTCGAAGGCAATACTCATAAGCGTAGAAACAGGAATTATCAAGTGAATTTTCCAAGCATAACTCGTGAGGAGAAATCGGCTCTTAAATATAATTTAAGGCCTGCTTCTTCTCGTTCATGATCTCGTAAATGTTAGTATTTTCATTATTTTCCTTTAGCGTGTAAGAGCCACTGGGAGATGCTTTTTCTCCTATTTTCTTATTAATAAATTTTCTTTTTGTGAAAAAGATGAAGTTTCATCAAAAAGTTATATCAATCAAGTGGCTAGCGCATACCCAAAATTTCAACAATCGAAATGCATATTTACCATTTTTTTATATATCATCTCAACGTTTTTTTATTGAATTTTTTTATGAAAAAATTGGAGATGATCTTCTTTTTTTTTTTAAACTAAACCGTTTTTTTAGACAATTTATTTTTATTAATAAGACTAAGAGAAATAGCCTCTCCTAGTGTCTCTTACATGCACTAACGAAAACTCAAAGAATCTATTTTGACATTCTCGTGCAAGCTTTTTTGATAGCACTCATCTCTTCACGACTTAAGTCATTGCATTTATGCGAATCGTTCACAGTCGAAGTTTTAGAGAGGGATTGTGAAGATCCCCCCGTCTTACATTGCGAATTCTTTGGAATTTCAACAAAAAGATCGAGACCCCGACTATCATGAACCTGAATTCCAATCTGCTTCGTCAAAGGGAGGTCACAAGTGTAATACCCCGTATTTCTGAATATTCTATTTAATTAAATTGGGTAATTAAATGAGAAAATACGGCTTAATTTAAGTTACGTAAGAGTAGTAATTTAATGAGATTTATTAAAAATTATAATTATGGAATATTAATCGAGAGATAGATACCGGTTTATATTGCCTCATTATATTTACTTAGTGCGAGTGGTAAATAGTTACTTAACGCGTGTAGACTGTGTTGGGATGAGAACGAGTAATATTTTTTAAGTGACTGAAATAATAATTTAGAGGTCACAGATGAGCCCGAAAGGATCAAATTAGTCAAAATATCATACCTGGGGGTACTAGTTGAGTCTCGGGGTAATTTTAAACGAAACCGAGACCGTTCGGGGGCATTTTGGTCTTTTAATATGAGAGGGTATGGATACCTACGAATTTGAGAGACTTTTATCAGCCGTATGAAAGAGGGGTTAGGGTTAGAAAACCCATGTAAACACCAATACCATTAGAGAGAAGGAGAAAACCATTCTCAAGGCTTAGAAGATGCTTTTGAGAAGGTTGGGTTCGGATCTTGCACCCTAGGTGCCAAAGGAGGAAGGATCGAAGAAGAGAAGCATCAATCCATCATCAACTCCACGAAATCAGATTTCCTCTGTCAAGGCAAGTTGTTTGTTGCAAAAATTATAAAGTTATAATACCCATGTGTAGGGTTTTGAGTAATTTTGTTAAATCAATATCTTGATAGGAAGATAATGGTATTTATACATGTTGGGATAGGAATCGCATGTAGAATGATTTAACACATGTAGAGGATTAATATTCAGAGTAGACTTGATGATTATTTCGGAATAAAATCTGGGTTTTGAATGCACATATGGGAAGAACACCATAACTAGGGTTCTAAGAAATTCTGGGTTTAATTCACTATTTCTTTAAAGGAATTGGGGTTTTGATGTATTTGACATGTTAGAAACTGTCCTAGTATATGTGGAAACATGCTAGGATCATTGGGTCGAAGCTTGGTGGACTATAATGAAGTTTGGAGAGTTGTTAATGGAGGAAGAGGTTAACGAAGAAGACGAAATGCACCTGTCCCTGTTCGATCGATCGATCGATCTCGAATGTCGATCGATCGACTAGGTCGATTGATCGAACCCAGTAGTCGATCGATCGACGAAAGGTGTTTTTCCTGAATTTTCCGTGTTTAAGGTTTATTTGATTTCCGGGAATGAATGGGTATCCTAGGATTTATATTATACTTATGTGGGACTGAGAATAAGACCAGTAGGTATATTGTTGAGGTCCGATAAGGCCATTGGGTGTAGGGCTTGGATTAGGGACCGACGAGAATAATACGATTTAGTAGAGTATCGGGGAATTCGAAATTGAGTTACGAGGCGAGGTAGATTCAATTTAAGTAATAGACCAGTAGGGTAAGTAATAACTACTGAAATTATATGTGAGGGGTAACTAGGACCCTTAGAGTTGTGTGAATACTCAAATAAATGCGATTAATGAGATAAATCGTAAAGCGAATATTGTACGGTAGATATAAGAGATTAAAATATTGCATACGAATATAATTAATAGGTCGGGAGTGTACCTACTGAATTATATGATCTTTTAGGTCGAGAGATTTATACCTAAATTAAATATGTTAGGGTCGATGCGATATTCCGAACTAACATAGGGTTATTATATGTTTGGGGTCGATGTAAAATGCCGAACCAAACCTTTGAACTGGTGGCGTGATGAAAGAGTCAGAACCAAAATTTGTGTATATAAATAATTGGGGTCGATGTATCATTCTGAACCAATTCTTACTTGGGGTCGATGAATCATTCCGAACCAAGAGTCCTTTACGTGTGTAAAAAGGGCAAAATAGTAATGACTGATATTTAGTATATATTGTGTGTGAAATATGTACTTGATGATATTCTACTTCTGTGTATTAGTAGATTGACATATATTATGTATTTAAAGATACATATCAAACTGGTAAGTTAAGTAGTGAAACTTAATTACGAAACGTAACGTTAGATAGAGAATATTTATTTAGTAATTTAAGAAGTGATACTTAATTACAAAAGCGGGAAGATAGAAATTGTGATAATTGTATAAATTTAGTAGTGAAACTAAATGAGAAGTTTTAAAACATAATATAGGTGAAATGTTACTTGAGTATTAATTAACCTTCGTAAGATGTTAATGTAATGGATGTACTGTGTGGGCGATACGAGAACTTAAGTATAGATAAGTTTAGATGATTACTTAGTTCTAGTTAGCTTGGGAGACATGGCTAGGTAGGCTAAGCGTAGAACGTTAGGTGTGCACAATAGATGAGGAGTGAGAAAACTCAAGAAAGTTTACGAGAACCTAACATGTGTAATCAATAACCGCATTTTATATTGTGATAAATGCTTGCTAAATATTTTCAAAATGTTTTGAGTACTAATTCTTGCTATAAAATATTTTCAAAACCTTTTAGGTGTCCAGCCACAGGGATGCCAGGGATGATGATTCTATTCCAGGGACTCGTAGCTATAGCACAGTGGATGCTTACATGATTTTGACTAGACGATATCTCTCATTCAGATCTAGTATAGGATCTCACACTATTCTATGTATGGGCTTGTAATCCAGTATCAGTCTGAGGTGTCAGATTCAGACTAGCAGTTGTTCTATTATTATTTGGGATTTTTAGCCGATGGTTTATTCGTTGATACTTTTGTTCTGTTGTACTTATACTTTGTTGGTTTGAGTTTTAGTACATGGTAATTGTTTTACTGTTTTTTCGTATGGTTGATTTTTCTGTTTAAGAAAGATAAAATTTTGGCACCGGTCTAATTTTCACTTAGGTGATTAGTAATTAAAAAGTTTTCGACAGTGATGCTAAGAATGAACCATTTGAGAAACCTATTTTAATTTAATAAAGGCCTGATCACCCGATGTTTAATTAGGCGGGGTGTCACAGATGGTATCAGAGCATCAGGTTCTAGGGTCCATAGGATCTGTACGGCTTACGACGTTTTTAGCGTATCGTTTGATTGATGTAGAGCCCTATCTTAGGATTATTGTACTCCTCTACGTACGTAGTTTACGTTCTCCTTCTATTTAGTAGATGTAGTGTTATATATACGAGTTCGATTGGGCATGGTACGTCGTACATGGCGGTAGAATCAGCATTGGCATTGGAAGGACTGTAGAAGGGAGGAGGGAGGCATGAAGCCTGGAGTGTTCAAAGATGGTAATCATAGGAGAGATGACCGTTGTTGAGGTCACTCCTAGTGTGTAATGGAAGTAGATACTGCAAGGGTTGTTGAGGCATAGCAGGCATTTTCCAAGTGTCGCGACGGCAAAGGGGGATGCTAATCTAGACCCGCCCAATGCAGTGATAGTGGGAGGATGTCTGAAGAAATTTTTTGATGAGAACGAGCCGTAAAAATGTGATAAAATGGCGACTGTACATGTTAACCAATGGAAGTAGAATGTACAGAGGTTTTGGCATTAAGGATAGAGTAGAAATACTCAGAAGTGAAAATTTGAGTAAATTTTTTGAGGCAACGTGGTGGGGATACCAGTCACCACATCCGGATCGAGGGTCCGTATACAAATAGAGGGACCTTACGTATAGTTTAACCGCAAATTTCTCCAATGATGGTTCAGAAGCGAAGTAAATAGAAATTTCTGAACCCATCACGTGAAAGACTGGTAGAGGTCAACTGTGAGAAAGAAATTTATTTGTTGAAGTGAACTTGTAATCGACGAGATAGGTAGAAGGGAAAAATAGCCCTTGAGATAATGGACTCTCGAGTTGTCGTTCGCAATTTTGGTAAAACTCTTCTTGGACGACTTATGTGTATGAAGACAGTATGGTACTTCTTACAAAGTTGAGGTAAATGCTCCTAGGTGGGCGGAGCTAAAAGAGTTTAAGGATGTAGTCAAAGAGTAAGACTGAATGTAATGGGGCTGGTGCAAGCCATAAGTGGAAACCCACTAAGGGATTTAATGATTTGATCCTAAGTCGGGACTGTTAAGTCCCATAGTGCGTTCCTCTTGGTCAGCAGAACTAAGGGAACCAGGATGATAGTGTTCAGGATCGAGGCTTCCAAGTTTGAGAGGAGGGATACCCAAACCGGTCAGTGTGGCCTGGAGTAAGGGGATTTTTTTTAAAGATGTCTTGTGTGGGTTGTAGGGCCACACGTTTTATTTTTAGCTTGAAGTTATTTCAGGAAATAATAACTCCGATAAGTTTTGCATTCCGGAAAGGACAAGCGTGTTATGTCCAAAAACCATCTGAACCACCAGAGCGATGGGCAAGGAAGTATATGAGTTTTAGCCTCGAGTGAATGGGGTTTATGACGATGCCTCGCCTGAAAGAGGATCGAGCTGTCATTATTCATCAATATGTGGGAGACTTCAGAGATTATGGATGTCTCATAGTAATTGATTCCGGTGTGTAGGAACCTAAATGATGTGAGTGAAGTTATGTCGTATGACCGCTGAGCGGAGAGATCGAGCTCGTTGTTGTAATTAGTGCTAAGGACTTAGTGATAGTATAAGCGCAGTGCCACTTGACTCCTTTAGAGATATTGGAGTATGGTCACACCTATTGTCAAGGAATGGAATAAGAGTATCTCGACTATGTGTTATTCCAATAATGCTCAGTAAGAATGCATGGGGAGAAGTCCCTTTTTTAAGTTCGGTTGCGAAAGGGGATACAACTGAATTTTTATGCACGTCAGGAGAAGAGACATTGTTAGATACTAGGGCATCAGTGGAACCGGTAGTGTTGTGGAGAAACACTGAAAGGCTTATTTCACCACGAAGGGATAAGTGGGACTTTGTGGGTAAGAATTTAATTTTTGGACTATAGGGGATTGAGAATACCCGCAAGATTGTAGTCACGTCGTGTAGACTAGACTAGACTAGAGTTGAGGAAAAGCATGTTACGGGTGCGACGTTTGCAATGTTTTTGAAAATGTGCACGGAGAAAAGGTGTATGGGCGCCCTAGTCAATTGGCTTTCTTAGACATCCGAGATAAAGGGATGCGGAAAAATTATTTTTATAAGTACGCTGGTGGGGAAGTTATGAGGCAAGTCGTATTGACAAAATGGATTGAACATCGTGAGAGATAGATGATGATCCAAGCTTATGTGCTGAGAGAGCCAGCACACCCTGTGGGATAAGAATCAGTGGGAAGCCGTTCAAAGGTTATCTCTTGATATGGGAGACCTAACTGTTGTGAAGAAGTAACGCAAGGTGCTACTTGACTGAGTGTTGAGAGTGGCTTACGCGTTACTAAAATGTTGATTCTTATAAAGTAACCAACCCCAAAAGTGGGCCAATTATGAAGAGTACACGGATTGTAAAGTATAATATATCCGAAGAGAAAGGGGAATAGATTACCACTTGAGGAAAGATGACGTAAGTGGAAAGCGGGGTTGAGGAAGAGACATAGTGAGATTATCTCCAGACGCACCACTAGTTGATAGAGAAAGATGGACTCGAAATGAGCAACCGAAATGTGGTAGTGAACCTATGTTTCCAATGATGGAAGGAGGAGACAGACTTATAAATTATTGATGGGCTGTGAACATCATAATTAAGCAAATATTTCGTTGAAGTAACAGAATAGGGTGACCGGGATGAATTAGTATGTAGTTGAAAAAGGAGAGTGCACAAGTGCACGATGATGCTCTACATGGTTGTGAATCAGGATGAAATCCTAAAATTCCACCCTGTGAGAGATGGTCAAGGAGGAATAGAGATAAAGTTTTATTTTGAGTATCTTGTGTTTCCTACGACTCAATGTTAGTGAGAAAGGATGATAATACGCCCTTACGATAGTGGAATTTTGGAGAAGCCCACGGATCAATCCATAGGTTGAATGTATACCTATATGAGCATACTTATAGGTAGTGTGAGTTCCTATATGGAATGTACATAAGGACTAGGTTCGTGGGTACCTATTACGAACAATACATGTACTTTGAGGTGTGGTTCGAGGAGAAATTCCAAACTCTTAGTTCTTAACGCGAGATATGAGGACATTCTATTGGGGTATAACATTTTAGAATATATTAAGTGTGAAATATATGGCTCAAAAATTGTCTACTCATGTGCGATGAGATATATATACTTATATTATGCTCGAAGTGTGATTCCGAGATAATATAACCAATCACTATTGGTGATCGAGGTGGGATTCCGAGCCAATAACCCCAAAAGTGTTATAAAAGGGGTGTGATTATAAAATAAGTGTTGATAGTATATGTTATGTGTAAGAAATATATACCTTATAATATTCTACTTATGAGTGATAGTAGACAAATAGATGTTATATATAGAGATATACATCAAAAGGGTAAATTAAGTAAGGAGAAACTTAATTTCAAGAGTTAACGTTAGAGAAAAATCTATGGAGAAACTAAGTAGTGAGACTTAATTATGATATATGCGGCATGGGTAACGTGCGATAAGGGTTTATAATGAAGCAAGGCATGTACTTGGGGCGGCCGTTAGGATGATATGATTTAATTATGGGGTAATAGAGAATGCAGTGATGTTTAAGGTCCTTAGTCTTAATACCAACCTTATCCCAATTTCGAGGACGAAATTCCTTTGTAAGGGGGGAGGTATGTAATACCCCGTATTTCTGAATATTCTATTTAATTAAATTGAGGAATTAAATGAGAAAATACGGCTTAATTTAAATTACGTAAGAGGAGTAATTTAATGAGATTTATTAAAAATTGTAATTATGGAATATTAATCGAGAGATAGATACCGATTTATATTGCCTCATTATATTTACTTAGTGCGAGTGGTAAATAGTTACTTAACGCGTGTAGACCGTGTTGGGGTGAGAACGAGTAATATTTTTTAAGTGACTCAAATGATAATTTAGAGGTCACAGATGAGTTCGGAATGGTCAAATTAGTCAAAATAGTATACCTAGGGGTACTAGTTGAGTCTCGGGATAATTTTAAACTAAATCGAGACCGTTCGGGGGCATTTTAGTCTTTTAACATGAGAGGGTATGGAGACCTACGAATTTGAGAGACTTTTATCAGCCGTATGAAAGAGGGGTTAGGGTTAGAAAACCCATGTAAACACCAATACCATTAGAGAGAAGGAGAAAACCATTATCAAGGCTTAGAAGATGCTTTTGAGAAGGTTGGGTTCGGATCTTGCACCCTAGGTGCCAAAGGAGGAAGGATCGAAGAACAGAAGCATTAATCCATCATGAACTCCACAAAATCAGATTTCCTCTGTCAAAGCAAGTTGTTTGTTGCAAAAATTATAAAGTTATAATACCCATGTGTAGGGTTTTGAGTAATTTTGTTAAATCAATATCTTGATAGGAGGATAATGGTATTTATACATGTTGGGATAGGAATCGCATGTAGAATGATTTAACACATGTAGAGGATTAATATTCAGAGTAGACTTGATGATTATTTCGGAATAAAATCTGGGTTTTGAATGCACATATGGGAAGAACACCATAACCAGGGTTCTAAGAAATTCTGGGTTTAATTCACTATTTCTTTAAAGGAATTGGGGTTTTGATGTATTTGACATGTTAGAAACTGTCCTAGTATATGTGGAAACATGTTAGGATCATTGGGTCGAAGTTTGGTGGACTATAATGAAGTTTGGAGAGTTGTTAATGGAGGAAGAGGCTAACGAAGAAGACGAACTGCGCCTTTCCCTGTTCGATCGATCGATCGATCTCGAATGTCGATCGATCGACTAGGTCGATCGATCGAACCCAGTAGTCGATCGATCGACGAAAGGTGTTTTTCCTGAATTTTCCGTGTTTAAGGTTTATTTGATTTCCGGGAATGAATGGGTATCCTAGGATTTATATTATACTTATGTGGGACTGAGAATAAGACCAGTAGGTATATTGTTGAGGTCCGATAAGGCCATTGGGTGTAGGGCTTGGATTAGGGACCGACGAGAATAATACGATTTAGTAGAGTATCGGGGAATTCAGAATTGAGTTACGAGGCGAGGTAGATTCAATTTAAGTAATAGACCAGTAGGGTAAGTAATAACTACTGAAATTATATGTGAGGGGTAACTAGGACCCTTAGAGTTGTGTGAATACTCAAATAAATGCAATTAATGAGATAAATCGTAAAGCGAATATTGTACGGTAGATATAAGAGATTAAAATATTACATACGAATATAATTAATAGGTCGGGCGTGTACCTACTGAATTATATGATCTTTTAGGTCGAGAGATTTATACCTAAATTAACTATGTTAGGGTCGATGTGATATTCCGAACTAACATAGGGTTATTATATGTTTGGGGTCGATGTAAAATGCCGAACCAAACCTTTGAACTGGTGGTCTGATGAAATAGTCAGAGCCAGAATTTGTGTATATAAATAATTGGGGTCGATGTATCATTCCGAACCAATTCTTACTTGGGGTCGATGAATGATTCCGAACCAAGAGTCCTTTACGTGTGTAAAAAGGGCAAAATAGTAATGACTGATATTTAGTATATATTGTGTGTGAAATATGTACTTGATTATATTATACTTCTGTGTATTAGTAGATTAGCATATATTATGTATTTAAAGATACATATCAAACTGGTAAGTTAAGTAGTGAAACTTAATTACGAAACGTAACGTTAGATAGAGAATATCTATTTAGTAATTTAAGTAGTGAAACTTAATTACAAAAGTGGGAAGATATAAATTGTGATAATTGTATAAATTTAGTAGTGAAACTAAATGAGAAGTTTTAAAACATAATATAGGTGAAATGTTACTTGAGTATTAATTAACCTTCGTGAGATGTTAATGTAATGGATGTACTGTGTGGGCGATACGAGAACTTAAGTATAGATAAGTTTAGATGATTACTTAGTTCTAGTTAGCTTGGGAGACATAGCTAGGTAGGCTAAGCGTAGAACGTTAGGTGTGCACAATAGATGAGGAGTGAGAAAACTCAAGAGAGTGTACGAGAACCTAACATGTGTAATCAATAACCGCATTTTATATTATGATAAACGCTTGCTAAATATTTTAGAAATGTTTTGAATACTAACTCTTGCTATAAAATATTTTCAAAACCTTTTAGGTGTCCAGCCACAGGGATGCCAGGGATGATGATTCTATTCCAGGGACTCGTAGCTGTAGCACAGTGGATGCTTACAGGATTTTGACTAGACGATATCTCTCATTCAGATCTAGTACAGGATCTCACACTATTCTATGTATGGGCTTGTAATCCAGTATCAGTCTGAGGTGTCAGATTCAGACTAGCTGTTGTTCTATTGTTGTTTGGGATTTTTAGCCGATGGTTTATTCGGTGATATTTTTGTTCTGTTATACTTATACTTTGTTGGTTTGAGTTTTAGTACATGGTAATTGTTTTACTGTTTTTCCGTATGGTTGATTTTTCTATTTAAGAAAGATAAAATTTTGGCACCTGTCTAATTTTCACTTAGGTGATTAGTAATTAAAAAGTTTTCGACAGTGATGCTAAGAATGAACCATTTGAGAAACCTGTTTTAATTTAATAAAGGCCTGATCACCCGATGTTTAATTAGGCGGGGTGTCACAAAAAGGAATAAGATTTAATCCATTTTCCTCTTCTAAGTTATTGGATTCTTCCATATTCCCTAAAACCTCAAAGTAATTTCCAATTGGAGTTTTGGACATTTGATATCTACATTTTTTTCCAACCGAGTCTTCAACAAACGTCCGAGTCTTTGCAGAATTAGTTGACATTCCAAGATCAAATTTAGGAATTTCCTTAATTATGTGATCTTCCTTTTCTCGAAAAGAATCATTTGCGAGATTTGACATATTTGGAATTTCCTCTAAATGGGGCATATCACCAAATGAATCTTCACTTTTGGAATTATTTCTGCTAGAATTTCTATTTGTACCAGCGGTTATTTGAACCGGAGTTCGATTAATTGAGTTAAAATCCTTTTTCTTTAAAAATCGCAGACGGTTTGGCGGTAGTACCATATTACCCGTCAGTCCAGCATGATTACAAATCCTTGAATTCTCATACAAATATCCTGAAGCAATCGTATGCTCCATATCAGCAGCTAAGGATGAATGGATCCCATGACTATTGAGAGCATCTACAACTTCAATGTGTGTAACCTAAAACTCCTTACTTAAAGGAATCTCGGTCTCCATGGGGACTATTGATTTTTTAAAAGCTGAATGAGACACCTCTTTATTAAAAACCAACGACCCTGATATAGTGTCATCTTTTTGGATTTTTAATGATTCCAAAAGAGAAGGAGACTTTGACTCCACTCCTTCTTTATCATTTTCCTTATCTGCTCCAACAAACCCGGATAAAACAAAAACTTCCCCAACATTTTTTTTGAGTCCATTCCGGAGATATTGCCAGTCTCTTCCACCTGTGCAATCCCGGATTTTAAGGTAAATCCCATATTTTTTGAAACTACCTTATTGTTTACCTGGATGTATTGTTGACCTGGCCGGAGGTTTGCTTGAATTTTCATGCCGTTTTTTTCCCAACAACTGGTATTTGTTTATCTCTATGGCTACAATGGATTTTGATTTTTGTAAGGATTTTCATTCTTGCATAGTGTAACCCAATCGACCACAAAAGGAACATTGAGATGGGAGGTTATCATGTGTGACATTGACATAGAAGTTGTGAGAAGACCTTTCCATGTAGAGTCTGAAGGGTGGAGTTACTGATATATCCATTTTAACAAGAACCCCAACATAGGTTCCAACCGACCTAAAAAGAGTAACTTGATCGATTCTTAAAGGCAATCTAATACCTCTTGCAATTTAAAACAAGAGTCTTGGATCCCAATAGTCTTGGCATAGGCCCGCAAACTTAACCCATACATGAGCAATTGTTGAAACATGATTATCAGGAGAAAATTCAGGAACCCATTGAAAGACCTTAAAATGACCTACCTTAAGCTGTTGCGAACTCATTCTTCAAGACTTTTGAAAATTTTCAAGACTGCCAAAAATGATATTGAAGTATCCTTTGCCAATGGGAGTGAGGTTCCATGGCATCTGAGTCTTCCATTTGGATGAGAGCTGATGTTTAATGCTTTCAACCTTCATGGGTTGAGAGCCTTTTGGAAGAAGAACTCTACTCAACAGGTTGAACTTGTAGTCCTTGATAACTCCTTCATATAGCTCTTCCTTGAGCTTGATCTCAGGAGTGTCAGCATAAGCAAAAGGTTTTGGAAGATCATCAATGGAGAAGTTGAAAATCTTAGGTTGTTTTTGAGGTAGAACTTGAGATTGACCCAAAAAAGCAGCCTTGTAGCCATCAACTTTAACAGCACTTTGGGTTTGAACCCCCTTTTTATCTTGTATCAAAGGTTGTTTTCCATCTAAAACATGGTTTTGTTTGTTGATCATATCCCTCAAGTTTCATCAAAAATTTTATTTTTTTACTATTTAAAAAAAATGGTATATATCTGAAACTGCACCTTAAGGGTCTTTAAATGAGACTTTTTGTACATATATATATATATATATATATATATATATATATATATATATATAATAATAATAATAATAATAATAATAATAATAATAATAATAATAATAATGCTCTTGTGCTGATTAATCCGCATTTTAAGAATGCGGACCGGACATGTGTCACCTAACGGTGCATCTAGAAATTATTGTGTAAATTATAGGCACACTCTCTCTCTCTTCTGGGCTCACCGCTAGGTGACACATGTCCGGTCCGCACTATTAAAATGCGAACTGGTCCGTACAAGTATATATATATATATATATATATATATATATATATATATATATATATATATATATATATATATATATATCATTGTTCTAAAAAATCCATCTAGGCACGCATAGGCTTGAGGCTTGGGAGAAACGCTCCGCTTTAGATTTTGATGCCTTATGCTTGGTAAAACCCTCAAGGCATACTTTTTCTCTAAAAACAACAATGCTTTAGTGAAACGATATCGCCTTTTAAAGATTTTTTTACAAATCGGATCATTATCTCATCCAAAATAATCAAATAGTATTTTTATTTGCAAATATTTAGACATATATTTATGATATGTACAATTTTAGTATTTTAATAGCCTTGTTATGGTTGAAAAATATTAAAATATATTAAAAAGGCCTAAATGCCTTTTTACGCCTAGGCCGGCCTAGGCTTCTAAGGCTTAAGGCTTGGCCTCCACGCCTTGATCACGCGCAGCGTTTTTTAGAACCTTGATATATATATATATATATATATAGTCCTGCTCTTGTGCATACCAGTCTGCATCTTAAGAGTGCAGACATGACATGTATCACTTGACGGTGAGCGTAGAAATTATAGCCTAAATTATAGGCACTCTCTCTCCCTTTTCTGGGCTCATCGTCAGGTGACACATGTACAATCCGTACTGTTAAAATGCGAATTGGTATGCACAAGAGCAGTACTATATATATATGTGTGTGTATGTGTGTGTGTGAACTCTCCAAGAATCATTTAAGATTTTTTTTATTTGAGTTGGTGAAAATATTTTCAAGAAATAGGTTTGTATGACTTTTTGAAAAAAATTGTGCATTGGCTGGTTGTACTTTATGCAACACTAAAGTCCCTAGTACGACAACACGTTGTTTATACCTACTAAGCTAGTATTTACACCTACCTTCTTAGATCTTATATATGTTAATCCCCCTAAATCATTTAGGCCCTGTTTGGTTGTCCCAAAATTGTAAATTGGATAATTAATAAATTGATCCATTTACAAATTGATCCATTAATTGTGTTTGGTTTCATTAATGAAATGATTCATTAATTGTCCCATTTTAACTCATGTGCAAAATCTGAAATTGGATCATTTCACAAAAAACGTGAAATGAATCCATTTGAAATAGGAGCCACATAAAGTGAATGTTTCCTCTCCCTCTCCCCCTCCCCCTCTCTCTTTCCCTCCCCCTCTCTCTCTTGATTTGTTTTTATCCTTTTTTCATAGAACCTTAACATTAATTTCAAATTACCAAACATTATGTAAAATTGGATTTAACTCATTTCAAATTCACTAATTTACAATTCACTAATTCACAATGAACCAATTTACATAATCAAACAATTTGCGCAACCAAACTGGGCCTTAAGGTTTCGCTGATATGAGAGTGAAAATATGGCAATGGAAATTTTGTGTATGGATTTTGTTTTTAAAACAGTAAAAACTCGCAATTGGGGTTGTACTTCTGGGAAAATGTAAAAAAAAAAAGGTTCATTTAGGTAATCAAACACACCCAAACATTAAAAAAATAAAAATTTTGATATCTATTATAATAATTTTTGCCTGTCAAATATATCTAAAAAGCCAAATTTTGAAAGAGAATGTCTACAACCTTCATTGGCCAAATAAAGTATCAACACGTAAGAAGGGAGTATGATTTTTTTTCCTCATAGCCCATTGAAATTGGGCCATGCATAATCTCCAATATTCTCTATTTCACGAGGATAATTAGTAAATAAGTATTAGCCTCAATAGTAGATATGTTTATTCCCGCCTACCCCTTATCGTTCACATGATATAACATAAATTTGTGAAGGAACCACACCATTAAAAAATGCACTAATATATCAACTTTATATTCAACTGTATACCCACACTAATAAATAAGGTATATGACTACTTTTTCAAACTAATGGACTCTTATGTATATATGCAAATTATAAACAAATTCGTATTCATAGAAATACGTATCAATAATTAGGATTATGTTTAGTTTATGTTTTTTTAATTTTTTTGCCTTTACTCAAAATTGTGTTTTGGATAGGTGTTTTTGTTTTTCTATTTTCTCAAAATATTTTTCAATTCAAATAAGCCGAAAAGGTAATTTTAGCTTCTTTGAACCCATTATGACTTTGCCTTGTGATTTTTAACAGGTTTTATTTTGGTTGTGTAACATGATTTTAACGGTTCACTTGGTTCGATGTTTGAAAAGAGAAATTAGGATTCCTGAAATTTAGAATTCTTCTCGTCAAGAATTATAATGTTTTGTTGTAAATTTGGAGGAACTTAAAATTCATAGAATTTAGAATTCCTACAAAATTGGAATTCTTATTTTCCCTCTAAAATGGGAGGAATCATATATTCTCAAGCATTCTAGCGTACTTTTGTGGTTAGGCAAAAATACCATCTCTCATAACACACACACACACACGCATATATGCTCTCTCTCTCTCTCTCTCACACACACACACACACATACATGCTCTATCACATACATACACTCTCTCTCTCTCTCTCACACACACACTATCCCTCTCTCTCACACACATACACACATACACTCTCACACACACACACACACATTTTCTCTCTCTCTCTCTCTCTCACACACACACACACACACACTCTCTAACACATACATACACAGACAAAAACACACATACACACACATACTCTCTCTCTCTCTCTTTCTCACACCCACCCACCCACTCAACCACACACACACACACACACTCACCACACTCGCGCGCACACGCTCAAATCAAGTAGAAGGATATTTTAGTTAAATGATATTTATTCCTAATATGGGAAAGCAATTTAGATGTTGGGAATAAGAATTCGTGTTGAAACCAAACAATGAAAAGAATTTAAAGACTTCACGAACTTAACATTCCTAAAATCAAGGATTTTCATTCATTTTTTAAATCTCGAACCAAACGAGCCCTAAGATGACAGTTAATAGCATACAATGGAAAGTTTTTTTAAATATAAATATATAAATAATTTAAGAAAAACAATTTGAAAGTTGTATTCTCAAAGGTGGGTTCTGAATGGGACATAAATAATAATTAAGTCATACCCAGAATCAACATGACATAACAAAACCATACATAATAAAGGAATAGCAGGTGGACCAATATAATTCGGTCATTCCATGTGATCACCTAATATAGTTGCACAAATAAATTAGCTTTTAAAGCTCTGAAAAAGTTCGATGACCCATTTTTTTCCCCCAAAGTATTTGAAATTATGGTAGCTTAAATTTAGTAATTTGGTATCTTAAAGTTTGGAAAAAGGGGTTCACACCAATGTTTTAAAAAGTGCGCTATTACTTTTAGCGATTGAAAAACGCCACGCTATTGGCACTGCTAAACAAGATGCTCCTTTTGCGTGCGCTATTGGACGCGAAAATGCGCAATTGGAGCTTTGGGGAAAAAAAAAACGTTGCCATTTTGAAGAAATGCAAGAGGTGTTTAACCCAACCCTTAACCCTTCAAAAAATGTACGCGTTGTTAAACTTATGGGCTGTTAACACCTTTTTTTTTTTATTTCTCAGTATACTATTTTTCTGTTAACTTTTTTTGTTTGAGAGCTTTAAAAACTTACTTTTTTTGTAACTTTTTTTCAATAACTCACTTTTTTTATTCATATTTCGGCAACTTTTTTTCAAATCTCAAATAATGTAATTTTTTTAATAAATTCAGTAGAAAATGTATATTTTTTAATAAATTTCAGTGTAAAATGTTTTCTATTTTTTATTTTTCAGATTAAAAAATGGCACACAAAAAAGATTATGGATGGAAGCATGCATATATGAAAAAGATTATCAGTTTAAAATGCTACTTATTTATAAAATTTCAACTTTAAATGTTATTTGTTTTATAATTTTGATTTTAAACTGCAATTTGTCTTTATAATTTCAGTTAGAATGTTAATATTTTATAATTTTAAGTTTAAAATGTTAATCTTTTGTAATTTTCAGTTTAAATGATACTTGTTTACAAAAGTGGAGCTTAAAATTTTTTTTTTTAAATAATTTTCAGCCCAAATAATTATTTGTTCTATAATTTTCAAATTAAAATGTTAATTATTTTACAAATATCAGTTTAAAATGTTATTTTATATGTTTTTCTAATAAAAAAACTGAAATGCACAAATTGCTTGCGCGATGCGCGACGCGACCCGAAGCCAAAACGCGACACTTTGCGCGATCGCGATTAAAAACATTGTTTCACACTAATGAGCAAAGCTTTCACTGAATAATCTATTGAAACGTATTTGGAGGGGATACTTAAAAATATATATTCCACCTACTTGAGGGAAAGAACAATCTTTTGATGTCTTTACTTTTCAACTTAGAGGAGCAAATCGAATAAATATATTTCTGATCTTTTACTCAATAAAATAGTTGCAGTCATGACCAAGACCTTGTTTCAGCATGGTGGTAGGTGGGTGTGACAGTAGGAGTTTATGCAGATTATATATACGAATATTTTGGGAAATAAAAACTATTCCTTTAACTTCAACCGAAAAATGTGAAATTCCTAGCAGGCAAAACTTGACTTAGTAAAATGAAATGAATAATGAGAAGAATGGATTCTAAAACGGTTCATTCCACAAGTGTGACCTCCTACTCTATTTTTGACAGCTTTGGTACATAGTTGAAATAAATCACACACGTTGGCTCTAAAATATTAATCATTTCAAAACTATGTGAACGAATTATTATGGACTAAGTCTTCAAAAGGGTTGGATCCGAACAGGATTTGCCATTCTCTAAACTCGTTTGACGTTGAGATCCAAGTCCTGACCTAATTCGTTAAGAGTAATAATATCACCTAACTTGCCTATAATACCTCTCAATTGTTTTGGATAATTTTCGTGTTGATAATTTTTAAATATTTAAGGATAATTTACTATTAGATTCACTTATTATGCCACTAGCGTGAACTTCTGCAATAAGAGAATTAGTAGACCCAAGTACTTAAAATTTGTCAAAATTCTTTTAATATTTAAAATTTATTTACAAGAGACCTAAGAGTACTTTGCTAAATTATTTTTTATGCGTTGGCGTTAATGTCCACAATATCCATATGAAATTTTTCTCAACTAAGCACAATTTTGAAGTGTAATAGACTTTTAATTTACAAGTCTATTTTTCATTTATATGTATATTGGGAAACTATTAATCAAGATCTATAACACAAGACTAATGATGAATATAATATGTCCCTTCGAGTTTATTAAGTGAAATTTCCTTTAGTGTGTTGTGCAAATATCTTTTGTGTAAGAAGTGCATTTTGTATGAAGTGAAAATGCATCTAGCGTATAAAATAAACTTGCATCACAATATTTTGATACTTACAAATGAATTATGCATGTTGTGCAAGTTTTGTTTGTTGAGTAATGCAAGCCTTATGTTTTTGTGCGGAGTAAAAAATACAATATAACTCAACATACAACAAACTTCTTAAAATTCAAGACAATAATTTGATACTTACAAACGACTTCTTAAAAATCCAGACAACATTTTGATACTTACAAATGAACTCTCTCTCCCACCCGCCCCCCCCCCCCACACACACACACACAAACACACATATATACATGTGTGTGTATGTGTGAATAATTGATATAAACTTCTTTTTAGAATAAAAAATAAAAAAAATATGGTCTGCATCAACCTAGATTTAACTCGGAAAAATAGGGTTGATGTAATAAATTAACTAAATAAGTTGGTTCAGCAAACTTGGATCGGAACGGAGACTGCCCACCTGTAAGGATTGTACAACAAGATGTATGGTGTGGGGATCTTCAAAAAGTCTTTAAAGTAGATATAGAGATGGATTTTGAAAGTTTCATATGTGAGTTTACACAAAACCCTTTGCGAGAGATAGTAACCAAAGGAGAAGAAATTATTTTGGGTCAGATGAAAAGGGCTTTAAGGAAATTTCTATAAGAATTTTTTAGGGAACTGAGAGTAAGTGCTCAAGTGTGTTCTAGGCAGGGAAAGCTTTATTTAGTCACCATTTTTATTCAAATTGGAACCATTTAAACATTTTATTCATCATATAATTGTTCCACATCGATAAATGGAAACTCTAACATATAACATATAAGTGGGTGTGACTTTGGAGTTATTTTAGGTTAAAACCTCACACTCGGCTAGACCCATCTGATCAAGTTTGGGAAAATATCGGTGACTAGCCGTGAGTCCGTGACCTAATAGTAGTGTCAAAGTGGATGGTTTGATCAGGACCATTAGTTGGCGGCACCCAATTTCTGATCTAGGCGTGCCAAGTGATGTTGAATGGTTGAAGACAATTGAATTTCAACTAAGGTGGAGCGTTAAACATTTTACGCGCGTTAAATAATTGTTAAGCAACGAAAGATGCAGAGTTTAACGTATAATACTTAAGGAGTGTGACTCATTCGCTAGCATCGATCTATTTTGGGTTAAAACATCATACTAGACTAAAACCAAGCGATTAAATCGGGGGATATATCTGTGACTACTTGTGGGTATGAGAGTAACAAAACCAAATGTGCACGTGTCAATTTTTTTTGAAAATTTACTTACCATTCTCAGGCATCCACTTGTTTTTCCTTATTTTGTTGATAGATCTAGTGCAAGTCTCTTATAGATACAGCAGCGGATAATTTTGTAGTTATTTCTGTGACTTTTTGTTATGTTAAACCAATATCTGATTTTTTTCTCAAACTACTATACGGTTTGTTTGATTAGAGAAACTTGGTAATATATCATAACTATTATCCTGCAAATTTGATTTTACATTAGGTTTGTACTACATAAGTGTCACGAATAAATTTTTTTGGGAAACCGTTTGTGATAATAAATGGTTGTTGATTGGTGTTTGTTGATAAAAATGGTTTAACTAGTATATATTCCGTGCGATGCATGGACGATGTATAATACACAAATATAACGATAATTATAAAAATTAATATATATCATAAATTCAATCTTTTAGCTTAAAGCCATAAAAAAAGCTTAATTTTTTCATAAATAAAAATTGTCTAGTGTTTTTAAATGTTTTAATTCTTTAAAAATTATTTTTTATAAATAAAAACTTCAAAACAACAAAATTATACATATTTTTATTTGTTTTAGTTAATAAAACAGTGTTTCATTTATAGATACAAAATTTAAGGTTTTTTCTATAAATAAAACATTAAAAATGTTTTTATAAGTAAAAACTTTTTTTATTTATATTAAAAATAAGTTCGAAATTTTGGAAACTTTTCTTTAACTTAAAAAATATTTTTTATAAATAAAAACTTTAAATTTTATATAAAAAAATAATATATATTTTTATGGGGCATATACTAAATAGTCCCTCAAACGTTTTTTAATACACATTTAGTCCAAACATTTTTATTTGTTCCAAAAAGTCTCTCAACATGCTAGCGTGGACTTTAAAAATAAGAGAATATTGCTTAAATGAGTGTTTGAGGGATTTTTTGGAATAAAATAAAAAGACTTGAACCTAATGTATATTAAAAAAATGTTTGAGTGACTTTTTGGTATTTGATCATATTTTTATTTGTTTTTACTTTAAAAAATTTGACAAACAATATATATATATCACACACTGATTAATATTTGATTCCTAAAAAGAAGAACTACACACTGAAATATATATTATTATAAATACTAAAACAGTTTAACATTAGAAATATCACTCAAAAAAATACTACTATAATCATTTGTGATTAAGATTAATATCAAATTTCAACTTGTAATATACAGCAAATAACATAACATGGTGTGGACTTTTGAAACAACGGCTTCGAAGTTTTTTTCCGGAACGCTAATTTGTATTAGACTAATTAAGTACCAATCAATGCAACAAAGCTTTTCCTTCAATGCAACAAAGCTGAAAAATGAAAATTACGAATCTGAAACCGTAAGCAACCAATCTCTCAATCAAAAAGCATTTCCCATATTCAGGAAAATGCGCCTAACATCTTCAGTACACCTAGAAAGAAGCTACGCAATGACAATTTTTATAGAGAAAATCTTTCAAATATGCCAATTTGTCTAAATTCATTCTCGAACAATAAGCAAATGCACCTCACAATTTCAGAACTCCTCAAAGAAGCTACTGAGTGGAAAAAAAATTTATACTTATTTTCCTTTTAAAACATACAAATTATAATTACATAAATTCTTTTTTTAAACTGCTTTTTGAAAGAAAACATTTGAAAAACTGTTTTTTAAAAATAATTTCTATATTTAAACTCAAAAACTGTTTTTTCAAATATAGTTTTATATTTGAAGGCAAATACGTATAAAACATCTTCGTTTTGTTTAAAATACCAAGTTGTTAGGGATAATTAAACGTGCGTCCTAATTAAGTCACGTGAGTGACTTAAACTCCATCATGTGCGTGGATTTAACCCTAAGTCATGCTTTTTGGTTTTATTGTTACAAGAAGTCTTTTTTATCATTACGGTGCCCGCAATTTGAAATTTGATTACTTTTTTGTCCCTTTCAAACTTCGATTCAGAGTTGTTTTTGTGTGATCAATGTTTTTTTCTTAGAAATCGAAGATTATTGAAGGAATTGGAAGTCCTTTTTTTAAATTGAAGCTACATTCGTTGTCGGTTTGTTAAAATCGATTCAAGGTATGGAGTGTTTCGATGATCAACTTGTTATCTTTGAAATCGAAGATAATTGAAGCTTATTCAAATCTGTTTTATTTAATTTGAATCCACATTTTGTATCTGCTTTAGTATGTACTGCAATTCAAACTTGTTTTTTAGAAATTGGAGGCAGATCGTGTGTCGGTTTGTGATAATTGAGTCAATGTTATGCAAGTTTATGTAAATGTTATGGTTTTTTCATTTTGATTGTATATTTAGGTTAATAAGACGTAATTGATGTTTTTTTGTTTGAAAGGATTATGTTTTTCATTTTTTTATTTGCAATTGTGTAGTTGATTTGATATCTTTGTTATCAAGACCTAATTTCATGTACTTAGCTTTGCAAGTTATAATTAGATACATGTATGATGCAATTGTCTTGATTTTTTTGTTCTATTATTTTTGTAAATTGTGTATTGAAACCTTTTAGTACATTGCATTATCATTTTGTGATTGAATTTGTAGGAGACAGATAAATTTGAGCTTCTCTGTTCATATTTATTTGTTAATAAGATTTGTGTAATGTAATGAATTTATCTGATTTAATCTATTTGCCATATGAAACCATGTTCACATAACAATGTGAATTTATCTGTTTGAAAGTCCACATATCAGGAGGTTTTTAATAACAGTTTTTATAGTTTAAATGCTGAAATTTTTAAATATGAATTCAATCAGATTCATTTTGTAGTTCATATGTGATGATATAGTCTTTTTATTGTTTTGTAGGTGTTATGGATTTCCTCATGTTGTTGATGTTCAAATTTGGAGAGAAAAGATGTTTGGTGAAGTGTGAGAGGAATACACGATTTGATGATTTGATTGATCATATATGCACAAAATGGAAAGAGTTATCTACTGAAATTGTTGGTTTGAGTTATAATCTTCCTGGGCATTCGTTTTGTGCATTGGATGGTGAGTTGGATTTTGAAAATTTGATGTTTTATTGTGAGTCTCATTCAATTCTAAGTATTGATGTTTCTGTGTCAAGTAAGATAATGGTTGAAGGGCATGATCAATTGTCGAGTAGCAGTGGTAGTGTTGTTCAATCGTATGTTGAGAATAGTGGTGTTCAATCGTATGTTGAGAATGAGACAGATTATGAAGTCAGTTGGGTTCATTCTTTTTTCAAACATGGAGAGAAGGTTTTGATGACTGCTGGTTGGTTGAAAGGTTTGTGTCATGTTGGTCAAAGGTTTGAAGGACGTGTTATTGAATTTGGAGAGTTTTGTCTATGTTTTCAATTGAGAATCGATTTAAGTTTCGTTACGTAAAGAATGACAATGTTAGGATAACGGCTGAATATTCTTACAAGGGTAGTATTGGGTGTGCATGGTATGTTTATAGTCGTGTAGAGAAGGGAAATTCATTTTTTTTATGTAAGGGAACTTCTAAATGAACATACGTGTGGGTCTATATGCAAGACAATGAAACATCCAAGGATTTGTTCGAAACTTGTAGCATCTCTTATTGTTGAGGAGATTAAAGGACATCCCCTTACGCGGCCCGTGGATATCATTTACCACGTGCAAAATAATTATGGATTAATCATCAATTATCATCTTGCATGGTGGGCTATTGAGAGAGCTAAGCAACAAATATATGCTGATCAATCAGTATCATTTGATAGGCTTCGATGGTATAGGGAGGCGTTATTGAGTTCTAATTCAGGTAGCATATTTGAGATTGATTATGATGATGATTCAGGACGGTTTAAAAAGTTATTTGTGTCATTCCACGCATGCATTGAAGGATTTAAGTTTTGTCATCCTCTATTGTTTCTTGATGGCACATTTCTGAAATCCCGATATAAAGGAATTCTTCTTGCGACTACAGGAAAGAACAGAAATCAAGGTATACACTATTTTGTTTTGTTCATAGTCAATTTATTTGTTTCAGTTTATGTTCTTGTTTATTATAAATTTCATAATTTTTTTGATTCAGAAATATTTCCATTGGCATTTGCTATTGTTGATTCTGAAACAGAAGAAAACTGGGAATGGTTTTTGGAGAAGTTATCACATGTTACATCTTCACGTGTTATTAGTTTTATATCAGATAGGAATAAAGGACTTCTAAAATCGGTTCCAAAAGTTTTTTCGAATTATTTCCACTTCTATTGTTTGCAACACTTGAAGAACAACCTTAGAGACCATTTATCCGGTTCATTTTCAAAGCCTGTGAGGGACAATCTTGTGAACATGTTTCGAAATTGTGCATGTGAATAAAATCAATTCAAATTTCACCAAAAACTATATTTATTGCTTAAAGAAGGAACTGATCCAATTCGGAAGTTCTTGCAGACTTTGAAGAGGGAAAATTGGGCGAGTTCGTATTTTGAAGGTCAGAATTATGGTGAAATGTATTCGAACGTTGTGGAGTCGTTTAATTAATGAATCCGTGAAGGTCTTCATTTGTCGATAATGGAGTTGGTTGATTATATTAGATGGCAGATTATGAAAATGATGGCTAACCGTAGGGAGATCCCTAATCGATGGAATGGATCTTTATTTCCTGAAATTGACAATCGAATTACTAATTTGTTAAAACAAGGTAGGAATTGGAGAGTTACTAAATCATCTTAATTTGTCTTTGAGGTTCATTCGAATGACAGTGTTATGGTTGATTTGTTGAAAAGAACTTGTTCCTGTTGTGGATACCAAGTGAATGGATTTTTGTGTGCTCATACTGCTGTTGCTATTCAAAAGTTAGGGATGGATTTGAATATGTTTATTGATAAGTTTTTCAGCAAGGAATATTTTGTTCAATCTTACAGAGAAGTGATTTATCATGTTCCTATATTTTGAAGGGATGAAGTATCTGCTACAGAAATAATCATTAGTCCACCTAGTGCGAAGCGGATGGCTGGGAGGCCAAGAAAGAAGAGGATTGCTTGTTGTGGTGAAGAAAATAGAGAATTTAAGTGTGGCACTTGTCGAAAAGTAGGACATAACAAAAAAAGTTGTCCGGGAAATTTGTAGATAGGGAGAGTTTTATATTACCTTTACGAAATTTTGTGTAGTTGATTAGATTATATATGTTTTCATATTTTGAAATGTGAATAATAGTACGTTACTGTTTTCTTATATTGGTTTTATATGCTTTCTTGGTTTGTTTAACTGTATATTAAATTTCAATAATTTAATTTGTAGATTTATTAGCTGAGTATGTAGATTACAAAACACATTTTTCTATTATACAAAATGTTATTTTACATATTTTTTCAAGTAAATTGTTTTATGTCTTTTAGTTAGTGTATTGTGCTTGTTGGCATCAAATTCAAATTTTCTCTTCAATATAAGCCTAGTTGTTTACTATAATAAATAAAAAAAAAGTGTTCAAATACCAAAAAACAATATAGTTTGCAAAAGAAATTCTGTAAATTATTAGGCTTCCTAGATATGAACAACTTTGTTGTCGCTTGTACCTCACATTCCACCTTCCCCACGTGTGTGTCCTTGCTTTAAAACTTTGGCATGTTCATTTCTTGATGCTAATCATGTTAGTCAGTTCGGATTCAAGGCCAAAGGGTTACAATATAGTTCTTTACTTTTGAAGGTTTCTGATGGGTTTGTTCAGGTGGTGGTTTAGGTTGTGGCCGTTGACAGTAGGAGGTGGTGGATGTTCATGGCAGTGAAGGTGCTTGACATGGATCATAGGTCCTTTAATCATTGGGAGATGTGGAAATGATAATGGTGATTAAGAGGATGATGGTAGCTGAATTGAATTATCTTGGCTAATTTTATTATGAATGAATTTAGGTTGATTTGGTGTTAAATTTTGAATTTTTTGGAGTTTTTTTTTTTGGGTTTTCAAATTTGATTTGAGGTTTATTTTTGCGGATTTTTGTTAGACATCATCAAGTACTATTACTATTTTTTCTAGACATCACCAAGTACTATTACTATTACTACCCAAAATCTTCTTTTCAAATTTTTAATTTTCAATGTCAAATTCATTTAGCTTATTTCAATTATTTAAATGAATTTGACATTGAGAATTAAAATTTTGAAAAGTAAAAATTTGAAAAGAAGATTTTGGGTAGTAATAGTACTTGGTGATGTCTTTATATTCCTAAAATAGGTTAAATAGCTTTTCACTTCTACTGGACATTTTATTTGAACCTTAAGATGAAGTGCTGATAAGGGAAAATATTTTTGAGATGGATCCTTCTCCTCAGCATAGAAAATACATACAAAAAAGCATATATAAGGTCAACACTGGCTTGGCTCAAGAGTAAATTTAATGGCAGCAGAAGTCCAACATTAAATGGCTTAAACAAGGAGATCAAAATTACAAAAAATTTCACTCTGCTGTCAAGGCCAATCAGGCTGCTGTAGCAATTCATAAAGATGTTTAAAGCACTTTTGTAGAGAACTTTTAAGAAAGATGGGAGGTGGAAACAATAGGAATAAGTGAAATTTATCAGTGTGACAATAATACAGTAAATTTATTAGTATGAGATTAATAAAGTGAATTTATATCAACTACATTAGGAATAAGTGATCATCACATGGAAATGAAACAATCATTGAATTGTAACAATGTTAATTTTTATAGTGAACCCCAATTATGAACGTGTTGCAATTTTGTGAAATTGGCAAACTATAAATATCAAATAATGGGAATATTTCATTTTTATTTGTTTGTATAGTATCTTTAGAGTACAAAATATTATTTTACTCAAATAAGTTGCACTAAAATTTAGAATATCTATTCAATATTTATCTTCAAACACATTCAAAATGAAAATCTTCATTTAACATAGCTTGTGGAAATAAAATTTGCTGCTGCCAACAAACTTACAATGCAACATTCCATCTTCAATTCAAAATATTTGTAGTAGCGTTTATACTAAAGCTAATGCATTCATTAAGTACAAGTAACAAAGTCAAAAATATGTTCTCATCAAACTTTCAAAATGACTTCATTCATTTACAAGTCATTAATTTTTTTTACCATGCGCCAGAAGTTTCTTTATCATCAATGATCGTATAAAGCACATGTGATTCCTTTTTATGTCCGTTAAAATTGATTTTCTCTCGGACAACTTCTTTATGATGTAGGATACAATTACTCCACAATCAAGCATATAAAAAGAAAACAGTTCATTAATTAGTAATATAGCGTCAATTTAATGATAAGTAAATAAAATATATTGGATAGATGTTTACGTATTGGGGTCTTGTCGTGGGCAATTTGTGATTGTGTTCATGTCGCATTTGAATCTTTTTCTGGTCAAACCATTTTCCTTCAGCTTGTTAAATTTGGCTTCATCGCTAAGCAGGGTCTTTCTCCAATGTTGCTCTACATATTCTCTCTAAAACAACGCAAAACAAATTATTAAAATTTGTAATTTTTGTAGTATAATTAGAAAGTACTAAAAAAGTTGGATAATATGTTAACAAGTGAGCCAAAAAGTGAAATAAACAGCAAAGAGTAAACAATGAAATTTTTGGTAGTTGAAATGAAGAACAACAAAAGAAATGTAGGTCAAAGATAAAAATGAATCAATTATTTATGATGTTTTGGGGACTCAAAGGCACACTAATGAACTAGGATAAAATAAATTCGGGCCAAAGTTCATATCACTAAAAATATAAAAGTGATGATTTCTCAGAACCAACTACCCACTGAAACAACAATTTTCTACACCCATCTTACTTCCAAATTTCATCTCTAAGTGTTGGAGTGGATGATTTTAATTGCGAATTGAAGTTGGCATTTAATATTCTGATACAACTATCTAAATCTTGCAATAGAAAATCTATCTTTATGCCACATTATTGAGTTCATTGTCAAAAATAAAAGAATCAATTCTTTCAAAAGAGACTATAATTAGTGTTAACAGTTAAAGAGACTGAAAAATTATTGTATCATTCGATGACGTAGTCCTCAAGGAAGCAAAAATTATGAAAATAGTGTCAACACGTAATGTTAATGATAAACCAAAATTTCTAATGTTAATTATAAACAAATTATTTAATTGTATGTACTTACCACTACAAATGCATCATCCATGTAATGGTCTTGCTTTGAATTTCTTGGAAGCATTGAATTGAAATGCATCCATTGACCTTCCTCTATGTCCAATACAATCAACGTCCAATGGAATAGAGTTTTGGCATTTTTATTCTTTCCCGAGTTTATGGGAAAGAATAAGTACCTGAAATAATATTATGTCGTATATCATTAGTGTTGATACCGAATTTAATCTGCTGACATGAATCAATCATATAAAGACACGTGTCTATCCATATGGTAAATACAAAGACTTTTGACGAATAATGTCCGAGGAACTCCACAGGTCCGAGTAACTTAAAGAGATCCAAGAAACTAAATTAGTCCGATCAACTCAAGGCGGTCCGAGAAACTCAAGGCGATCCGAGCAACTCAATTACTCGTTGCATGCGCGTCAAGTATGCCAGAAGACAACTACGCATTAAATGTGCGTTTAATGCTATACAGATATATTCAGCTGCCAAAATACGGTGCATGATTCTTTCACATGTACAGCCTCAAGGCTATAAATATATTGTAACATCCTCATGAAAAGGGGACCGGAATTTCTTGGTAAACCCATTATCGAGAATTCTAACAAACAGTCAGCAATAACAAAAATAGTGGACGTAGGCCATTCTTGCAAGGCTGAACCACTTTAAAAATCTATTGTCTTATATTCATATGTTTATTATATATGTGATTGATTAATTAGAGATAATCTAATTTTTTACATCAACAGATTGGCACCGTCTGTGGGGATCGACTGTAATTGTCGTTTTTCACCAAACCCATTTATCATCAATGGATGATCATCCAGAATCCAGTAATCGAAACGCTGGGATTCCTTCAAATCCATTTATTCCCCCAAATGTCTAAGATTTGGCTGGAATAATGGCTAATTTAGCCCAGGGCCAAATGGCCATGCAAGAGACTATGCGACAACTCCTGCAAACTATCCAAGGTGGAGCGTCGACCCAGTCAGGACAACGAAGCATTCAGAGAAATACCCGATTACCTTCTAGGCGAACGTTATTCTCAGAGGAATCTCAATCTAGACACATCGATTCATATCGTACTGAGAGATCTCGTGATCCTTCTTATCAGCCTGGACGGACTTCCTCAGTACGAGCTACAGACACTCAACAAAAAATCACTCTATCTCCGAAAAGGACAAGTGCTCTTGAAAGGTTGAGTAGAGTCTCTCCTTTTAATCGTTTGGGTCCTAGGAGGAATAGAAGTCCACCTAGGATTGTGCCGAGGAACTCTCAACAACCATCTGATTTAAAGGACGGCTTTGCCCAATCACAACCGGCTTCTCATTATAAAAGATCCCAAGAGGCAAATGTAACACGATCAGTTGCTCGAACCAATAAGATCGAGGAAGGAAATGATGCATGGAAGGGCTCAATACAAAGGTTGGAGGATAGATTAGGGGAGATGTCCAAAACCAAGAATCCTTTACAAAGGACTTTTGTCCGAGGAACACCATTCATACAAGAGATTGTGGACTTTCCTACACCATCAAAATTCAAAGCCCCTGTGGTGACACCTAAATATGATGGAAAAACTGATCTCGTTCTCCACATAGAACAATACCAAGCTGCTGCTGATATCTATGCCGTTCCAGATGAGATGAGGTGCAGGACATTTTCAGGAACTCTTACTGGATCTGCTCAAATATGGTATAACAATCTTCCTCAGGGGAAGATTGAGACTTTCTTTCAACTGACCGAGCTCTTTATCGAAAACTTCTATTTTGGAGCAAAACCAGTTAAACGAGTAGCTCACTTGTTGAGCGTTAGACAAAAGGCAGGTGAAAATACCAGAGATTACATTACTCGTTTCAATAACGAGAAGCTAGAAGTAATTGACTATGAGGAGAAAACTGCGATTACTACTTTGATGAGTGGACTGCTGCCCAATAAATTGTACTACACTTTGGCCAAAGATCCGCCCAGGACCATGTCAGAACTAATGGCAAAAGCAGCCAAAATCATGAATGTAGAGGAAGCTATGGCTGCGAAGAAGAATATGGATACTAAGGAGACTAAAGTTAAGGCCGACAAGGTTGAGAAAAAGGAGCAAAAGAACAATGGTGGCAACAAGCAATCAAAAGCAAAGCAAACGTTGGAACAATTGAAGAAATTTAGAAATTATACTCCCTTGAAAGTAGATATAAACCACATTCTGGAAGAGATAAAGAGGAGCGAAGAGCTAAACTGGCCTGAAAAAATGAAGACAGATCCTGACAAGAGGAATAAGTCCAAATATTGCGAGTTCCATAAGGACCATGGTCACACGACCAAAAACTGTATAGCTCTCTAGAACGAAATTGAAGCACTCATTAGACAAGGAAAATTGACCAAATATGTTGATTGTCAAAACAGTGGTCGAATTAGAGAACGAGGAAGGCAGGGGTCTAAATCTCCTCTTCAAGCAAAAGAAAACAAGAAAAGAGATCATGAAGATGATCCAAAAGATGACCCCGATCTCCCCAAAAGACCAAGACAGCCAGAACGTGAGGTATTTTTAATTCGTTTCGGATCATTTGATTGCAATGTTATAACAGGTGGAGATGCAGGAGGTGGAGACCTTACTGCATAGAGGAAAGGTTACCTCAATGAGACTCAAGCTTGTCCATACATTCAATGAATAAATCTAGCTGAGGATGATCGCCCGAGGAAGGTGAACAAAGATAAATTGGTCATCGGTTTCTCTAAGAACGACCTCGCAGGTGTGCTATATCCTCATGATGATCCATTGGTGATCAAAATGAGGATGAAGGAAGTAATGATCTGAAGAATACTGGTGGATAATGGCAGTTCGGCGGACATCATGTTCTACTCATGCTTTGACAGCTTAAATCTGAAATTGTCTCAGTTGGAGCCTTATCACAGGCCCCTCCTCGGTTTTTTTGGCGAGAAAGTTTTTCCACTTGGAACGATCAAGTTGGATATGCTCATCGGTGCATGGTCTGCTTGTCGAACAGAAAGAGTGCATTTTTTCGTGATGGATAAGAATGTCCAATCAGCTTACAATATCATCATGGGAAGGGTAGGTTTGAAGAAGTTCGAAGCAGTACCATCTATTGTACATCAATGCCTAAAATTCCCAACTAATTTTGCAGTAAGAATTGTGAAGGGTGACCAAAAAGTAGCTCGAGAATGCTACTATTCATCTGTCGAGCAGGAAGAGCTGGAGAAATCTAGGAAAAAGACTACTACTTATCTAGTGGATGAAGGGGCAGAAATTGAAATATTAGATCCTAGAGACGAGTCGCAGCTCGTAAAAGGCCAGGTGGTGGAAGCTACTGAAAATGTCATTATGGACGATGAACACCCAAAACGAACGACTCAAATCGGTTCGTCGTTGGATGCCTCACTAAAACAGGAATTGATAGTTTTCTTAAAAAGCAGAAAACAAATTGCATGGAGCCATGAAGATATGCCAGGGATAGACCCAGCCTTCCTATATCACGAGCTTAATGTGAATAAGGAGATCAAGCCAGTAATGTAAAAAAGAAGAGTCTTCAGCCCCAAAAAGAACCAAGCTATACAAGAAGAGGTCGAGAAGCTTCAGAAAGCCTGTTTTATTGAGGATGTCAAATATCCTGATTGGCTAGCTAACGTGGTGATGGTGAAGAAGAAGAACAACAAGTGAAGGATGTGTGTAGACTTCACCGACCTTAACAAGGCATGCCCAAAGGATTATTTTCCTTTTCCCCGAATTGATCAACTGGTGGATGTTACCTCAGGGCATGAACTATTAAGTTTCATGGATGCTTATTCTGGTTATAACCAGATTAAAATATCCTGATTGGCTAGCTAACGTGGTGATGGTAAAGAAGAAGAACAACAAGTGGAGGATGTGTGTAGACTTCACCGACCTCAACAAGGCATGACCAAAGGATTATTTTCCTTTTCCCCGAATTGATCAACTGGTGGATGCTACCTCGGGGCATGAACTATTAAGTTTCGTGGATGCTTATTCTGGTTATAACCAGATTAAAATGGAACCAGAAGACTGGGAGAGTACCTCTTTTATCACCCCAAGGGGAACTTATTGTTATAATGTTATGACTTTTGGACTTAAAAATGCAGGTGCAACATATTAGCGGTTGATGAACAAGGTGTTTGCTGAGCAAATTAGTCACAATATGGAGGTTTATGTTGATGATATGCTGACGAAGATCAAGAAAGTTGCTGATCATATAATTGACCTAGGTCAGACCTTTGATCAATTAGATAAATATTAAATGAAGTTAAACCCTACCAAGTGCATATTCGGTGTATGAGAAGGCATGTTTCTCGGGTACATTGTCAATCAATGAGGTATTGAAGCAAACCCCGAAAAGAACAAGGCTCTATTAGGGCTACGATCTCCAACGACGAAGAAGGAAGTGCAAAGTCTCACAGGGCGAGTTGCAGCACTTAATAGATTTGTGTCACGAGCAACTGATAGATGTCTCCCATTCTTCAAAACACTCCGGAAAATGTTCAAATGGAATGATGAATGCGAAAAGGCTTTTCAAGAGTTGAAGAAATACCTGGGAGCACCTCCACTGTTGTCCAGACCAGTGATGGGAGAAAGATTGTACTTGTATCTGGTAGTTTTGGAGAATGCAGTTAGCTCGACATTGATAAGAATGGAGGATGGAGTGCAAAAACCAATCTATTATACTAGAAAAGCCTTTCGAGGAGAAGAGATCAGATATCCGAGGCTGGAAGAGTTAACACTGGCGTTGATCGAAGCAAGTAGAAGGATGAGGCCATATTTCCAAGCTCACACCATTGTCGTGTATACTGATATGCCATTAAGGCAAGCTCTTCATAAACTAGAAAAATCAGGGAGATTGATGTACTGGGCAATAGAACTTGGTGAATATGACATAGTTTATGAGCCTAGATTGTCGCTTAAAGGGCAGGCAGTGGCAGATTTTATCGCAGAATTCACCTATCCTAACGCTTTCGAAGAGCAGAAGTTGAGTACTGACTAGCCTATGGATATTACAGGATCATCAAATTTAAACCCCGACCAACTTAAGTCGGTCGATGAGTAAGAGGAGATGGTCGACGAGCAGCAAGAAGTGCTAGAGGAGGATATAAAGAAGTAGTAAATATTCCACTGAGAAATTTTATCCGATCAAAAATTTGAGGATGAAGTACCTATATGGAATCTATATGTGGATGGCTCATCTTGCAATACAGGCTGTGGGGCAGGGATTATTTTAAACAGCCCGGATGAGATTGATGTCGAGTATGCTCTGCGCTTTCAATTCAAGGCTTATAATAATGAGGCTAAATATGAAGCTATGATTGCAGGTCCGAGTTTAGCAAAAACCATGGGGGCAGAGCAGATCATTGTATTCAGCGACTCACAGTTGATCATAAATCAAATGCTGGGTGTATACGCAATAAAAGGAGAATTGATGATCAAGTATCGTGCAAAAGAAATAGAGATTGTATCGAGCTTCAACGCAGTGCAATTAATTAGAACACCAAGATTGAAGAATGCAAGAGTAGATGCCTTAGCTCGGTTAGCCTCAGCCACACGCATCGAGCTACGAAGAACAATCCCAATAGAAATTTTGGCTACCAGGAGCATAGACGAAGATCTGGACATAAACTTCATTGCACTTGATTTAGGACCATATTGGATGGATCCCATCAGGGCCTATATTGAAGAGGGGGCATTACCAACTGATAAACCCGCAGCAAAGAAGCTAAAATTTAAAGCTGCTCGTTATGTATTGACTAATGGAATTTTATACAGACGAGGAATTATAGCAGGTTTGCAAAGATGTGTCCACCCCTCCGAGGTGAAAAACTTGATTGAAGAGGTCCATGAAGGGTCTTGTGGCGCCCATCTAGCAGGTCGGCCACTCTTGCAAAGAATGACAATGCAAGGGTATTACTGGCCAATGATGAGAGCTGATTGTGTAGCTTATGCCAAGAAATGTGACAAATGTCAACGCTTCTCTTCTATCCGAATAACTCCCCAAGCATTGTTAACACCCATTACTTCCCCTTGGTTATTTGCTATGTGGGGAATAGACTTGGTCGGGCTTCTTCCAACGACCCGAGGAAGATTTAAATACCTTGTAGTCGCTGTGGATTATTTTACTAAATGGGTAGAAGTTGAGCCTCTTATTGATATGACATAGGACAAGGTGTATCAATTTATTTGGAAGAATATCATTTGTAGATATGGTCTTCCCCATGCATTCATCACAGATCATGGAACCCAGTTTGAAAACGAGGAGTTTGCTACATATTGTCAGCAGTCAAACATACTGAAAACCTATTCTGCACCAGGCCATCCCCAGAGCAATGGACAAACTGAGGTAACAAACAGAACGCTACTGAATGGTTTGAAAAAACGACTGGACGATGCAAAGGAAAATTGGATTAACAAGCTAAATTCTGTGCTGTGGGCTTATCGTACTACGCCACAGTAGCAATAGGAGAATCTCCATACATGCTGGCATTTGGAAGTGAAGCAGTTATACCTTCTGAGTTGGGCCTGCCCACACACAGAGTGATGAATTTTAATTCTCCTATTAGTGATTTAATGAGGTGATTAGACCTAGATATGCTCGAAGAAGTACGAGAAGACGTAGCAATCAAGAATGTTGCATACCAACAACGAACAACTCTGTTTTACAACAATAGGGTAAAGAAGTGTGATTTGAAGGAGGGAGACTATGTGCTGAAGAAAGTAATTCAAAAACACAACAAACTGGAAGCTAACTGGCATGGACCTACAGAGTAACAGAAGTTGTTCGATCAGGGACATACAGGAATGAAACCTTGGAGGGAGAAGAATTTAAGTATGCATGGAACACAGAACATCTGCGCAAGTATTATCAGTAATTAAAATTTCTGTAATGCAGTTTCTTCAGTATGAATAAAAATTCTGGATGTTTTGCCCAATTCTCTCTTATTGTTAAAATTTTTCGGAGTATTACACACTATGCATCAAGTTCAGAAAAATCCACCAACTACGATTGGTCGGTAATAAAAATCCACTAACTACGGTTGGTCGGTAAATAAAAATCCACCAACTACGGTTGGTCGGTAAATAAAAATCCACCAACTACGGTTGGTCAGTAATAAAAATCCATCAACTACAGTTGGTCGGTAAATAAAATCCACCAACTACGGTTGGTCGGTAAATAAAAATCCACCAACTACGGTTAGTCGGTAATAAAAATCCACCAACTACGGTTGGTCTGTAATAAAAATCCACCAACTACGGTTGGTCGGTAAATAAAAATCCACCAACTACGGTTTGTTGGTAAATAAAAGTCCACCAACTACGGTTGGTTGGTAAAAAAAAATCCACCAACTATGGTTGGTCGGTAAATAAAAATCCACCCACTATGGTTGGTCGGTAAGTAAAAATCTATCAACTACAGTTGGTCGGTAAAATAAAAATCCACCAACTCCGGTTGGTCGACAAAATCAATTTTTTTCCAACTCCGATTGGTCGAAAGTCAATATCCACCAACTCCGGTTGGTCGGAAAATTAATTTACAATCAACTCAGGTTGATTAAACTAAGGAAGATCAAAGAGTGATAAGTCATTATGGTCAAAAAAATAAAACAGAATGGTATATCAAAATATGCATGTATTCGCAAACAAAGACATTCTGCAAAATACTTAAAAGAAAAATAACGAAAGACTAAAACTTTTCATTCAAATCAAGAAGGATTACATATGCTGTGGAAATTAAAACTGATTACATAAAAATCCTACTCTATGGGTTTCTTTCCCTCTACCTTTGAAACAGGTTCTACTCCAGTAGGAGGATCATCTAAGGCATAAGGAGAGTTTATAAAATTTACATCTCGAAGCATCCTGACATTCATTACAGATGGCCGATCAAGCAAATGTTCAGGGCGAGATATCTCGAAGTTTGAATGAAGACTGTAGTCGCCAAGATACTTGAAGATTAAACAATGAGGAATTTACCGAGCAGGAATCCAACTCATGTCAAGCTTAAAAGGAGGCACGGGCAACTCGAGCAACCCAAGGTCATAATAATCCCATAGATAGTGGCCCTGCTCCAATTATAGCACGCCCAGTGCATTCAGCCATCCTTTCTTGTAACCCTCATTATTTGATTGCTGGATTCGGTCATCAATATGGTAGAGAGCTTTATTATAACCAGCTATCCAAAACTCTCTGTGCTGTTTATGGAACTGGTAGGTCAACCTCTCTAGCTGCTCGTGAAGATGCTTCACCAGATTTATTTTATTTTCCAAGTCAGAGCTTTGTGTAGAAAGTTGCTCGTCGAGGTTTAGAATCTTCTTGGACATCTCTGTTAATGCTTGATTCAGCGCCATCAACTGGAATGCCTGATTCTCCAAGGATGATTGAGTTCTTTGCTCTTCAATTGAAATCCGAGCAGCTCTTGCTCGTCCCCGAGAAGAAGATCTTCATCGTCCTTGAGTAGACAAGGAGGGTCCAACCCTTTTTAATGTTTCCAACTCATCTCTTAAGTTGTCATTCTCCACCTCCAAGAAAGAGAAACCTTCGTCATTAACAGGAATCAAGGCTCCCGAGGAAGATGCTGCAGATTTTAGTTAGGATATCTCTTCTTGCAAAACGTTATTTTCCTGCTCCAACAGTTTAGCAATTTGCCTATGCTCCTCGACCTCAAGCTTCAGAATGATCTCTTTCTTCTCATAAGCAGCAATAAATTTGTCATATCCTTTGTCAGCATTTAGTTGTTGATATTTTTTCTCATAACCCTGATGTAAAAGGGTACAAGAATCGTTATATTATTGTTGAAGTTTCTCGATGGTACCCTGGATATCTTCAATCATCTCATAATATGCCACATTATTGGCAACTGTACGGTCGAGCAAGCACTTCAGAAATTGGTAGGCTTCGATTGTTCATTCAGAAGTGTCTGGACAAAGAATGTCAATGATTTGAGCTTCATTCAGATCTGCATGACCATCTTTGAAGGAGTCATTGCATTTTTTCATCAATTCTGTGTCATGAGCTGATAATAGTTCCATCCTGGCCATAAACTAGCAAAGAGAAGCCATAAATAGGATCAATAATGATAAAGACAGAGCAAGAAGAAGAAAGTAAGACACAACAAGAAGAAGAAAGTTGATATAGAATAAAGGCGAGCAAGAAGAAGAGAGTTAATATGAACAACCAAAACTTCAAATTTTGTTACATCACAAAAAGAAGTACATAGCCCAAAATTACATTTAACAAAAAAGCAAAAGAGAAAGGTCCGAACAACTCTACACCTTCTCCTTGCTTCCTAAGACTTCCTCGGGAGGCTTGAACGAAGAGGTAGGTTGCTCAGAGGGCAGAAAAAGCTGCTCTGGAAATATGTTGATTGGTTGGGGCTACTCGGAGTGAAGTTCAACAGCAGGGACCTGATCCCCAATTATCATTGAATATTCTTCTGAGGCAGCTTCATTCTCTTATTCTTCTCCAGGAGAGGGAGGAGGATCATGAACATGACGCTGAAACAATTCAGAATTCTTAGCGACCTTTAGCTCTTGCAGAGCTGCAATCCATCCATCCCTGAAGTATTTAAGGCTAGAAAATTCCATATGAGAGGACATGGAAGCTAGGCCTTTATTCCAACCTTTGTCCCAGCCAACGCTAAAGGACTTTTTAATCGTAATTTTTCTCCTTATCTTTTCTGAGGAAATCCTCTCAGTAAGAAGTTCCTCGGCAGCTTTCATTTTCCCTTTTATCTTCTGCTTCTGACGATCAACGTCACGAAGTCTAACAACTTCCTCTTCCGTCTTCTTAAGCTTGTTCTCAATCTCTCCAACATTCTTAAGCTTCTCCTCATACTCATTATTTTTCTTCTCAAATTCTTTCAATTTTTTTTAATTTCTTGGAGGCATCTACAACTCTATCTCTCTCTTGCTTAACAGATTTAATCTGCTTCTCCCAATTGACTTTATTCTCCTCGTACTTCTGATGAGAATCTCTTAAAGACTGGGTTAATCCAGTAAAAGCCTTTTTTACTCCATCTGAGGAACTGGAGGCTCGGATGGCTTTATCTCTCTTCACGAGGCTATCGAAACACCTCACCAGTTGAAAAGAGAAATAATTCTAAGTCAATGTATGAACATAGTGTTAAAGATAGAAGGTTCGAATCAATAATACTTACAGAGGCAATGTGTTGAGCAACCAAAGTAGTAACTCTCTCATGAGTGAGAGTGTTTCAATGTCTTGAACCTCAGGGATAGTCCAAGATTGTAACAAGCCCACAGCGGAGCTCGGAGTAATGAAGGATGGAATAGTACCTTTAATATTTGAAGGTTGAAGGATAGTTTCTGTAGGTTTCTCTGACAAACCCTTTCTTAATCTCCTCAATAGAGCAAGAGCATCTTCAACCAGTGATGTTGTCTTTGTTGGAGAGATGATAACAACATCACTTGCAGGCAGGACGGTGACAGTCTTGCTCGTACCCACAGGGGGCTTTTCAGCAATCTTGCTCAGACCCACTGGGGGCTTCTCACTAACTTTCTTGGCAATATCAGAAGGAGATATCTCTACAGTTTTCACCCCCTCTTACGGGATATCTTTCTTGTTTTTCTTTGCCTCCACAACAGGAAAGGCAGACTTGTCAAAATAAGCAGGAGCTTTCCTCCTCTTAATTATATCACCAATTGGAATATTTGACTCTGAAGAAGAACCTTCCATACTAGTATCAGTAGATGGTATTGGGTCAAGGTCAACTACCACGGGACGAGCAATGAAAGACGAGCTCGAAGTTTTATACTGCAGCAAATAAGATGCCGACCTAATATGCTCCCCGGCTACAGATTGATGCAAACTCCTGATAAGTTTTAAACTTTTTATATTGACATCAATCTCTTTTGGGGGCTTCCTTTTACTGTCAACTGTAATAAATAAAATTGAATGTCAGTGAAACATTTTATCAAACACAAAAAGAACATAATTTCAAAATTAAAGTAAAAATAAAAACAACCTATCCCATTGCCATAAGGAGGACACTTGGGACCTTGGTACACATCGTTTCCATCGAGAGGAGGACGTTGCCAATTTTTCATCACTACTCCGTGATCAAAATAGTCCTTGTTGGTATCAGGGAGATTGACGACTAAAGCTCTATTTAAAAATCTAGTTTTTAAATAAAAAGTTCTATCACTAGTAACCCATTTATAACAATACATGATTTCTAGGATTCCTAAGCGAGTCCCATGGATTTGATTCAATCTATATACGCCATTAACCACCCTCCATGTATTTGGAGCCACTTTTGCAGGTACAATAACAAAATATTGGCAAAACTCCAAACACAGTGGATTAGGTGGGAAAGAAAAGCCACATTCGGCTACAAAAATACTAGGAAACTAGTGTCCCTCAGCTAAAGAAAACAAATCAGAAGGACCAGAGATTTCTTCCAAAATAACCCATGGAGGGATTGAAAACTCGGTTCGAAACTTGTCTAGTGATTCAACAGGATAAACCATGACGAATAAAGAAATTAAAGAAGAAGGAAGAAAATCTTACAGAAGAAACAGATATCAGTTGTCAACAAACAATGGAAGAAATGAAGGCACAAGATAGAGAGTAGGTGAAGAGTCCAAGGATACAAATTTGAAAAAGTAAAGGACGATAGAGTTTTCTATAGCGCTTATATACTTTGCCTCGGGAATGAAGACAAGTAATGATTATAGAAAAAGACGTTTGCGTTAACGGCGGCTAAAAAGAGAAAAAAAGGCTCGAAAACTAAAGTCGGTGGAAAAATTCAAAATATTCATGAAGTCCAATTCTATGAACTCAAAGAAGAATTAAATACGAGGAAAAAAATTCCTAAAATTCGGGATGACTACTTAAAAGAATTATATTTCGAGAAGAATGTTCCACACTCCTCCTCAACCTCGAACTGTGAAACATTGGGGGCTTCAGTTGATACCAAATTTAATCTGCTGACATGGATCAATCATATAAATACACGTGTCCATCCATATGGTAAATACAAAGACTTTTTATGAATAATGTCCGAGGAACTCCACAGGTCCGAGTAACTTAAAAAGATCCAAGCAACTAAATTAGTCCGATCAACTCAAGGCGGTCCGAGAAACTCAAATACTCGTTGCGTGCGCATCAAGTATGCCAGAAGACAACTATGCATTAAATGTGAGTTTAATGCTATACAGATATATTCAGCTGCCAAAATATGGCGCGTGATTCTTTCACATGTACAACCTCAAGGCTATAAATACACTGTAACATCCTCATAAAAAGGGGACCATAATTTCTTGGTAAACCCATTATCGAGAATTCTAACAAACAGTCAGCAATAAAAAAACAGTGGACGTAGGCCATTCTTGCAAGGCTGAACCACTTTAAAAATCTATTATCTTATATTCATATGTTTATTTTATCTGTGATTGATTAATTAGAGATAATCTGATTTTTTACATCAACAATTAGCAATAAGTAAATAAAAGTATTTAAAAATATATACATATAAGTAGAAAATTAAGGTACATACTTGCAATTTGTCACTTCATTCAATATATCGTCAACCGCTTATTTTGTCGAACACATTTTATCTCGTATCATAGGCTGTTAATATGAGTTTGATAAAATTATAAGAAGTTTGTCTAATAGATCAACATAAATTGTTAAGCAATGAAAATAAATGTATACCCAAGACATTGAACTGAAAAAATGGTCGTGTTCCCCGAATGGCTTTTGTGAAGGTGACAATTTAGCTGTAGCTTCCATGATTTTTTGATCATGTTCCAAAACCATCATATATGCATCAATGACCTGAAATTACATTTCAAATTAATTGATCAATTATTCACAAATACAGTAGATATCAAGTGTAGTAAATAGACATTGATAAATTTATCTTTTCCTAGCATTGTCTCGTAAAGGCCCTAAGTCTATGAGTTATTGTATGTTAGAAAAAGTATCCCCACCCAACCTTGACTCCTCATAAATGATTGCCCTGAATATTGAATTAAAATATTATTAGGATTAGCAGTGTACATGGTCATTTAATACTCCATGACAAATAATAAAAATAACATTTGATTAACATGAATTTACCCTGGTCCACTGTTCTTATACAATAATTGAAGAGTGAAAATAACTGTTGGTGGTAACCATTCAACAACTGGATTATTAGATGTAAAGGTGAGGTTCTTAAATATTGATTTCATGGGTGATGGTGAGTTCATAAAGTCAATATTTATTGGGGATGTTTGACTTGTTTGAATATGTTGGCCTTTGGATGCCCTTGTAACTCTTCCAATTTGTTGATATTCCTAATCTTGGACCTCCTTCTTTTGTTTGTCTTTCTTGTTTTTTATTTTCACCACCATTGAGTTTGCATTCTTTGCTAAATCCACTTTCATCATATCGAGATCGTCAATCTCTTCATGCTTTCTCTTTGAATTCTACAATTTTTTACTTTGGTCAGCACTTTTAAAATTAAATGCTACTGGACTCGCTTTATCAGCTGGGGTTTCATGCACTGACAGCTATTTTATTCTTTGTTCTTATTCTCTTTTCTCATACAGAAAATTTATATGTTTCTCCAATGTTGCATTCTCCTCCTTTTGTTGTTGAAGTTGTTTCTTTAAAAATTGAATTTCAGTTTTCTTTTTCTGAAGCTTTTTTTCTCTTCGTTTTTCTTTCTTCACTCGAATTTTGAAATCTTTCTTCATCACTTTTAATTTTTCCTTCATATCTCTCTTCTCTACCCTCATTTTTTTTCCTTTCACATTCTTTAATTCCTCCATATTTTGTTGAGCATCATCACGAAATTTAATGAGAGTTTGAATTTCAGCAGCTGTTAGATGATGATCAGACAGGTAATCTGCAGTAAACTCTTCGGTTAAATCATCTAAATGTCTAGCATCTCTCGTATCAGTATCAACAAGATGTCCGTCATCGTTTTCAGCATTTGCTTCAACTGGTGATGCATCATCTTTTTCTGCAAAATCGTCTATCGCTGATGTTGGTGCTTTCCCTATCAATTTCACCTATTCTTCTGTTCGAATCAAGTCTGCCTTTATGACCTAGATAAAAAAATACTTTTGTTTATAAGCTAAATTATCACATATGTATATGATATAACAGTTTCTTTAAAGAATATGTTAGTACCTATGATTGAAGAAATGTTTCAACAGGTTTTTCTTTCATCGCCTTGTTTAATTCAGGGAGGTCCCACTTGACAAACCGAGGATATTGAATTGCCTTTTGAGATTTCCACAATGTTGTATGCTCGCAATACCAGTACTACAAAAGTTAAAAAATATAAAAATTTAAATCATTTATGATATACAAATTTTATAATGAACAAGGATATGAAATAGAAAATATATATTAGTGTATTTTATCACTTACAAGTAGTAAGGGCACACAACCAGAAACCTTCTCTAGCTCTTTGTCAAAATTCCTGTAGAAAGAAGACATCAATGTATCTAGTATCACACTTGGCCAATTTAAGTTTCTCATCTCCTCGAGATTTTTCGTGTACTTCACTGCTGACCACTTCACAGTATTCCCAATTGATGTGAAGAAAATAGTTACAAACAAATATAGACATAGCAACGTTGCTACATCTCTATAATATTTTACTTTGTTTCCTTTAACTGCAGTGTTCAACTCTTTTTGGATAGTTGTGTCATTGATGATAGTAACATCTTTAAACCTTTTTCTTACAAATGGTGTGTCAGGCTTGAACCCATATCCCATATTTACTTCTTCTATTCCGATCGGTATTCCAAATATGAGAGACACATCATTGATTGTCATTCGAACCAACTGTTTTCTAATTCTAATTCCCTTATTTTGGATATCATAAGAATTTATTAATGATATGACACTATGATCATATTTTCTACAGTCTTCTTTTGTAATAGCTTTGGTCAAAAAAGCATTAAAAATTTCCCCCAAAGAAGTTTTTTTTCAGTTCCTTCTCATGGCAAGGCTTGAGTTTAAGGTCTTGCAACAAGCGAGCAATTCCTAATAAATTCGATCAAAATTGAAGATATTTTTTTACGCAGGCCTTTGAGGTTGTTGCAAGTTGATTTCTCTTCTTCTCCTTCTCTATTGGCTTCTTAGATGGTTTTTTTGTAGACTGAGTATCGTCGAAGTCAGTGTCACTCAAAAGTTTAAAAGCTAGCTGATCAACTGAATTTTCAACTTTTTCTTTCCCTTTTTTTTTATCTTTTGGAGTTGATGATCTTTACTTCTTATACTCGTTGATCTTGTAGATCTTTCACAACAATAAAAAATATGATATAAATAATAAATATATTTAAGTTTGAAATAATTTTTAGTATGTGAAAAGAAATATGTACACGAGTGTGAAAGAAAAACTAATAACATTATGAATATGCAAGCAAAGTTTATCTCATATGTGACGCCTTACAAGTATTATATAAATAAAGGTAATTTGTATAGAAACTTTTAGTAATAGCAAGACAACACATTAGTACTAATTGAGTTACAACAAATTTTTTCAAATAAAAAATAAGTAATAGAGTACATTGTTTCTAGATATATACCAAGAATATCAATATCATAGTATAGTGTTTTTTGAGATAGTACAGACTAGTAGAAAATGTAATAAATATATTCAAGTTGAAACATAATTTCCTAATTGAATTCCAAGAATTTTTTAGTATGTTAAGTGAAAAATGTATACGAGTCTAAGAAAAAGAAATAAATTTATTGCAATATCAAAGTAAAGTTATATTTTATTTGTGATTGGAACACGTTAGTAATTGTTTATAAGAAAGCGATAAAATTATATTATACAATACACTTTATTGTGGTTAACTTTAGTATGTTCCCACAATATCTAATCACAATAAATAACAGAATATTCAGTATAAGGAATAATTCGCAATGCTATCTAATAAAGAGAAGAATTGTACCTTGAACTTGAGGAAGCTAAAACTTCTAATGCATTTGCCTTCTTCTTTTGACGGTTGTCCTTGCAACAACTTCTTTTGGTTACGATTTTTGTAAAGTTTGCAAGACAATAACAAATAATTTTATTGAGTGTATATATATTTAGGTTTAAAAATTTATTTAAAATTTTGGTATTTCAAACTATTAAACTGTATTATGTTAGCTACACATTCAAGGAAAAACATAGATAAATTTAGTAAAAATTTTAATAACTGTAAAAACCTTTAGAATGGTTGTATGTATATATATACTTGCGATAATAAGTTAAATGCATACAGTGAAAATAAACAAACTGTTTCACATAACCATTTCAACTCTTTTATTTATTGTGCTCCGCGCCAGGGGCATCCCGTCGGAACGAATCATAATGAATAACTGAGTAGATTAGTATATGCAACAAAGTGTGACAAGTGTTGAAGGAGTTCAAAATGGATGCGATATTGCTTACATACTGGATCAAACAATGTATTCAAGTCTCTTATTTGTTATTGTATACGTGAATCAGTTTCAATTCCAGAATTCATTAGCATAAGTAAGAAACTTCAATAATAATATGCATTTTCATTATATTCCTACATATTACAGTCCGCTACATGCGGCCTTCTTAACCTCGTGATATGCACTAAAGATATTAGTGTATGTACAAATAGGCACAGTATAATTGTGCTGCACATTTTACTAAGACCTTAGGAAAATGTAGTAAAAAGTTTAACTAGTATTAATGATAAATTTACTAAAAGGTGTGAAGCCTTTATAATGCAAATAACCAAAATGGATGCGGTAAATATAGATAATTTGTTTCACATAATGTACTAACTTTTTTATTTGTCATGGTTTGCACTAGGATTATACCATTGGAACAAATCACAACCAATAACAAGGTATATTAGTATATGCAACAAAGTGTGAGAAAACGATGAAATATCTAGTAAAAACATTAACAAGTGTTAAAGATGTTTAAATTAAAATTGTATGCCCATTGAGTGATGAAGATAGATAGATTACATAACATCGAAGCAACAAACTTCAACATTATTCTATGTATTCATCATTTTCATATATATCATGGATAGCTACATATTCGTTTGTTAACCAAAATATCATAGGCATTCAACTAATTAGCCTAAGTATATTTATACATTTAAACATTATAAAATATTTTGCACATTCAAGTAAGAATATAGATAAATTTACAAAAATGTTTATCAGGTGTTATGTGGAAATTCTTTACAATGCTAATAACTTAAATGCATATGCTGAAAATAGATAAATTGTTTCCCAAAAGCTATTCAACTCTTTTATTTGTTGTGGTCTGTGCCAGTGGTATCTAATTGCCACGATTTGCAATTAATAACAAGAAACATTAAATTTAATATAAACTTCCACAAATTTTAATGATGTTCAAAGTTTATTTTTGATGCACATTCATTGATGAAGATAGATAGATTACTAAATGTATAAGGAACAAACTTTAACTTTTTTCTATTTCGTCAAAATATTTGTTCATATTACATATTGCTTTGTTAAGCAAGACATCATAGGCATTCAAATTGTTAGGCTGAGTATATTTAAACATCCGAACATTATAAAACATTGTGTATATTGAAGGAAGAACATAGATAAATTTACTAAAATCTTTATCAAGTGTTATGTGGAAAGTCTTTACAATGCTTATAACTTAAATGCATATGCTGAAAATAGATAGATTAATTCCCAAAATCTATTCAACTCTTTTATTTGTTGTGGTCCGCACCAGCGGTATCTCGATGGCTTGAATTACAACCAATAATAAAGAAAATTAAATTTAATAAAAAATTTCACAACTTTTAATGATGTTCAAAATAAATTTTTTATGCACATTCATAGATGAAGATTACCTAATGTATAAGCAATAAACTTCAATATTATTCTATTTCATTATAATTTTTGTACATATCATGGATAGTTACATATTACTTTAGTTGGCATTCAACTTATTAGGGTATGTATATTTATACATTCAATCATTTTAAAAGTTCTTCCACATTCAAGGAACGACATAGATAATTTTCTAAAATCTTTATCAATTGTTGCGTGCAAAGCCTTTCACAACTTTTAAAGATCAAGACTACTTTATAATGGAGACTACTATATAATGCTAATAACATAAATGCATATCGTGGATATAGATAAATTATTTCTCAAAATATATTGAACTACTTTTTTTTATGGTCCACTCCTGTGGTATCTCGTTGGCATGAATTGCAACCAATAATGGGGAAAATTAGTATATGCAACAAACAATGACAAAAGACAGATAAATTTAATAAAAACTTTCAAAAATTTTATTGATGTTCAAAATAAAACCTTTAAACATTCAAGGAAGAACATTGATAAATTTACTAAAATCTTTATCAAGTGTTATGTGCAAATCCTTTAAAATGGTAATAACTTAAATTCATAAGGTGAAAGTAGATAAATTGTTTCCCAAAATATTTCATTATTCTCATACTTCTTCTTTAGCCTTCTTAAAAAAAATTCACATTAGTACTAAGTGAGCTGAAAGAAATTTTTTCAAATAAAAAATAAATAAGAGTACACTGTTTTTAGATATAAGCCAACCATTTCAATAATATAGGAATAGTTCTAATGCTAACTAATAAAGAGAATAATTGTACCTTGAAGTTGATGAAATTATTGGAACTTCCAACTTCTTCCCTGTTTTATGTTGATCCTCATCATTCATAGAACTTCTTGTACTAACCATTTTTTTAAACCTTCCAAAACAATAAGAAACCATTTTATTAAGTGTAAATATATCTAAATTTATATATACATTTGCTAATAAGTTAAATACATGTAGTGAAGATATATATAATTTTGATAATAAGAGAGACATTAGTATATGCAATAATGATTGACAAAACACAGATAAATTTAATAAAAAATTCACAACTTTTTATGATGTTCAAAATAAAATTTGTATGCACATTCAGTGATGAAGATAGATACATTAGGTAATGTATAAGCAACAAAACTTAACATTGTTCTATTTATTCCTGATATTTCTACATATCATGTATATCTACATATTGGTTCGTTAACCAAAATATCATATGCATTCAATTGATTAGCTTATGTATATTTATAGATGCAAAAATTACAAAGGTTTTCCACATTCAATGAAGAGCATAGATAAATTTACTAAAAACTTTACCAAGTTTTATGTTAAAATCCTTTATAATGGTAATAACTTAAATGCATAATGTGAAAATAGATAAATTGTTTCCCAAAATGTTGCCTTGTTCACATACTTCTTCTTAAGCCTCATTGGATTCGACAACACCTTGTTCTTGTTGACATTAACATGCATCGACTTCTTGATAAAATTATGAAAATTCAGCATATTGGCAAACGGGTCAAACTCATTTATTGCGGTATACTCAATCATATCCTTTAAAAGTGTGCAATGTTATCTTTCTCACTCCATGTTCCCTAAAATATTTATTTTTCTGCGTCATTCAAATTCTCATTGGGTATCGATTTTTTGGTGGATTGACTATCCATATTTTTTGTTGATAAATTTACTTTATATTGTAGAAAATTTATATAACACTCAACATAGATAAATTTCCTAAAAAGTTTACCAACTCTCAAAGCTCTTAAAAATTTTCAGTTATTAACATAGATAAATATACAGTTATGAACATAGATAAATTTGCTTGAGCAGTGCATTTTTAAATGCCAACAAACTATTTTGTGTAAGAGAATATGAAAGTTATAAACACTAACAAAAACTAAAGCTGTAAACACTAACAAAAACTAAACATCTACAAAGCATAATATAAGTAAGAACTTAGTTTAATTTAAAACCTAGCATACTATTGTGTGTTGTGTGTGTAATAGGAAGTGTAATAGATATTGAATCACTTGAGAAATGATGCAGTTCCAAATGTAAATCCAAAAGATGAATGATTTCTCAAATTTGTCCCAAATGGAGTAATGAACGGTTATAAACACTAATTTAAAATCTAACAATATGAAACCATAAGAAATCCGTTCCTGTTACGAATTGTAATACAGCTATTGAATCACATGAAAATGATAAACGCACCTATGTAATTTGAAAAGTTGATGAACGGTTGGTGAAAATTTTCCCAAATGTACGCACTGTTTGAGCTTTTCAATGTGGATACAGTGATTAAAGTGATGAAATTTGATAATCGTGAACGGATTTGGGAATCAAATTGCAGAGAAACGAATCGGCGTGGAGATTGCATGTATTCGTGGTTTTATGTATTCCTGAGGGTAATTTTGTGCAAATAAAAGAAGGGGGTTACTTTCTTGGACAGACATGACTAAGTGACACGTTTTAACGCACATGGGACTTAATGCAGATGTTAATGCACGCGTGGGATCTATGAACATATCTACCAAGTTGTTATAAACTGATTAAATAAACATTTTTTTAAGTCATTACTTCGTTTATTCCCAATGAAATGTCCTTACTGGAGAGTTTGAAAGTATTTTTATTTTTTTCCCTTCAGAATGGAGGGTTAAGTGGCTTTGTGGCCAACAGTAATGAATGTTCCTTAAAAGGTATCCATCACCATCAAAACTTCCTTAGGGTTGGAAGATTGAGCAGCAACGCTAGTGGAAATTTCATCCCTGTGGATGTTGTTGAAATGCATAAGCCAGCGCTTAGATACGCAGGCACACGAACTTCTCTCTTGTCCGCCGTCAAGCCGTCTAAAGAGCTCAAAGAGGCATTCATCAGGAAGAACATCGATGGAGACCTGCTTCTGCTCGAACCTTTCTTTATCTAACCTATATAACTTCGTTTTATACTACATCAGAGGAACTTGAAAAAAACACACACACATTTTCATAGGTACTTGGAAGGCCAATTTGTATCTTTATACTTGCTCTTTTGAAATGAGCACACCATATGAAGCACCTTATATTCTTGACTCACTTGAGTCTACATTATATAAGTGTTCATCTAGTTTGTAAATTGTGACAAAATTATGGCTAACCTAGAATCCAAAGAACCTCAGAGCTTGCACTACTATTTCATCTTTGATTGAAGTGATCTAGACCTCATTACCAACACTCAGACACACACAGTAGAATGGATCATATACATCTCATATTGCATATTAGTGTGTGTACATATGTTGAGTGTATTTAAATCCCTAATATTGATTTTTAAATATTTTTTGGGATTTTATAAACTTTTTAAAATAAGGTTTTATTAATTAAAACTTGGTTTTAAAAGTTTGTGGGGTAAATCTGCTATTTCACATTGTTGGTTTAATTGACTAAAAGTTGCCTTGGGTAGAATTCGAAAGCGGCAGAGACTTCAGGGTGTTCATTGTAATTATTTTCAGACGCGCGTTTTATCCCGTCTTATTATCCAACACCTGTTGCCCTCTGATTGGTTGTAATTGTGTTTCTTCACAGAGTGTAAACCAGCGCCTATTTCAACCCTTGGATCGTTTTTATCAACGATTTGCATGCGCCCTTTCATAATCCCTGTGAACCCTGTTTGGACCAATTAGGAGAATTTTAACCACCGCATATCGTGAGACCTTGGATTAAAGTCAATCTATCTTGACTCAATCTAGTCCCTTGATTTCAATCCTCATTCTCGAACCTTCCCTGCCTTTTATAAAAAGGCTCCTACTCTCAGCATTAGAAGACTTTTGCCATTTCGTCCTTTGAGAGAAAAAAAGAGAGTAGAGAGAGAAGAGAGAGGAAGAGATAAACCAAAAGAGAGAGAAAGAGTTAGAAAGCCTAACCCTAACCCTAAATCGTCTAAATAAGTTCAAACCATGAATAAACCTTCAAACCCCTGTATTTCCCCAAACACAACCTTGAGTGTTTGAGAGGTGTTTTGAGAGTTGGTTTGTTGCTGTAACCTCTTCGATCTTTTGATCTTGTTTCCAACTTAATCATTTTCTCAGATCTATTTTTCTGGTATATAGAAATTTCAGATCTGATTTTTTCATGGTATATTACACTTAGTTTGCATTTTTGTTTCTTAGCTTGAGAAATATATTGTTGATTCTTTTTCTGTAAATGTTTTTAACTTTGAAATTAACAATAATTTTTTCTGTTTCTAGTTCTCTTGAAACAAGACCTTAGACCTAGTTTAGAATCGCACTTGGTAATTTTTAGTCTCAAAAATCTTTACAAAACTCGAGACTGATTAAGATCTTGATACGTCTTCAGAGCAAGATAGCCGTGGATTCTGGGATTGATTTAAAGGTAAAAAAGGTTAATTTTTATGAGAAGAGAGAAAAAGAAAAGTCACTGCATATAGTCTTATATGTAATTTGTTAGGAATGTTTGTACATGATAAGTGTGTGTGTGTGCATGCATGTGTTAGAGAGCACCTCCACAAACACTTTCACTCTACCACATGAAAAGTGTTGGTAATAAGATCTTGAGAAAAAGAGTCGACGTAAAGAGCTGGAACAAATTGGAGTTAACAAACTAAGAGGACAACATCAACAATCAGAACTGCAGAGAAGTTATAAGGACACCAGAAGGTACATTCCTAAACTTATATAGGTCTGAGTTGTATGCATGTTTGTTATATAGTTTGTAACTATTGTAGTGGATTTTTGTTTTACTCCGTAGAGGGAGTCGTGGATGTTTCCTCGGTTGGGTGAGGTTTTACCACATAAAAATCTTATTCTTAATCTTCCTACATCTTCTCATCTCATTCTTGGTTGTGCTGAGTTTAAAAGTTTGTTTAAAACTGTTTAATAAAACCTGTTAATCAAATCTTGAATAGATCTCGTACATACTTTTATAAAACACATCTTGTGTTCAAATAGTTTTGGTTTTAAAGAAAATAGTTTCTTTAAAAAACTGTTCAGAGTTGCTTAAATAGTTTAATTTTATTAAACAGCTTTAGTAACAGAATTTCAATTGGTATCAGAGCTTTGTAAACTTCTTTTAAAGAGATCCCGTGTTTCTGAAATTGTTTTCTGAAAATCAAATATGGACGAGAAAAATGAAAGATTTGGTAACTTGACCAGACCTCCTATCTTTGATGGAACCAATTTTGCTTACTGGAAAGTAAGGATGATTGCTTTCATTCAAGGAACTCTAGGAGATGATATCTGGGACATTGTTGAAAATGGTTACATTTTTCCTACTAAACCAGCCACTGAAGGAAGTAATGAGAGGGTTAAGAAAGTATTAAGTGAGTTCACACAAGAAGAGAAAAAAATTTATCGCAACAATAACAAAGGAAAGAATGCCATATTTATGTCTATAAATGAACATGAGTTCAAAAGAATCTCATCCTGTACCACTTCTAAGGAAGCTTGGTACACCTTGGTTACTACTCATGAAGGTGACACTAGAGTTAAGGCTGCTAAAACTCAAATGCTCAATCAACAGTATAATTCTTTAATTATGTCTGAGACTGAGTCATTTGATGACTTCTATATGAACTTGACTGATATTGTGACAAAACTGCATGCTAATGGGAGAACATATGACAGATAAAAAATTGTATCTAAAATTCTGAGATCATTACCACAGAAATTTGACAACAAAAGATATGCTATTGAGGAAATGTGTGATATCAATCTCACTCTTGAACTACTCAGTAGTAAATTAAGAACTGTGGAAATGGAACTAGAATTTAAGAAACAATTGACCCAGTCCCATAGGAAACAGACTAGTTCCAATCTAAGCTTCTCTTCTAAGTTGATTAAGCCTGAGTTCAACATTGCTAACGATGATTCTGATGAGGAATGCGATATAGAGAGTTTGGACAATCAGATTGCCTTAATGTCAAAACAGTTTAAGAAAATCATTAAATTTAGAAACAACATGGCAAACAAACAAGGCAAGTCAAATTATCCAACTCCCTTTAATCACAGACCTCATGAGAAAAGCCATGACAAAAATCACAAGGACTCTCAAACTAGACCTAACAGAGACCTTAAGAAGACTGAATGCTATAGATGTGGTAAACTAGGACACATTGCACAAGACTGTAGAGTTAACTTGAACACTCAAAACAAACACACTAGAGCCAATATTTGCAAGACATGGGATGATTCAAGTGACTCTGAAAATGAGGAACCTGAGTCATCTGATGCTTTTGACCCTTGCATGTCCTTCTTTGCCAAGATTATCTATAATGATGATATGCCTGTGTTTGTTAGTGAGGATGAATCTAGTAATTCTACTTCTGATGTTTCGAATATTGCTATTACTAGTTTAGATGCTTAGATTACTGAGAATATTACTATCTGTTCCTCGGGGTATGTGAGTCAAAGGGAAAGCGATAATGACGATGTTAATGGGTGTGTAAGTTCAAAGAATGAAGCCCTAGGGGTCACTTCACACACTACACTTAGTGACTCGGACAATGAAGACCTCCCAGATATTCACACACTCTATGCTAAAACTCTCAAGAAAAGCACTAGACTAGAAAAGATTGTGAAAGATCTCACTAAGAAGTTAGAAGATCTAAGCCTAATGGTAAAATTGAATGCTGAAGAGTACACTGCCCAATGTTTGACTCATGAAAGTGAAATCAAAATGTTTGATCAAAAACTCAGAAATTTAAATGAAACAAATGAAACTCTGGAGAAAAAGTACAAAGGGACATTGTTAGAATTGGAACAAACAAAAGAAAAGACAACAACTGTTTTCAAAGAATTTACAAAATTTGAAAACAACTCAAACTGTTTTAATGAATTTGTTGCTGAATCAAAAACCAATTCTGATGATCGAACTGGAATAGGATTTTGCCCCAATTTGAAGACACAAACAAAATCTTTTGAAACTATCAAGTTTGTGTCAGGAGGTAAAAGACCTATTGAAACTTGCCCAGACTTTCATTCCCTAAAAACTGAGTTTGATTCAAAACATCAAAATTTTAACATTGGGGAATCAAGTTTCTCTAAACATGAAAGTTCACCTAAGGCTAAATACGTCTTCCCCTCTATTCGGAAGAGTGAGTCTGCATTCAAGACTGTCACACCTAGGAATAGAGTTCAACCTCAAAACTTCTCAAAACCTTTGTTTAGAGACTTTCCTAAGGAGACCCTAATCTTGAGCAATCTTTATTACTCTTACTGTGATATATACGGTCACTCTTTTGATAGTTGCTATGCTAGGAGACTAGTTACACCTGTCTATAGTTCTCCTATTTATCAGAACTTTAACTATTCTAGGAGGAGCCGCAACAATTATGTACTTCCTAGACAACCTGACAAAAACTCTAATTATAGGAAGAGAAAGACCAAACCTAAAAGAAAATTTCTTCGAAGGATTCCTAAGCACTTTCCTAAACCAAATGCTCATGTTTTTCATAAAACTCAAAATCATGCGCAAAACATTTTTCAACAAAAATCGATTGCTCGCAGATTTTATCAGCTGAGAGCTAATAAGCGCAAGATGAGAACTAGAGCAGTTTGGGTTAGAAAAGATGATCTATTACCTCAGATGAAGGGTAATATAGTTATCACTGCTTTAAAAGCTGAGCACACATCATCTAGTTAGTATTTAGACTCTGGATGTTCTAAGCACATGACTGGGGATGATACTAAACTTTTGAACAAAACCAGCTTTGCTGGTGGAAAAGTTATTTTTGGTGATGGAGTATCATCTCAAATCATAGGCAAAGGAACTCTCCAAGAAGATGGACTTCCTGTTCTTGAAAATGTCCTTCTAGTTAAAGGTCTCAAGGCCAATCTACTTAGTATATCGCAATTTTGTGACTCAGATCATACTGTGACCTTTTTAAAGAACAATTGCAAAATTTTAAATGAAAAAGGTGAAAGCATAATTACAGGATTCAGGACTCCTGACAATTATTATACTGTCATGAATAATTTTGAAATCTGTAATGTTGACAGAATGGATGACAACGAGATATGGCATAACAGAATGGGTCATATAAATTACGATAACCTTAGTAGACTAACCTCTCAAGAAATAGTTAGAGGAGTTCCTAAAATCAAACCCATTCCTAACATTGTCTGTGGTTCCTGTCAGGAAGGAAAAATTGTTAAGGCACCTCATAAGAAAGTTAATGACGTTCTTACCTCTAATCCCGTGGAGCTCATCCATATGGACCTAATGGGTCCCTCCCAAACTGTTAGTCTCTGTGGACACAGTTATATCCTAGTTATGGTTGATGACTTCACCAGATTTACTTGGGTAGCTTTTTTAAAACAAAAGTCTGACACTTTTCAAACTTTCTTAAAAATACTTCTTCGGATTGAAAGTGAAAAAGACACTCAAGTAAATAGAATTCGTAGTGATAGAGGTGGAGAATTCAAAGACACTGATATAATATAGTATTGTGACTATAATGGTTACAAACACGAATTTAGTGCTCCTAAGACTCCTCAACAAAATGGGATCGCCGAGAGAAAGAATCGTACACTTCAAGAGATGGCACGCGTTACGTTACATGCCAAGAATTTGCTTAAGTATTTTTGGGTAGAATCTATTCGTACTGCCTGTCACATCATAAATAGGTTCTATCTTAGAATGAATTCTAAACAAAACCCTTATGAACTTTGGTATAAGAAATAGCCCAATCTTAAGTGCCTCAGAACCTTTGGTAGTACTTGCTATGTATGCAAAGATAGGGAACACTTGTCCAAATTTGAGAGCAGGGGAGATAAAGCTATATTTCTAGGATACTCGCCTAACAGTAGAGCCTATCGAGTGTATAATCTTCGCACTAAAACCTTGATGGAATCCATAAATGTAATTGTGAGTGACACTACTATAGAGAGTAAGACTGGTGAATCAACTATTGATGGAGAGCCTACAAACATTTTAGAAAATGACTCTCCTGAAAAAGATGATTCATTACCTATTGAGATACCTAAAGTACCTAACTGGGTTTCTAAAGATCATCCCGTAAATAACGTAGTTGGTAACCCTAGTGAGACAGTGCGTACAAGATCCCAACTAAGAAATTATGCACATTATGGATGTTTTGTTTCCCTAATGGAACCAAAGAATGTAAATGAGGCATTAAATGACTCTCACTGGATTTCTTCTATGTAGGAAGAACTTCTTCAATTTGTCATTCATGATGTTTGGTATCTCATACCCCGGCCTGATCACAAAAAGGTTATTGGCACACGTTGGATTTTTAAAAATAAGTCTGATGAAAGTGGGATAATCATTAGAAACAAAGCCAGATTAGTTGCTCAAGGATACTCTCAAATTGAAGGAATAGATTTTAACGAGACTTTTGCTCCTGTTACTCGTTTAGAATCTGTTCGTCTTCTCTTTGCTATAGCTTACCACTGGCATTTTACACTCTACCAAATGGATGTCAAATCTGCATTCCTTAATGGAATATTGACTGAAGAGACCCATGTAGAACAACCTAAAGGGTTCATTGACCCTCAATATCCAAATCATGTATTTCGTCTTAAAAAGGCTTTGTATGGCCTTAAACAAGCGCCTAGAGCCTGGTATGAGCGTCTTTCCAGTTTCCTCTTAGATAAAGGTTTCAAAAGAGGTGAAAATGATCAAACTCTTTTTGTCAAACATTTTGGCAAACACATCATTATTTCTCAAGTTTATGTTGATGATATTATCTTTGGATCAACTTATCCCTCAGAAGTAAAATCCTTCTCTGAAATTATGCATAAGGAGTTTCAAATGTCTCTTATGGGGGAGTTGCAATTTTTCTTAGGTCTTCAAGTCAAACAAAATTCAGAAGGATTATTTGTCTCGCAATCTAAGTACACTTTAGAGATAGTAAAGAAATTTGGCCTTGAGAGTGCTAAAGATGCTACAACACCCATGAGTACTACGGTAAAACTTTCTAAAGACGAAACTGGAAAATCCATCGATCCTACTCTATATCGTAGTATGATAGGAAGCTTACTATACCTGACTGCCTCGCGTCCTGATATAATGTATGTTGTGTGTGTTTGTGCTCATTATCAAAATAACCCTAAAGAGAGCCATCTGAATTCTGTTAAACGCATCATTAAATATGTAAAAGGCACTCTGAATCTAGGACTTTGGTACACTAATGACACACCAAGCACTATAATTGGGTACACTGATGCTGACTGGGCTGGGTGTACTGATGATAGTAAAAGCACATCAGGAGCATGTTATTATATAGGTAATAACTTGGTAGGATGGAGTAGTAAGAAACAAAACTTCACATCACTCTCAACAGCTGAATCTGAATACATAGCCGCTGGCAGCTGTTGTGCTCAATTACTATGGCTTAAACGAATGCTAAGTGATTATGGTATTCAAGAAAACCAATTTCATCTCTATTGTGATAATCAAAGTGCGATTAATATTTCTAAAAACCCTGTTCAACACTCACGAACAAAGCACATAAAAATAAGACATCACTTTATACGCGAATTGGTTTAAACTAAGGAATTAGAAATCAACTATCTTCCTACTGATTTGCAACTTGCAGATATGTTTACCAAACCATTAGATTACAATCGATTTATTTCTTTGCGTAAATCTATTAGTATGGTGTGTGCTGATTAATCTCTTTGATCTCTTTATTTTTTTTCCCTTTGTCCATTTGAGACAAAATGGGGGAGAAATTTGAGTCTCTATATATGCTAAACAGCTTGATCTTAGTGATTCATTGCAGGTTTTTTTACTATTATACTCAACAAATGTAGTAGGGTATTCAATTATAAATAGTTGAGTTATGTACTTTTGCTTTCTAGGATTTGGGTAGATAGATTTTTGCAGGAATAGGTTTCATTTCTTTTGTTGCCCTACGAGTTTTAGATAACTCAAAAGGAGATTTTGTCTCATATTTCCAAAAGGGGAGATTGAAGCACCTTATATTCTTGACTCACTTGAGTCTACATTGTATAAGTGTTCATCTAGTTTGGAAATTGTGACAAAATTATGTCTAACCTAGAATCCAAAGAACCTCAGAGCTTGCACTACTATTTCATCTTTGATTGAAGTGATCTAGACCTCATTACCAACACTCACACACACACACACAGTAGAATGGATCATATACATCTCATTTTGCATATTAGTGTGTGTACATATGTTGAGTGTATTTAAATCCCTAATATTGATTTTTAAATATTTTTTGGGATTTTATAAACTTTTTAAAATAAGGTCTTATTAATTAAAACTTGGTTTTAAAAGTTTGTGGGGTAAATCTGTTATTTCACATTGTTGGTTTAATTGACTAAAAGTTGCCTTGGGTAGAATCCGAAAGCGGCAGAGACTTCAGGGTGTTCATTGTAATTATTTTCAGACGCGCGTTTTATCCCGTCTTATTGTCCAACACCTGTTGCCCTCTGATTGGTTGTAATTGTGTTTCTTCACAGAGTGTAAACCAGCACCTATTTTCAACCCTTGGATCGTTTTTATCAACGATCTGCATGCGCCCTTTCATAATCCCTGTGAACCCTATTTGGACCAATCAGGAGAATTTTAACCACCGCATATCGTGAGCCCTTGGATTAAAGTCAATCCATCTTGACTCAATCTGGTCCATTGATTTCAATCCTCATTCTCGAACCTTCCCTGCCTCTTATAAAAAGGCTCCTACTCTTAGCATTAGAAGACTTTTGCCATTTCGTCCTTTGAGAGAAAAAAAGAGAGTAGAGAGAGAAGAGAGAAAAGAGAAAAGAGAGAGGAAGAGAGAAACTAGAAGAGAGAGAAAGAGTTAAAAACCCTAACCCTAATGCTAAATCGTCTAAACAAGTTCAAACCATAAATAAACCTTCAAACCGTTGTATTTCCCCAAACACAACCTTGAGTGTTTGAGTGTTTGAGAGGTGATTTGAGAGTTGGTTTGTTGTTGTAACCTCTTCGATCTTTTGATCTTGTTTCCAACGTAATCATTTTCTCAGATCTATTTTTCTGGTATATAGAAATTTCAGATCTGAGTTTTTCATGGTATATTACACTTAGTTTGCATTTTTGTTTCTCATCTTGAGAAATATATTGTTGATTCTTTTTCAGTAAATGTTTTTAACTTTGAAATCAACAATAATGTTTTCTATATCTAGTTCTCTTGAAACAAGACCTTAGACCTAGTTTGGAATCGCACTTGGTGATTTTCAGTCTCAAAACTATTTACAAAACCCGAGACTGATTAAGATCTTGATACGTCTTCAGAGCAAGATAGCCGTGGATTCTGGGATTGATTTAAAGGTAAAAAGGGTTAAGTTTTATGAGAAGAGAGAAAAAGAAAAGTCACTGCATATAGTCTTATATGTAATTTGTTAGGACTGTTTGTACATGATAAGTGAGTGTGTGTGCATGCATGTGTTAGAGAGCACCTCCACAAACACTTTCACTCTACCACACGAAAAGTGTTGGTAATAAGATCTTGAGAAAAATAGTCGACGTAAAGAGCTTGAACAAATTGGAGTTAACAAACTGAGAGGACAACATCAATAATCAGAACTGCAGAGAAGTTATAAGGACACCAGAGGGTACATTCCTAAACTTATATAGGTCTGAGTTGTATGCATGTTTGTTATATAGTTTGTAACTGTTGAATTTGCTTATAGTGGATTTTTGTTTTACTCCGTAGAGGGAGTGGTGGATGTTTCCTCAGTTGGGTGAGGTTTTACCACGTAAAAATCTTGTTCTTAATCTTCCTACGTCTTCTCATCTCATTCTTGGTTGTGCTGAGTTTAAAAGTTTGTTTAAAACTGTTTAATAAACATGTTGATCAAATCTTGAATAGATCTCGTACATACTTTTATAAAACACATATTGTGTTCAAATAGTTTTGGTTTTTAAGAAAAGAGTTTCTTCAAAAAACTGTTCAGAGTTACTTAAATAGTTTAATTTTATTAAACGGCTTTAGTAACAGAATTTCATCATATGCATTCAACCGACCAAAATTAGAGGAGAGAGAATGATAGTATTAATTGAAAGGGTTAAATATTAACACATTTAATACTATCCTATAATCTATTATCTATAATATACCTATATTCTAATAGAGTTATAAATAGGTATTAATGATGCCAAGTTACCCTTATAATTAATACCAGACTATCTCCCGTTTCTCTCTCATTGTACATTTCTCAAATTTTGCCTCAACTACTAACAACTACTAACATCTTTCCATTTTCCATATAATTATTTGCACGCCTTCTCTTTTCCCAACAATTTTCCTTTGAGTTATACTTCTAAAAGAATAGAAATAGTGTTAATGAGGATCATTTAATGAGAGAGAGAGAGAGAGAGAGAGAGAGAGAGAGAGAGAGAGAGAGAGATAGATAGTTTCACAATTTTCGTTTCTATCTTTTAGTGTTAATTCCTTTTAACTTTTCATCTCCTCATTCACACGCATACTTTTTTTTTCTTAATTTCTTCCCTCTTCCTATTCCATATCCACCCATGTAGAATATCAAGCATCCAAAACCATCTGTGTCTCTCTCTATAACTTGCTCTTCTTGATTCCTATTCCATATTCTCAGACTCATCACAATCGAGAGATAAATTAATTTTTTGAGTTTAGAAAGTGAAAAGAGAATGGTAAAATCAGTGAGGCCAGATGCGATCTCCACCATACGATCTATCCCAGCTCTAGATTCTTCCTCTGATATTCCATAAATCATTGTTCACGTTGCAAATCTCAAACTCGTCGGAAACAGATACATGTAAGTCTTATTTTCTTCACGCCTTTATATTTTATCATGTACTTTCCATTCCACTATTTGCTTGGATGCCTGAGAATGCTATCATAAGAAAAATGTAATTTTCATTTTATTTACAATTTCCTCTAACTCAAACTTTGTGTAAAACCACCATAGCCCCTCAAATTTTTCTCCGTCTATTTGATTTGTATTGGTTGGATTGAACGTTAGCCGGAGGTATTGGGTTGGCATTGGATGTCAGGGAAGAGTTTTTTAGTTTGGTTGTATACATAATTATTTTTTATTTATTTTTGTTTTCGATCAGGTTTTTGTGGCTGTAATTTTTTGAGATTTTGATTTTTTTTCCACTAAATATGTTTTTTGGCCAAAAATAAATTGTTCCCGGTTTGGAAAATAGGTATTCTTTGTTATGGAAATATATTTTTGTGGCATGAAAATGTTTTTTTCCTGGAAATAAGGGCTTAGTTTTTTCTGAAAATACAAAAATATGTGTTATTAGGAAATAGTTTTTTTGGTTGGAAATATTTTTTTTAGGAGCACTGTTTCTTTGTGGCAACATGTTTTTTTTCACTGTTTTATATTTTTTGAAAGTCTTTTTATTTATTTCTGATTTTAATAGTTTTTCATTTTTTTTTCAATCGTTTAAAATGTTTTTCTATTATTTTCAAAATTTAAAAAAAAATCAGTATTTTCTATAATTTTTATGTTTTTTCATTATTTTCTATAAAGTTCAAAATTTTTAATGTTTTATAATTTCCTATTTTTTTATTTTTCTGTAATTTTCAGTCTTTAAATTTACAGTAATTTTCAGTCTAACTTTTAATTTTCTGTATTTTTCAATTTATTTAACATTCTGTAATTTTCAATATTTCTATTGTTTTGTTTTCAATTTTTATAATGTATAATTTTTTTTTTCAAATTTTAAAAATATTTTTCTATAATTTTCAAAGTTTGAGGATATTTTTTTTGCTACAAGTGTCTTTTATGAAACTACCTCATTTTTAATTTTTTTATTTCATATGTAGTCCTCTCCTTGTTATTTTTCAAGCTTGAAATGTATAAAGCATCATATGTGTCTCCTATTACGGTCCTGTATTTATTGCCTTCAACTTTTTCTCACCACCCATTCCGCTTTAACTGTAATAATATTTGCAAACTGATTGGTCATTTTCATATAATGAAATAATAGTTATTTTTGCTTTAGTCCCATCTCCTAAGATTTGTTAGGCTCCCAATCTATGTGATTTTAAAATTGTAGTAAGTCACATAAGCAACCTTAACCGCCTATTACTACTTAAGTTTCCATGAAATAATACAATTTTCCGAGTATAATGAAATATTATATTTTCTTTACTCAACATTCGTAATATATAATTACGCCCGCACATCACGCGGGGTACATACTAGTAGACTTTTAATACAATATATTAGAGGTATACTTAGCATTTAATATATGAGATAATTATATTTAAGTCCCATTTGTCCGGTCAACATTCATATAAGTCCCATTGACTTATTTATCACTTTTAACGTCCCACCAACCAAAATCGTTCGTTATATCTTCATCACAATGACTGAAATACCCCATCCTTCAAAACTATCTAAATCTTAACCACCCGTACTCCTCCTTCCTACCGATTTCAATGGGAGTTTTCAAATTTTAATTTTCAAATTTGAAACTCTTCAATGTATACAGCATAATCAATCCAAACGTCCAATTTCAAAACCCTTATCATGTTCCGATAAACTTTATGCGAAGGTTCATCAAAATCTTACATGTTTGCTATTGTTTGTGGCGCGGATCTTCGTAGATTTTGTTAAGATTAATTGCTACATTTGATGAATGGTTTTATTTGGTTTTTGAAACAGTTTTCTTTATCTCAATTTTGATGTTTTTCGTTGTTCCAGTTGTTACTTCTTCATAACTCTGTTTTTGTGTTTTACTCATTTTTCGTGCACTTGCAATAGGTATGGTGGATTTACGATGTTGTATATATGAAATTTATTCTACCGTTGATTTTTTTTACTCGTTCTTTTATATTTTTTTACAAATTCCATTTTATGATAGCTTTATATAATTGTTGATGCAGTATACAATTCAAACGTTCATGTTTAAGTTTTTATTTAATAACTATTAGTTATAGTGGAAACCTCAACATCTGATTATCATGTTGTAATACATTGCAAAGCGATTACCAATTGCAACATACAGTAGGGAACAAAAGTAATTTAATTTGTTAACCTACATTCTTAGATTTTTTAGTATTGTTAGAACCATTATTTTTGGGTATATATAGTTTGTTCCACTCGAAAACATACTTCTAAGTAGGTTACATATGGTTTTTAATTTGAGGATATGGTGTGGTTGTTGAGATTTTTAGATTTGATTGAATAAAATTTTCTTGGCAGCATCGTTTAATTTCTGTGATGTATTTTAGTATTGTTTTATACGTCGTTTTGTGCGTACATGTTGTGAAGCAGGTCTAACAGTAATGTTTACTGTCCGACCTATTTCAAGTTATACATGAATAATTGACTTACATACCTCACACAGTAACATTTACTGTATGAGATATTCTATAAAACAACAGTAGAGTACAACTCACAATAACCTTTATTGTATGAACTGCTACAAATAATGTATGCCCATCATGATTGAATATTCCACACAATACATATTAATTTGTGCCATGTTGCTTATCGTATATTGGTAAACCAATTGACATTGTTATACAATATGTGGGTATGTGAGATATGCATATGTGTTTTGAATGATATTGATGTTTAGTTTGTTTTATAAAATAATATAAAACAGTTTTAACGTTTCCATCGTTTTTTATATTCATGTGACATTCAAATTCATAATTGCATCATACCCAAGTGTTTAACATTTAAGCAGATAATATGGTAGGGTGACCTTACATATGTAATGACTTACTTTTAATTTTTGTTGTAGTGATCATGGAAGGGTGTGTCACATTATTTTGCAAGTACATGGATAGGACATTTGTTAAGATGTTACAAGATCGAACGATAATTATGAAGTTGGTTGACTGTATTCGTAGTAGGTGGATTGATTTAGCTGATGCCAAACTTGCATTGTCTTATAATTTAGCAGGGCACCTTCAGTGTGCACTTGATTTTGATGAGGATATTTATGTTATCATATTGTCGTAAACACAACATTGAAACTCTGGATGTCAATATAATGACCCGGGAGGTGGTTATAAGTGATGGAGAAGGGTTTTCCGATGATTTTAATCATGACATTCTAGATGAAGGGGAATATTCTGAGTGTTTCGATGAGGTATTGCATGAAGAAAGTTATCTTATAACTAATACATTTGTTGTCATTTGTTTGGTCGGACGGTATTGCTAAGGTTGGTCAACGATACAGAGGTGGGGTGACTGAATTTCGTAATGTGCTTTGTAAGTATGCAGCAAAAGTTGGCTTTGAATTCAACTACATCAAGAATGATTTGAAACAAGTTGTCGTTGTGTGTAAGTACAGAATATCGACAGGATGTGGTTGGTATGTTAATGGCAGGGGTTGACACGGTTAACGGATTTTTTTGTGTTAAGAAATTTAATGATGAGCACACGTGTGGAGTTGCATATAGAAGTCGTAAACATAGCCGTTTGTCTTTAGGCATAAATGCGAATGAAATAATAAATCGTGTAAGAACAAATAATATGACTCGCCCCATTGACATTGTCACATATATTTCAAATGAGTATGGATATGATCTTGAATATAGCACGGTGTGGCGGGCTGTAGAAAAAGCGAAGACACATGTGTTCGGTGATCAATCATTTTCATTTGGAAAGTTAAGATGGTATGTTGACGCGACTATGAATTCAAACCCTGGTAGTCATTTGTCGATCGAGTACAATTCTGATAGTGGTCGATTCAAAAGGATGTTCGTAGAATTTCATGCATGTATAGAGGGTTTCAAGTACTGTCGACCATTGATCTTCTTGGATGGCATGTTTTTAAAAAGCAGGTACAAAGAAAATCTATTGGCGGTGGCGGGAAAAAATGCAAATGAAGGTATTTACATTAGCATTTTTCCAAACGTTGATTATTACTTAATTGACTACATGTTTAGTTGTGATATGATGTGCTATTAATATGTATTTTGAAGTATGAATATTGTATGACAATATGTCAAATAAGTTGAAATCCTAGTATAATTTGTACTTCTGCAAATGGTTATAGTCAAAAAATACTGTATGGGTAGTACATGTTTGGGTGGTGCGGAGTACTTTACATTGTAAACTATAACGTTGACTGGGTGAGTTATTTAGTTATTTTGTGCATACACGTCGTGCAATAGGTCTAACAGTATAGTTTATTGTATGACCTGTTACAGCTTTTACATGACTAATTGACCTACATGTCTCATACAATAAACTTTACTATTAGATCCCCTACACAACGTGTATGCGCACGATGAATAAATTACTCACGCAAAATATTTTATCTCTTTATAATGTTTTTTTTGTCTTATTTCACAGGCATATTTCCTATAGCATTCTCGATTGTTGACGTGGAGAATGATGATAACTGTGAATGGTTCATGATTCATTTTTTGAAGATCATTGACACCTAAATGGTTTGCACGTTTATTTCGGATCGTAACAATGGGTTGCTGAAGTCGGTTCTAAAAGTTTTCCCTGATTCACATCATGGATATTGTTTGCAACACTTGAAATGTAATTTGACGGATAAGTTATCTGGGATTCATAGCAAAGTGAAGGAAAAAATCATTGAAATATTCGTACTTTGTGCTTACGCACCTAATGAAGAAACGTTCAACAAATATATGGCTTGGTTATTGGTTGAAGGAGGACAAAGAGTTCGTGAATTTTTTTCCACGATATCGAATGAACATTGGAGCAATGCACATTTTGGTGAAATGTATTCAAATGTATCTGAGTCCTTTAACTCTTGGATACGTGATGCTCGTCACCTCCCAATCACAAACTTAGTAGATACAATTAGATGTAAGATTATGAAGTTGAGTGCTATTAGGCAAGACCAAGCAAAAGCATGGACCAGTTTCCTTTGTCCACGTATGGATCGCCATTTTAGAGAGTCATTGGAGTTAGGTCGTACTTGGGTTGTGAACAAGGAAAGTGAATGCATATTCGAGGTTAGGTCGGATGAAGTTTTCATCATTAATATGCAGTACAAGATGCGTTCATATTGTAAATGGAATCTGGACGATTTTCCATGTGATCATGCGTCTATAATAATTCAGAGATGCGAGTACGAGTTGAAGGATTACATTTATGATCTTTTCTCATTCGATTCCTACTTGAAAATATATGGGTTTGCAATATTACCAATTCCTACATTTAATAGAGTCAACTTATCTTCTGAGGATGCGAAAATCAAGCCACCAGATGTTAAACGTCCTCCCGATAGACCGAAGTCCAAACGTATTAATTCTAGAGGCGAGGAAGCAAAGTTTGTTACATGTAGCAGGTGCAAAAAATCTGGGCATCATAACAGGAAGACATGCGTAGAACCCTTGAATGAGTGATGATGTATTTGCATTATTTACTCTAGTTTGTTTTTAAATGAATTTTTCATTACTTTGATGTAATTTGATGAAGTTTTATTACCTGTCAACTACATAGTAAATGTTATTGTATGCAATTGGCACAGATTACACCGGAGTAACTGCAGTATGATATTTCAATACCAATGTAAACTTGACTCAGATTTACCGTTTTCAATGTATATACGGTAAATGATTCGCTTATTTCAATAAATATGAAAATTTATTAAACATAGTATATGTTAATGTGTCGATATCTCAACCATTAATGAATGTAAAAAAATTACTAAATCAACTTCACATAATCATAAATATTCAATAATCATTAGATACATGTCGTGCAACAGTGAAATATACTGCATTTTTTATGTAGTCATGTCGTGCATGCACGCTGTGTAGCATGTCTAACAGGAAAGTTTACTGTATGACATATGTAAGTCAATTAGTCATGTATAAGGCGAAACAAGTCATACAGTAAACTTTAATGTTAGACCTCTTGCACAGCATGACTAGATACCGACACATCAATGTTATGTGGTCATTCAGAAAATCAATCTATACTAAGCTTAGTACAAATTCATTATTCTAAATAACTCACGCAAAATATTTTACTTATTTCTAATGTTTTATTTTTGTCTTATTTTACAAGAAATATTTCCTATCGCATTCTCAATTGTCGACTCGGAGAAGGACGATAAAAGGAAGTGGTTCATGATACGTTTTTCGAAGATCATTTACACCTCAATGGTTACCCGTGTATTTCTAATCGTAACAGGGGGTTTCTTAAGTCAATTCCAAAAGTTTTCCCCGCTTGACATCATGGATATTGCTTGCAACACTTGAAATGTAATTTGAGGGACAAGTTATGTGGGATGCATAGCAAAGTGAGAGGAGAAAATCATTGAAATATTTGTACTTTGGGCATACACACCTAATGAAGAAACGTTCGACAAACGTATGGCTTAGTTGTTCGTTGAAGGAGCACAGAGTGTTCGTGAATTTTTGTCCACGATATCGAATGAACATTGGAGCTATGCTCATTTTGGTGGTCAAAGTTATGGCGAAATGTATTCAAATGTAGTTGAGCCCTTTAATTCTTGGATATGTGATGCTAGTCACCTCCCAATCACAGACTTAGTAGATACAATTAAATGTAAGATCATGAAGTTGAGTTCTATGCGGCGAAACGAAGTGGAAGCATGGACCGGTTTCCTTTGTCCATGTACGGATCGTCCTTTCTGAGAAACGTAGGAGACAGATCATACTTGGGTTGTGAATATTTTTTTTTGGATGAATATATCATAACTCTGATGTAATTTGATGATTTTTTATAATTTTTCAACGAATTAGTAAATGTTATTGTGTGCAGTGGACACAGATTAGAAATGAGTAATTGTATTATGATATTTCAACATCAACATGAACTTGACTCAGATAAAAATGAGTAAATGAATAACTTATTCCAATAAACTTGAATTTTTATGAGTCACGCATATTAATGTGTCGATATCTCAACCATTAATGGATGTAATTTTTTTTACCAAATCAACTTGACATAATCATAAATACTCAATGACCATTGAATTCACATCGTGCAGCAGTGAAATTTAATGCATGAGTTATCTAGTCATGTCATGCATGCACACTGTGCAGCAGGTCTAACAGTAAACTTTACTGTATGACCTGTGTAAGTCAATTAGTCATGTATAAGGCGAAACAGGTCATACAGTAAACTTTACTGTTAGACCTGTTGCACAACGTACATACACGACATGACTAGATACCGACACATCAATGTTATGTGGTCATTCAGAAAATCGATCTATACTATGCTTAGTAGAAATTCATTGTTCTAAATAACTCACGCAAAATATTTTACTTCTTTCTAATATTTTATTTTTATCTTATTTTACAGGCAACATTTCCTATCGCGTTTTTCGAAGATCATTTACACCTCAATGGTTTACCCGTGTATTTCGAATCGTAACAGGGGGTTGCTGACCTCGATTCCAGAAGTTTTCCTCGATTCAGATTCATGGATATTATTTGCAACACTTGAAATGTAATTTGAGGGACAAGTTATCTGGGATGCATAAAAAAGTGAGACGAGAAAATCATTGAAATATTTATACTTTGGACATAAAGACCTAGTGAAGAAACCTTCGACAAATGTATGGCTTGGTTGTTGGTTAAAGGATCACAGAGTGTTCGTGAATTTTTGTCCACGATATCGAATGAACATTGGAGCTATGCTTATTTTGGTGGTCAACATTATGGTGAAATGTATTCAAATGTAGCTAAGTCCTTTAATTCTTGGATAAGTGATGCTCGTCACCTCCCAATCACAGACTTAGTAGATACAATTAAATGTAAGATCATGATGTTGAGTTATATACGGTGAAACGAAGTGGAAGCATGAACCGACTTCCTTTGTCCATGTACGGATCGCCGTTTCTCAGAAACGTAGGAGACAGATCGTACTTGGGTTGTGAATATTTTGTTTTTAGATGAATATTTCATAACTCTGATGTAATTTGATGATTTTTTTATAAGTTTTCAACAAATCAGTAAATGTTATTGTGTGCAGTGGACACAAATTACAAATGAGTAATTGTATTACGATATTTCAAACCAATGTGAACTTGACTCAGATTAAAAATGAGTAAATGATTTACTTATTCCAACAAACTTGAATTTTTATGAGTCACGCATGTTAATGTGTCGACATCTGAACCATTAATGAATTTAATTTTTTTTACCAAATCAACTTGACATAATCATAAATACTCAATGACCGTTGGATTCACGTTGTGCAACAGTGAAATATATTGCGTGAGTTATCTAGTCATGTCGTGCATGCACACTGTGCAGCAGGTCTAACAGTAAACTTTACTGTATGACCTGTGTAAGTCAATTAGTCATGTATAACGCGAAACAGGTCATACAGTAAACTTTACTGTTAGACCTGTTGCACAGCGTACATACACGACATGACTAGATACCGACACATCAATGTTATGTGGTCATTCAGAAAATCAACTTTATGAGTTACGTAGCCCCTACATGTTAATGAGTAGGTTTCATACTTCATGTTACTGTATACTTGAAAAATAACAACATAAATTTAACACCATTTAACTAGTACGGTGATGTTACACATACTACTTGTTAAATGGCTGCAGAAAAAAATTAATTTCCTTTTTTTAGATGGCATTCAAAACCATTAACATTAATAAATAAACAACACTAGACATGTACAACCATGCACTTAAAGTTTAAATATAAATTCAACTACTTGTTGCAGATACATAGTGGCTACTTTAATGTGAAAAGCTCCTAGATTTAGAACCTAATTAAAACAAAAAAAACATCCCAACACCATATTTTATGGACATCAAAGAATTAATACATATTATGAGTTTGCAATTCCAAATGAGAATGAGTCCCGGTCTCTCTAAGTCTGTTTTTGGTGGACTATGGTTCAAAATATGCTCGACTAAATGCGCCCTATTTTCTCGCATAGTCTCTTTGCTCATTTCCGGAGAAATGTCACATGATTTCGAGAGCTTTGACATGTAATAGCAAATTGCAACTCTGCAATCAACCCTGAAAAATATATTGAATAATTAATACAATGATGTGGCGGGAAAACCATTATAAAGATTTGGAAGAGTATGAAGAAGTACTACGTTCCCGAGCTTTGTTGCGGACAATCAAGAACTTGATGCAAAAAATCTCGTGTCGCCGGATATGGATGTGATATCCCTTAATTATCGACATCTCCTTCTTTATGTATGTTCTTAATTTTTACGAGTGTAATTTCCACATGTTCTTTCTGCACAAATGTAAAGCGATTCAAGTTACAACATGTGTAAGATTTAAGTTTATAAATATGATTCGACAGTAACTTTCGTACATATAATCCATGTAATAAAACAAACTTATTTAACGAATCCGTTTTATCAATGAAATAAAACGAACTTACTCGTAACATTAAAATTTCCTGTGTAATCTTTACATCATAAACATCATTTGTATGTCAATACAACCATACTAGGATGCATGTTATTGTGTATGAAAAAAACAAGCAACTTATTAATGTTACAATTGGCAGTTCATATAGAAAAAAATGATGGATATAATGATGGATATAATTATTAAAATATAATTACAATTTGCAAAAAAAATGTGTTTATATTTAGAATTAGAGAATGTTATGTTATGTATTGATAATTTAAATGCATTAATATTACTTTCTAATCTCTGGGCATCGGATAAGTACAAGTCCTCCATCCCATCCCTATGTATGAGGGGATTGTAGTGCTTCCAACAGACCTCGTGTGTGTCGAGCACCATAAGATGGAAGTGGTACCCCTCACTTCTTTCCCGTGATGAGGCATAAATTATGGGAAAGAAATACCACCGCGTCGCCCTTGGAGCTATCTCAAGTTTCATATCGATCAAACACTTTTGCAACCCATCCATGTTGTCACGAATCATAGGCTACATATTATAAAAAATAAGTGTGATAATATGAGATATATAAGTCATTTAGGTATGCTAGTCAATTACACAGTAAAGTTTAGTGTACGAGATAGGAACCATAACATCTTATACAGTAAAGTTCACTGTTTGCAATATGTAAAAATTATAAATGTCATATGACACTTTTAGATATGCAAGTAAATTACGCAGGTATAGGCTGTAACAGATCAAGAAGTAAACTTTTCTGTATGAGATATGTAAAAGTTAGAAATGCATATCATACTTTTAGATATGTAAATTAACTATGCATATAAATGTTGTAATACATCATAGAGTAAATGTTACAGTGACACATTCTGTATGAGATATGTTACTCATTTACATATATAAGTCACCTAAACAGTAAAGTGTACTGTATGAGATGTATAAGAATTATATTTCAGCCATCAATACATACAAACTTCCAAATAGAAACTCACCTAACACATGCTAGTGAAGAACACAGAATGATTGAATAAATTATCATCTGGAACTGTTGATGCATACGCCACGAGATCCTTATCCAAAATATCCGTGTATGGATTAACCACCTTTACAAACATATTATCCCAAGTATTAGTTTATACCTTCATATTAATTTTGTTACAAAATTGGACGAATGTCATCATATTGTACGGAATGACGTAATGGAGTAAGTAAAAGCAATTAGATTACCCACATCTGTTCCGATACACTTTTTGGTTATTACTTCCAACAAATATTTACGAAAAATAGAATAGCCGAGGTCCGCACCATAGTGAACCATTTAACTTAAATAATAGAACCAAAGCATATTAGACAGTGTACTGGATATAACATCAATTTGGTTGATAATTTACTTTTATATGTAAATATCGATAATTAACTTACAAACTTAAATTAATCCAAAAAACTGGACACCATCACGTCGATTGTGAATTTGCATTTATACATAAATAGTTGTCCACGTTTTGAAAACTATTTCATTTTGTCTTCAGCATATATTAGATTTTACATGGCATACAGTAACATTTACTGTCTGAAATTTTACCTCTAATATATGCATACTAGAATTAAATGCGTATGACAATATAAAGTAACTGGTACCCGTATTCATCGTTCTTCCATGACTTTATCGTTTGAAGTGTCGACTCAAAAAGATACTTAGCCACAACCCATTTCCGTGTCAACACGTTTCGCTTCAACTTCGTTACTTTTATTTTGGGTGTCAACCTTTTCTCCTTAATTTTGACATCTATGACATCCTCATTCTTCATTTTCTTCTTTGATGGGCTTTGTTTGGAAGGTTTGGACGCTCTCTTCTTCAAGCTACCCTTAACTTGTGGTTGGTAGAGAAACACATCAGACTTATTTTCCTTCCTATCATCTTTATTCTTTACTCGTCTAACCATTGAACTCACGAGTTATTGAAGATGACTTGGTGTCACATCGTACACATTTGCACTTTCCTCATTAGATTTTCGTTTGCTGCCACGAACATTAGAAGGCAAAGTAGTCATCTTATGGCTTTACTCCTGGAATATCTCTGCCTCAACCTTTTGAGCAACTAGTTCTTCGATTTGCTCCGTTGCCCTTGCCAACTCCTCCTTCAATATCTTAACCTCATTGTTCTCCTTCTCTTCCAGTAACTTAACTTTCTTTTCAAGTAATTCAATTTCGATTTTCAATTTCTTAATTGTCTCTTCCTTATCCACTTCCATTTCCTCCTTATCCTTCTTTATATCCGAAAGTTCATCAAATAATTTCTTGCACAAAACATCTTTATCACTGCACAACCTTTGCAAACGTTGAACTTCAACTTCCATCTCTTTTAATTTCTTTAATGCGTGATCGTCTTGCTTCCTAGACGATTCTTCCAGAGTATCATCACCATCCGTATTAGTGCTAGTGGATGGGATGTCTTCATTTGTGTAACCTGCGTCATAGACATCTTCAATCAACGTATAGTCCTCTGGATCAGAATCAATGTCTTCTCCCAAAACATCCTCCTCCATCTCCGTTTTGTGAATAGTTATAAGCTTAATCTGTTCGCATAACATATTGCAATCAGCACAAGGTGTTAATACATTAAGACATACACGTAACAATATAAAGTATGTAATATTATAAGTTGCGTTAAGAAACAAACAGTTGTTAACAGTTAACTTTACTGTACAAACTCTGCCTGAAAAAACATATTTCATATCTGAAGATAACTGTGATACGATGCACATTAGAGTATATAAAAAAATTAGATCATGAATATGATACAACATTTGTTCGTATCGAACAAATAACATGAATCATTTATAGTGTGTCATAGTACACTTTAATTGATAATTTGTTCCCCGACATTATCTAACTAATTAATGCAGTTTTGCTCGGTAAACATAATGTTTACATACTATTAGTCAAAACAAAAAAGGTTTAGTCAAAACATCATGCATATTGTCATAAACAGAATTAATACATATATGTAGCACCAAACATTATTGTTTATTAATATCCAACATATCAATCAATAGTAACAATTTGTTAGATCCATACGATAAACTAAAACTGCATATAATACAATTAGTTATCAATAAAATAAAAAGCATCATTTAGTAAGTAATGATTAACAACAACCTTTACTCTTTAGTTCACCTGACATATAATATATGTTTGTCAATGTTTACAAAGGTGGGATATTTGTATCATTTTACACATACATGCTGACCTCGTAAGTATTCCCCTGTTTACAGTAACTATATATCTTACAAATTATTATATTAAGCATAACTAAACTGTACTGTTTCCTAGTATCCCACAAAACATTCAATAAATTAATTTGTCGTGCGCATATGATAAACTGAAACTCCATGTAGTATGTAAACAATCAAAACACCTATAGTTCAACATGTTCTCGTAGAACGATGTCATCTTCTAGCACCGAGCTCAATTTTGGAAGATCCAACTTCATGAATCTTGGGTACAAGTTGATATCCACGGGCTCTATAACATTTGTTCTCTCACAAAACCAATACTGAATTCAAGTAAATAAGATCAAATTGTTGCAAGTAAGATAATATTTTTCAAAAAAATCAAATATATATATAAAATTTTAAAGGTTATTACCAACAAGCTAATGGCACATCCGTAGCATTTGTGCGGGTTAGTGTGATTTTTATCAAGTGACGCTATCAAGTAGTCATATATCAACACTTGCCAATTGAAATCCCCATTTTCATCCATTCTAGATGCACAATCCATGAAACTCCCTTTCACAAATACTCCACTGGTTGGGAAAAATAATGTACAAAATGTGTAAACGCACACTAGCTTCGTAGCATCGACGTAGCCAACATTTGATCGTAACATCGAGGCCTCTATCGTAGCATTCCTAATATTGGACGCTTTAACCATCCCATCCACATTTCGAAACCACTTACGCACGAACGGGTTCTCCATTTTTCTATCGTATGACGGTATTTGGTATGAACTACACCCGAACGGTATACCGAATATCAGTGACATGTCTCTCAGAGTAAATTGTATTTCATTACCGCTAATTCTGAAAATTCCATCCTCCCCGGTGTAAGCACGGATCGATAATTCGACATTTTTCTCGTATTAACTAATAAATGAGTGATCGAACTTCGTTGTTATTAATGTGTTAAACAATTCCCAAAATGGAGTTTTCCTTAGTCATTCTTTCATCCCATCTCCTATATCCATATCTGATAGCAAATCGCGTAATGCAGCCAAGTTACAACGATATTGTTTAGCTCCTTCGCCCATCTTCTCGATGATGGTTTTATACTTGCGACCTTTTATGTTTATACCTGCAAAATCATAGACAAGAAGGTAAAAGTTACGCAGTATGTTGATGGGAACAAGTACAGTATGTATTCAATGAAATCATGTATGTATACAACAATACGAATTATGTCATAGTCATTAAACATTACTCTGTACACTAACTGTTACGCACCATGTATACGGTAACATACACTGTATGTACGCGGTCATCTATATAACAAAAAGTTATTGTGTCTACTTTACTTTATACAACAAAATTGTAATACAAATGGAACAAAAACCGAAAGAGAAAACACCGTACACCAACATTATTATTTATAGTAGCACGGTTTAATTTAGTTAGCATGCACAACTTCCTTCGTAACTAATTTTTTTTACTAATAAAGTAAACTTTCCTGTGTGTATTTCGCGTGAAAATGAACATGCAACAATAATACATCATCTATAATAAATTTGCCTACACAATTTAAACAACCATTTATCATTTTATACATCGTTTTGTGCGTACAAGTTGTGAAGCAGGTATAACAGCAAAGTTTACTGTCTGACCTGTTTCAGGTTATACATGAATAATTGACTTACATACCTCACACAGTAACATTTACTGTATGAGATATTCTATAAAACAACACTAGAGTACAACTCATAATAACTTACAGTGAGACCTGCTACAAATAATGTATGCCCATCATGATTGAATATTCCACACAATACATATTAATTTGTGCCATGTTGCATATCGTATATTGGAAAACCAATTAACATTGTTAGACATTATGTGGGTATCTGAGATATGCATTAATGTTTTAAATGATATTGATGTTTAGTTTGTTTTATAAAATAATATAAAAATAGTTTAAACCTATTTATATATAATTAATACGTTTGATAGTCCGTAAGAACATAAAAATAACAAAACAAAATAACTTAACGTATTTCTTAACTTTGGTACAATGGGTACTATAAACTTTACTACTAAGTTGCGGTTTTACTGCAAATGTGTTGTCACCTCATACACACTTCGACAATAGTATTGTCTTAATTAATAAGGTACCACGCCAGCGGCACACCAACCCACTACCGTACTATCCACACCAACGAGCACCCCACCAGCTACCGGAGCTATGATAAACTAATGAAAGGGTTAAGAAAATCTAAGGTAATATCTGACTACGCAAAATAGTAGATACGAATAATTTAGAGAAACTATCTACATACGAGTCCTTAATGTAAAAAAAACCACACTCATTCAATAACTAGTTATAAATACAAAATATTTCACAGAGCTAAGTTTCTTACTTTCCAAAACAACTGCAAAAATCGTTTAAATAATGTCTACAGTAAATCTTACTGAATTAAGCCTACCTAATAGAGACTATTCAAGAAACATACTACACACCAAGAAAAGTGTATAAAAAATACCGATTTGCCAAAGACATGAACAAACTTTACTGTATGTATTCAACTTCACATAAATCATCCAGCAAACATAGTCCTGTCAATACAAAAAAATACATAACCTCATTGTATAAAACAAACACACTCCACCCGGCCGTGCAAAAAATTACCAACACCTACATGTAAAATGAACATGATTACAACAATGAAAAAACGTTCACCGTATGATCGTATTTATTAACCAAATAAATACGTTTCAAGAAAAAAAATTTGTTAACACGAAAACCTATTGAACCACATTAAACTACATTACTAATGAAGTAAAATTTACTGTTTGTGTTATAACACTGTACACAATTCGACACACGTGTTTCCATTCAAAAACATTTCCACCCAACATTTATACAAACATTGACATAGTATACTTTAAAAAAAATGAATTTTGCTTGATACAAATTCCTGCGACATCAATTTATACAAACATTTATTTATTTTCCCAATAAATATGTTTTAAGAAAAAAAAATTGTTAACACGAAAAACTATTGAACCCCATTAAACTACATTACTCATAAAGTAAAACTTATTGTTTGTGTTATAAAACTATACACAATTCGACACACATATTTCCATTCAAAAACATTTTCACCCACAATTTATACAAACATTTACCAAGTCTATTTTCGGGAAAAATGAATTTAGCTTGATACAAACTCGCACCACATTTAAAGAAAAACACAAAAAATCCAACCCAAAAATTGTAATAACAAATTACGTTTCATGAAATGTTTTGATCAACACCATTAAGAATACTCATATCAGTAAAAGTTACTGTGTATAAACTACTCGAAGCAAATCACACCATACACACACGGACTTTTCAATCACAACATAAAAAAATCACTACTTTAAGGTATTACACTTCTATTTAATCAACACGCAAGACTGATGTGTAAAAAAATGTCATTACTTCATAAAATAAAATTTACTATTTGTATTTCAACAAAAATGCAACATGAACCAACAACACAAAATGCCAACAAAAACTTCAAATCACAACCTAAGAAGAACATTTACATTCTAAAAAAATGTGGAAAAACCAAACCAACAAGATAGAACAACAACCATTTGCATCACAGGAGAAAAAAAACATTACTTAACATATACAAGCAATTTTGGGTCCAATCAGTTACCTCAACCATAAAAAAGACCCGGAACCTCTGATCTACCACCGTGAAACAATTGGACAAATAAACACGGTCTTTATTTCTTCAAACTACCCACTGCGACTCCCCTCTGAAAATCTATTACTAAAGACGTTTAATAAAATTAAACTATTTAAGTAACTCCGAACAGTTTGTTGAAGAAACTCTTTTCTTAAAAACAAAAACTATTTGAACACAAGATGTGTTTAATAAAAGTATGTACGAGATCTATTCAAGATTTGAATAAGAGGTTTAATAAAGTAGTTTAAAAACTTTAAACTCAGCACAACCAAGAATGAGATGAGGAGATGTAGAAAGATTAAGAACAAGATTTTTTTACGTGGTAAAACCTCACCCAACTGAGGAAACATCCACGACTCCCTCTACGGAGTAAACAAAAAAAATTCACTAAAACAAATTTCATAGTTATAAACTATATAACAAACATGCATACAACTCAGACCTATATAAGTTTAGGAATGTACCCTCTGGTGTCCTTATAACTTCTCTGCAGTTCTGATTGTTGATGTTATTCCCCCAGTTTGCTGACTTACAATTTTGTTCAAGTTCTTTACGTCGACTCTTGTTCACAAGATCTTATTACCAACACTTTTTGTGTGGTAGGGTGAAAGTGTTTGTGGAGGTGCTCTCTAACACATGCATGTACACACACACACACACTTATTATGTACAATAAGTCCTAGCAAATTACATATAAGACTATATGCAGTGACTTTTCTTTTTCTCTCTTCTCACAAAACTTAACCTTTTTTACCTTTAAAGCAATCCCAGAATCCACGGCTATCTTGCTCAGAAGATGTATCAAGATCTTAATCAATCTCGGGTTTTGAAAATATTTTTGAGATTGAAAATCACCAAGTGCGATTCCAAACTAGGTCAAAGGTCTTGTTTCAAGAGAACTAGAAACATAAAATATTATTGTTGATTTCAAAGTTAAAAATCTTTTTAGAAAAGAATCAACAATATATTTCTCAAGCTGAGAAATAAAAAATGCCAACTAAGTGTAATATACCATGAAGAACTCAGATCTGAAATTTCTATATACCAGAAAAATAGATCTAAGAAAATGATTAAGTTGGAAACAAGATCTAAAGAACGAAGAGGTTATAGCAACAAACCAACTCTCAAATCACCTCTCAAACCCCCAAACACTCAAGGTTGTGTTTGGAAAAATACAGGGGTTTGAAGGTTTATTTCTGGTTTGAACTGTTTAGACGATTTAGGGTTAGGGTTAGGTTTTCTAACTCTTTCTCTCTCTTTTGGTTTCTCTCTCTTCTGGTTTCTCTCTTTCTCTCTCTTTTCTCTCTTCTCTCTCTACTCTCTTTTTTTCTCTCAAAGGACGAAATGGCAAAAAGTCTCTGAAGACTGAGAGTAGTAGCCCTTTTATATGAGGATGGGAAGGTTCGAGAATAAGGATTGAAATAAAGGGATCAGATTTAGTCAAGATCAATTGACTTGGATCCAATGGTTCACGATATGCGGTGATAAAAGTTCTCCTAATTGGTTCATATGGGATTCACATGGATTAAGAAAGGAGACATGCAGATCGTTGATAAAAACGATCCAAGGGATGAAAATGATCACTGGTTTAGTCTCAGCAAAGAAACACACTTCCCACCAATCAGAAGACAACACATGTTGGCATATAAGGTGAGATAAAACGCGCGTCTAAAGTTAATTAAAATCACACCCTGAAGTCTCTGCCTCTTTTGGATTCTGCCCAAGGAAAATTTAGGCCAATTAAACCAACAATATGAAATAGCAGATTGACCCCACAAACTTTTAAAACTAAGTTTTAATTAATAAGACCTTATTTTAAAATGTTTATAAAATCCAAAAAAATATTTAAAAACCAATATTAGGGATTTAAACACACTCAACATATGTACACACACTAATATGCAATATGAGATGTATATGATCCATTCTACTGTGTGTGAGTGTTGGTAATATGGTCTAGATCACTTCAATCAAAGATTAAATAGCAATGCAAGTTCTGGAGTTCTTTGGATTCTAGGTTAGGCATAATTTTGTCACAATTTCCAAACTAGATGAACACTTATACAATATAGACTCAAGTGAGTCAAGAGTATAAGGTGCTTCAATCTCCCCCTTTAGAAATATGAGAGACAATCTCCTTTGAGTCATCTAGAACTCGTTGGGCTACAAGAATGAGGAAACCTATTCCAAATAAAATTCTGTCTACCCATTTCCTAGAAAGTAAAAGTACATAACTCAACTATTTACAATTGAATACCCTATTACAACTTTTGAGAATAACTGTACAGGATCCTGCAATGAATCACTAAGATCGAGCTGTTTTAGCAACTGAATTTCATTAGACTCAAATTTCTCCCCCATTTTGTCTCAAATGGACAAAGGGAAAAAAAATAAAGAGATCAAAGAGATTAATCAGCACACACCATACTAATAGATTTACGCAAAGAAATAAATCGATTGTAATCTAATGGTTTGGTAAACATATCTGCAAGTTGCAAATCAGTAGGAAGATAGTTGATTTCTAATTCCTTAGTTTAAACCAATTCGCGTATAAAGTGATGTCTTATTTTTATGTGCTTTGTTCGTGAGTGTTGAACAGGGTTTTTAGAAATATTAATCTCACTTTGATTATCACAATAGAGATGCAATTGGTTTTCTTGAATACCATAATCACTTAGCATTCGTTTAAGACATAGTAATTGAGCACAACAGCTGCCAGCGGCTATGTATTCAGATTCAGCTGTTGAGAGTGATGTGAAGTTTTGTTTCTTATTACTCCATCCTACCAAGTTATTACCTATATAATAACATGCTCCTGATGTGCTTTTACTATCATCAGTACACCCAGCCCAGTCAGCATCAGTGTACCCAATTATAGTGCTTGGTGTGTCATTAGTGTACCAAAGTCCTAGATTCAGAGTGCCTTTTACATATTTAATGATGCGTTTAACAGAATTCAGATGGCTCTCTTTAGGGTTATTTTGATAATGAGCACAAACACACACAACATACATTATATCAGGACGCGAGGCAGTCAGGTATAGTAAGCTTCCTATCATACTACGATATAGAGTAGGATCGATGGATTTTCCAGTTTCGTCTTTAGAAAGTTTTACCGTAGTACTCATGGGTGTTGTAGCATCTTTAGCACTCTCAAGGCCAAATTTCTTTACTATCTCTAAAGTGTACTTAGATTGCGAGACAAATAATCCTTCTGAATTTTGTTTGACTTGAAGACCTAAGAAAAATTGCAACTCCCCCATAAGAGACATTTGAAACTCCTTATGCATAATTTCAGAGAAGGATTTTACTTCTGAGGGATAAGTTGATCCAAAGATAATATCGTCAACATAAACTTGAGAAATAATGATGTGTTTGCCAAAATGTTTGACAAAAAGAGTTTGATCATTTTCACCTCTTTTGAAACCATTATCTAAGAGGAAATTGGAAAGACGCTCATACCAGGCTCTAGGCGCTTGTTTAAGGCCATACAAAGCCTTTTTAAGACGAAATACATGATTTGGATATTGAGGGTCAATGAACCCTTTAGGTTGTTCTACATGGGTCTCTTCAGTCAATATTCCATTAAGGAATGCAGATTTGACATCCATTTGGTAGAGTGTAAAATGCCAGTGGTAAGCTATAGCAAAGAGAAGACGAACAGATTCTAAACGAGTAACAGGAGCAAAAGTCTCGTTAAAATCTATTCCTTCAATTTGAGAGTATCCTTGAGCAACTAATCTGGCTTTGTTTCTAATGATTATCCCACTTTCATCAGACTTATTTTTGAAAATCCAACGTGTGCCAATAACCTTTTTGTGATCAGGCCGGGGTATGAGATACCAAACATCATGAATGACAAATTGAAGAAGTTCTTCCTACATAGCAGAAATCCAGTGAGAGTCATTTAATGCCTCATTTACATTCTTTGGTTCCATTAGGGAAACAAAACATCCATAATGTGCATAATTTCTTAGTTGGGATCTTGTACGCACTGGCTCACTAGGGTTACCAACTACGTTATTTATGGGATGATCTTTAGAAACCCAGTTAGGTACTTCAGGTATCTCAATAGGTAATGAATCATCTTTTTCAGGAGAGTCATTTTCTAAAATGTTTGTAGGCTCTCCATCAATAGTTGATTCACCAGTCTTACTCTCTACAGTAGTGTCACTCACAATTACATTTATGGATTCCATCAAATGTTTGTAGGCCTCAATCCGAATTTTGGGAATCAAGCATTCAACATCTCCATTAATATGTCCCACATCTTCCTCAACGACTTCACGTTCCAAGATTTTAGGGATTTAATGCAAGTGGTACGCAAGGGAAGTCAAAACAGTGAAAAAAGGCACAATAGGAGTGTTCAAGGGCATTTTCGTAATTTTACATCCATAGTTCGGAGGTCTGGTCAACTTGAAAGTTGAGGAGCTCTCCGCAACGAAGATACTGGAAAAAACGGCACCTCAATCCGAGCTACGGTGAAGGAGTTATGACCTTTTGAAGATAGAGAAAATTCCTTAAAGAATGCTGGTTTTTTTTTACGCTGGATAGAATTTTAGAGTTTTAAGAATGTGGGACTCTTAATTTTTTCCTATAAATACCAACTTTGGGGGAGTTGTTTTGCAAGACTTTAGAAGACGTTTTTGAGAGTCCAAATTACTCTAGTCTTCATATTTTTTGAGTCCCAAGACTCATGTTTTGATTCACATAATTGCCAAACCTTTGTGAATCTTTTTGGTAACCCAAGAACAGAACTTTGGTTTGTTCAACCCTTGTGGAGAAGCCGTTCTCTTCTTCATTGCTGCCCTCCTGGAAAGGGAAACTTCCAGCCGCCGACATAGGAACCAACACCTACGGGTATTTATGTGTCACACTGTTTCTAGCCGTTGCTTTGAAGGTTTACCGAAGACACCGTGCGTTACACTTGTGGACGATTATCAGGTTGTATGTAAGTCAATGGTCTTGTAAATTCTTTAAAGTTCTAGAAATAAAAGGTTTTGCCCTTCGGGGATTTTTTTTTAACTTTGTGTCGCATGCTTTATATTTGATGGGTTGATTTAAATGCATGTTTAAGGGTTGATTTTATTTGGCTTAAAAGTAGACGCTAATTAAATAAGGGTTCTTGGAAACTTGCGAATTTAATTTAAATCGATATTACACGCGTTCTCAAATTGGTATCAGAGCGGGTTACGCTAATTTATCGCGTGATCTTGATTTTTCAAGGATTTATTTTTTTTGATACAATTTGACTTCTCACGTCGTCAAATTGGTATCAGAGCAGGTTACGCTAATTTATTACGTATTCCTATTTTCCGCAAAAATTGTGTGATATTAATTTTTTTAAAAATCATTTTTATAAAAAATCGCAATTTTTCAATGGAACGGCCATTTAATGAGGCGCCAATTTTTGAAAAATTTCACGACCATGCTGAAAAATTAAAAAGTTCGAATTTGAAACTTTGCAAAAGAATTAAAGTTTTGGAAAAAGAAAATTCTCTCTTTAAAAGTAAGATTGAATATTTTGCAAGAGTTTCAAACTCAAAGTGATATTTGTCGTGAGTACTTTGGTAATTTGTGTACTGATTTTGATTCTTTAAAAATTGTCAAAAAGAAGAGTGATGAGAGAGTCCTAGTTTTAGAGAAGGAATTGGAGGACTTAAAAAATTCTAGGGTTCCCGTTTGTGCCGTCGAGGATAAAAAATTAATCGATGATTTTACGGCACGCGAAAAGACTCTTAGGAATAAGTTTGTTTTAATTGAGGGGGAGCATGATAAACTGTTAAGTTTAATTGATAATTTGAAGAAGGCGTCCCTTAATTTGGAAGAGTCTAATTCTTTGCTTGAGTAAAAAATTTTGAAGTTGAAAAATGATTTGACAGACTCAAGTAGGTTTGATAGTGATGGTAATGGCTCATCGTGTTCTCATGCTTCTAATGCTAAAGCCAAAACCATTATTTGTTTTAGAGGGTCAACTAATTCCAAGGATGCTAGAAAAGATCACACTTTCAGTGTCATCCCACCCGTTTACACATGCTCATATTGTGGTAGGAATGGTCACCTTAGGCGATTTTGTTTTGATCTTGGAAGAGGTCCTAGGAATTCGAAGTCTAGTATTTTGTTGGTTCCCAAAACCCCTTGTCGATGTGTTTCATCCATTTGGGTTAGGAAATCACTTTTGGAGGAACTAGATTTTAGACAAGTTGATTCCCGTTTGCTTGCACATGATTCTTCTCTTGCCATATCATATAGATGATTGTGTTTGCATGTTTGTCATACGCTAGTTAGGCTTTTTGATATATTTTTGCTAGCGTTGTGATATGTACTTTTTGTATATATTTTTTTTGAAAAATTTTGAAAAATACAAAAAGATTTTTTTTTTTGCACCGTTTATGGATGAACACTTTGGATGACCGAGTCACAACATCATTCCATTTTTTCATGTGACTATTTGATAGTGTTTTGAGATAATAGGTCAATTCATCCATGTTCTTTATAATGTTTGGAGTCATTAAGATGTAATTAAGTGTTACTTCCTACATGTTTGACTCATATTTCCTTTATTGCACACATGCACGGATTTGTTTGATTATTGTGCTTGTCTTATCACATGTTGGTTGGGTGTTTTCACTCCAATCCTGTCTTTAAAACGAACCAAGCGCGATAATTTTTATAAGGAAGTTGTGCATATAAAAACCGTTTTGTGAGTTTGTGTGCTTTCTTTAGAAACGGGGAAGGGCTGCGAAAGGTTCATTTTACCTTTGCGAATACTAAGCCACCGTTAAATTGGACCTAAAAAATTGTGGAATTTTATTATCCGGGGTCCAAAGAGGTTAAAAGAGCCCGAAAAAAATTGAAAGGCAATAAAAAGAAATCCATGCCAAATTATGGGCCATTTAGGTTTTTGCACCAATTCTCCAAAGTTTGAGAATTTAGATTACCTCTAAAAGAAAATATATATGAGGGTGTTTGGTTGGAGAATTAAAACGGGTTTGCACGTCCTTGATATTTGAAAATGAGCTACATAGTTTTGGACGTTATTGGTGTGGAAATCACTTTGACTTTGATTTGTTGATTTGCATAAGACGATGTCATCTAAATTCAACAAATATTTTACACCTAAGGATACTTTTGATGCTCATTTGTTAGGGGTACACATATGCATCGTGCACATATGATTGATTGAGTTGATTTACCTATCGAATGTGTTCACACCCATACATTCTGTTCCCATGACTTGGTTGTTTGAGTTTAAATCTATGGTGTGATTTTTTTTGTATCATGTTTTACATATTTTTTTCAAATGGTATCAGATTTTTTTTTAAAAAAAAAAACAAAAATAGTTTGTGTATTTTTTTGTATACCGTGACACCCCGATTTTGCTTTTTTGATTCATTCTTCTTATTTGTCTACTTGGGGACATCATAAAAAGGGGGAGAAAGAATTATCATTTTATGGGGGATTTTGAATTTTGGGGGAGTTTTGAGATTTGACTTATGCTTATCATATATTGGTATCTATGTTTATCTCATTTCAAACTCAGCACGTCACTTGGTATTTTTTTTCTTTATCTCATGTGTGTAGGTACTACATTGATGATCTCTGAATTTCACACCCTGATGAGAAAAGATTTGAGATTCCTGAAGATTTGAAGAACAAACGATGAAGACTATTCATTTGTACCTTTTCCAGTTTTGGGTTCATGGGAGGGTAGATTTGTATAGGCAATTTCATATTTGATAATTCGGATTTTTAATTGTATGTACCGACATAGACATAGGGGGAGATTTGTAAGGACATTTTTCTCATGTCCAACATGTTACATTTATGAATGTCGTAAGCCGCTACATTTGGCACGTCACCTCAAGATGTCACTCGACGGCCTCAATTCGAATTTCGGGAATCAAGCATTCAACATCTCCATTAATGTGTCCCACATCTGCCTCAACGACTTCACGTTCCAAGATTTTAGGGACTTAATGCAAGTGGTACGCAAGGGAAGTCAAAACAGTGAAAAAAGGCACTATAGGAGTGTTCAAGAGAATTTTCGTAATTTTACATCCATAGTTCGGAGGTCTGGTCAACTTGAAAGTTGAAGAGCTCGCCGCAACGAAGATACTGGAAAAAATGGCACCTCAATCCGAGCTACGGTGAAGGAGTTATGACCTTTTGAAGATAGAGAAAATTCCTTAAAGAATGCTGGGTTTTTTTTACGCTGGATAGAATTTTAGAGTTTTAAGAATGTGGGACTCTTCATTTTTTTCCTATAAATACCAACTTTGGGGGAGTTGTTTTGCAAGACTTTAGAAGACGTTTTTGAGAGTCCAAATTACTCTAGTCTTCATATTTTTTGAGTCCCAAGACTCATGTTTTGATTCACATAATTGCCAAACCTTTGTGAATCTTTTTGGTAACCCAAGAACACAACTTTGGTTTGTTCAACCCTTGTGGAGAAGCCGTTCTCTTCTTCATTGCTGCCCTCCTGGAAAGGGAAACTTCCAGCCGCCGACATAGGAACCGACACCTGCGGGTATTTCTGTGTCACACTGTTTCTAGCCGTTGCTTTGAAGGTTTACCGAAGACACCGTGCGTTACACTTGTGGGCGATTATCAGGTTGTATGTAAGTCAATGGTCTTGTAAATTCTTTAAAGTTCTAGAAATAAAAGGTTTTGCCCTTCAGGGATTTTTCCTTAACTTTGTGTCGCATGCTTTATATTTGATGGGTTGATTTAAATGCATGTTTAAGGGTTGATTTTATTTGGCTTAAAAGTAGACGCTAATTAAATAAGGGTTCTTGGAAACTTGCGAATTTAATTTAAATCGATATTACACGCGTTCTCACTACGATATAGTGTTGAATCTATGGATTTTCCAGTTTCCTCTTTAGACAGTTTTATCGTAGTACTCATGGGTGTTTTAGCATCTTTAGCACTCTCAAGGCCAAATTTCTTTACTATCTCTAAAGCGTACTTAGATTGCGAAACAAATACACCTTCTGAATTTTGTTTGACTTGAAGACCTAAGAAAAATTGCAACTCCCCCATAAGAGACATTTGAAACTCCTTATGCATAATTTCAGAGAAGGATTTTACTTCTGAGGGAGAAGTTGATCAAAAGATAATATCGTCAACATAAACTTGAGCAATAATGATGTGTTTGCCAAAATTTTTAACAAATAAAGTTTGATCATTTCCACCTCTCTTAAAACCTTTATCTAAGAGGAAACTGGAAAGACGCTCATACCAGGCTCTAGGCGCTTGTTTAAGACCATACAAAGCCTTTTTAAGACGAAATACATGATTTGGATATTGAGGGTCAATGAACCCTTTTGGTTGTTCGACATAGGTCTCTTCAGTCAATATTCCATTAAGGAATGCAGATTTGACATCCATTTGGTAGAGTGTAAAATGCAAGTAGCAAGCTATAGCAAAGAGAATAGGAACAGATTCTAAACGAGTAACAGGAGCAAAGGTCTCGTTAAAATCTATTCCTTCAATTTGAGAGTATCATTGAGCAACTAATCTGGCTTTATTTTTAATGATTATCCCACTTTCATCAGACTTATTTTTAAAAATCCAACGTGTGCCAATAACCTTATTGTGATCAGGCCGGTGTATGCGATACCAAACATCATGAATGACAAATTGAAGAAGTTCTTCCTGCATAGCAGAAATCCAGTGAGAGTCATTCAATGCCTCATTTACATTCTTTGGTTCCACTAGGGAAACAAAACATGCATAATGTTCATAATTTCTTAATTGGGATCTTGTATGCACTGGCTCACTAGGGTTACCAACTACGTTATTTATGGATGATCTTTAGAAACCCAGTTAGGTACTTCAGGTATCTCAATTGGTAATGAGTCATCTATTTCAGGAGAGTCACTTTCTAAAACATTTGTATGATTTTCCTCAATAGTTGATTCACCAGTCTTACTCTCTACAGTAGTGTCACTCACAATTACATTTATGAATTCCATCAAAGTTTTAGTGCGAAGATTATAAACTCGATAGGCTCTACTATTAGGCGAGTATCCTAGAAAAATAGCTTTATCTCTCTGGCTCTCAAACTTGGACAAGTGTTCCCTATCTTTGCATACATAACAAGTACTGCCAAAGGTTCTAAGGTACTTAAGATTGGGCTTTTTATTATACCAAAGTTCGTAAGGGGTTTATTTGGAATTCTTTCTAAGATAGACCCTATTGATAATGTGATATGCCGTACGAATAGATTCTACCCAAAATTATTTAGGTAAATTCTTGGCATGTAACATAACACGTGCCATCTCTTGAAGGGTACGATTCTTTCTCTCCGCAATTCCATTTTGTTGAGGAGTTTTAGGAGCACTGAACTCGTGTTTGTAACCATTATAGTCACGGTATTCTATAATACCAGTGTCTTTAAATTCTCCACCTCTATCACTACGGATTCTATTTACTTGAGTGTCCTTCTCATTTTCAATTCGAAGAATCATTTTTAAGAAAGTTTGAAAAGTGTTGGACTTATGTTTCAAAAAGGCTACCCAAGTAAAGCTAGTGAAGTCATTAACAATAACAAGAATATAACTTTGTCCACAGAGACTAGCAGTTTGGGAGGGACCCATTAGGTCCATATGGATGAGCTCCAAAGGATTAGAGGTAAGTATATCTTTAACTTTCTTATGAGGAGCTTTAACAATTTTTCCTTCCTGACAGGGACCATAGACAATGTTAGAAATAAGTTTGATTTTTGGAACTCCTCTAACTATTTCTTGAGAGGTCAGTCTACTAAGATTATCGTAATTTATGTGACCCATTCTGTTATGCCATATCTCATTGTCATCCATTCTGGAAACATTACAGATTTCAGAATTATTCATGACAGTATAACAATTGTCAGGAGTTTTGAATCCTGTAACTATGCATTCACCTTTTTCATTTAAAATTTTGCAATTGTTCTTTGAAAAGGTAACACTATGATCTGAGTCACAAAATTGCAAGATACTAAGTAGATTGGCCTTAAGACCTTTAACTAGAAGAACATTTTCAAGAATTGGAAGTCCATCTTCTTGGAGTGTTCCTTTGCCTATGATCTGAGATGATACTCCATCACCAAAAATAACTTTTCCTCCAGCAAAGCTGGTTTTGTTCAAAAGTTTTGTATCATCACCAGTCATGTGCTTAGAACATCCAGAGTCTAAATACCAACCAGATGATGTGTGTTCAGCTTTTAAAGCAGTAACAACTATGTTACACTTCATCTGGGGTAATAGATCATCTTTTCTAACCCAAATTACTCTAGTTTTCATTTTGCGCTTATTAGCTCTTAATTGATAAAATTTGTGAGCATTCGATTTTTGTTGAAAAATATTTTGCGCATGATTTTGAATTTTATGAAAGACATGAGCATTTGGTTTATGAAGGAGTTTATGAATCCTTTTAGGGAATGTTCTTTTAGGTTTGGTCTTTCTCTTCTTATAATTAGAGTTTTTGTCTGGTTATCTAGGAAGTACATAATTGTTGCGGCTTTTCCTAGAATAGTTAAAGTTTTGATAGATAAGAGGATTACAGACAGGTCTAATTACTCTCCTAGCATAGCAACCATCAAAAGAGTGACCGTATATATCACAGTATGAGCAATAAAGATTGCTCAAAATTGGGGTCTCCTTAGGAAAGTCTCTAAACAAAGGTTTTAAGGAATTTTGAGGTTGAACTCTATTCCTATGTAGTACAGGTTTAAATGTAGATTCACTATTCCTAATAGAGGGGCAGACGTATTTAGCTTTAGGTGAACTTTCATGTTTAGAGCAACTTGATTCCCCAATGTTATAATTTTGATGCTTTGAGTCAAATTTAGTTTTTAGAGAATGAAAGTCTGGGCAAGTTTCAATAGGCCTTTTACCTCCTGACACAAACTTGATAGGTTCAAAAGATTTTATTTGTGCCTTCAAATTGGGGCAAAACCCAATTCCAGTTCGATCATCAGAATTGGTTTTAGATTCAGCAACAAATTCATCAAAACAGTTTGAATTATTTTTAAATTTTGTAATTTTTTTGAAAATAGTTGCTGTCTTTTCTTTAGTTTGTTCCAATTATAACAATGTCCCTTTGTATTTTTTCTCCAGAGTTTCATTTGTTTCAATCAAATTTCTGAGTTTTTTATCAAACATTTTAATTTCACTTTCATGAGTTAAACATTGGGTAGTATACTCTTCAGCATTTAGTTTGACCATCAGGCTTAAATCTTCCAGCTTCTTGGTGAGATCTTTCACAATCTTTTCTAGTCTAGTGCTTTTCTTGAGAGTTTTAGCATAGAGTGTGTGAATATCTGGGAGGTCTTCATTGTTCGAGTCACTAAGTGAAGTGTGTGAATTGACCCCTAAGGCTTCATTTCTTGGACTCACACACCCATTGACATCGTCATTATCGCTTTCCCTTTGACTCACACACCCCGAGGTAGAAATAGCAATGTTCCCAGTAATTAAAGCATCTAATCCAGTAACAGCATGATTCACAGCAACAGAAGTAGAATTACTAGAATCATCCTCACTAACAAACACAGGCATATCATCATTATAGATAATCTTGGCAAAGAAGGACATGCAAGGGTCAAAAGCATCAGATGACTCAGGTTCCTCATTTTCAGAGTCACTTGAATCATCCCATGTATTGCAAATGTTGGCACTAGTGTGTTTGTTTTGAGTGTTCAAGTTAACTCTACATTCTTGTGCAATGTGTCCTAGTTTACCACATCTATAGCATTCAGTCTTCTTAAGGTCTCTGTTAGGTCTAGTGTGAGAGTCGTTGTGATTTTTGTCACGGATTTTCTCATGAGGTCTGTGATTAAAGGGAGTTGTATAATTTGACTTGCCCTGTTTGTTTGCCATGTTGTTTGGAAATTTAATGATTTTCTTAAACTGTTTTGACATTAAGACAATCTGATTGTCCAAACTCTCTATATCGCATTCCTCATCAGAAGTTAGCAATGTTGAACTCAGGCTTAATCAACTTAGAAGAGAAGCTTAGATTGGAACTAGTCTGTTTCCTATGGGACTGGGTCAATTGTTTCTTAAATTCTAATTCCATTTCCATTGTTCTTAATTTACTACTGAGTAATTCAGGAGTGAGATTGATATCACACATTTTCTCAATAGCATATCTTTTGTTGTCAAATTTCTGTGGTAATGATCTCAGAATTTTAGATAAAATTTCATGTCTGTCATAAGTTATCCCATTAGCATGCAGTTTTGTCACAATATCAGTCAAGTTCATATAGAAGTCATCAAATGACTCAGTCTCAAACATAATTAAAGAGTTATACTGTTGAATGAGCATTTGAGTTTTAGCAGCCTTAACTCTAGTGTCACCTTCATGAGCAGTAATTAAAGTGTCCCAAGCTTCCTTAGAAGTGGTACATGATGAGATTCTTTTGAACTCATGTTCATTTATAGACATAAATATGGCATTCTTTCCTTTATCTATTGTTGCTAGAAACTTGTTTCTCTTCTTGTGTGAACTCACTTAATACTTTCTTAACCCTCTCATTAATTCCTTCTGTGGATGGTTTAGTAGGAAAAATGTATCCATTTTCAACAATGTCCCAGACATCATCTCCCAGAGTTCCTTGAATGAAAGCAGTCATTCTTACTTTCCAGTAAGAAAATTTGGTTCCATCAAAGATAGGAGGCCTGGTCAAGTTACCAAATCTTTCATTTTTCTCGTCCATGTTTGATTTTCAGAAAACAATTTCAGAAACACAGGATCTCTTTAAAAGAAGTTTACAAAGCTCTGATACCAATTGAAAATCTGTTACTAAAGTCGTTTAATAAAATTAAACTATTTAAGTAACTCCGAACAGTTTTTTAAAGAAACTCTTTTCTTAAAAACCAAAACTATTTGAACACAAGATGTGTTTTATAAAAGTATGTGTAATACCCCGTACTTTTGGCTATATTTATTTTTGGGATTAATTAATTAAATACGTATTAATTGGAAATTAATCCGGGTTATAAATACTAACGAGATGCGAGTTGGTATTTGATTATGTGCATACATGTTTTGATATATGTATTTGGTATTATAAAAGTTGTCGTGAGATTTATATACGACATTTTAGAAATTTTGTTGAGACGCGTGGGACCGCCGCGTCACGATGTAATATTTTGATTATAAAAAGTGAATTTAAAATCTATAAACCGTATGGTCGTTTTGAGTGCGCCAACGCGTCCAGAAGGGTCGAGATAGTCAGAAAACACTAGCCGGGGGTGTAGTTTGGGTCTCGGGGTATTTTTAGGCCATACCGGCAACTTAAAGGGTATTTTGGTAATTTTACATTTTGAGGAACTGAAAGTGACGAAAATTGGGAGTTTTAATCTGATGTGGATTTAACCCATTAAGCCCATTAACCAAACCGTATTAACCCTTTAAGCTACGGAGGTTATCATTAGGTTTACAACTTTCCCAAAGAAAACCCTAGCCACCTTAAGCCACCATTGAAGAAGAAGCTTGGAGAAGAGAAGAAATTCTGCAGAAAACCCTATCAAACCATCATCCAAACTCAGAGACAACCAAGGCAAGTGACTTTATTCCATTTAATTTCAGAGAATGTCTTTTCCATGTTAGAAATTGGAGAATTTTAATTGTTCTTGAAAGTTGAATGAAAACCCATGTAGTTTGGAGTTTAGAACTTGAAAATTTTGAAGAGAATTGCATGTAGAATGATAGGTAGATTATTATTCCCATGATAATTGTGATTAGAAGAAACAAAAACGGATTTGATTCTGGGATTTGATGATGATATAAATCTAGGGTTCATGTTCTTGATAAAATTGGGGAAAAGTATAAAATCTTGTGATTTAATGATGTTTAGGATGCATTAACGCCTTAAAAGATGTTAGTATATGACCTTAGCATGTTCTAGTATGATTAGAGGACTTAAAACCCTGTTAGAACGAACTTTGGAGAAGACTTGAGGTGTTAAAAATGGTGAAAACGAGTTTTAGGAAAATCTGGGACGAATCTGGCAGGTCGTTAGAAGCCCCTACCCAGGTCGTTCGAACGAACTCGTTCGAACGAGCTTCTAACGAAATGACCAGTCGTTCTAACGAAAGGGAGCCTCGTTCGATAACTTCGTTCGAACGAGATCTCGTTAGAAGGGACAGTTCGTTTGAACGAACTGGATCTCGTTCGAACAGCCTCGTTCGAACGAGACTTCTAACGAGTTGACAGAGGGATCTCGTTCGAACAGTCTCGTTCGAACGAGACTTCTAACGAGTTGACAGTTTGGTCCTTTTTGGACTGTTTTGATTTTTGGAGTCCCGTAAACTTGTTCGAGGATATAGATATCATTCCATTGATGTTGTAATGATAGGATTGGGACTTTTGAGTGTTTATGAGAAGGAAATTAGATACGAGAGTTATATTAAATGGACGGTTTGGGTTGAGACGTGAGTGTCTACTATGACGTGAGAATAGATTATGGCGCGTATGATAATAAACCGGAATAATATAAGTTGTAGATATTATAAATTAGTACGAGATTGCGATATGTACTACGATTAAACTACGGTATTACTAAGACGTGTGCTTACTTAGTATTGGTATATGAATTGTGTGTACGACATACCTACCATACTTGCTATCACGGGAGGTTTGCGTTCGCTTAGGGCCCTCTAATCCTTGTGTTGCCCGGATTTAGACTGGTTACCTTGATGAACATAGGTCATAGAAAGACTTATTGGGATATTAATAAGTCCGCTGATCGTAGGAGCGTAGGTATGTGCGTGACCTATGTGATGTGACTGTGTTCGCCTCCATTGTTTGTGATGTTGTTATCTGTGTACTATTCCTGAGAGATTCGGAATATGTAATCCTTATGTACGTGATGTACCGGGATGGATAGCAGAGTATGTGTGCACCACAGCTTAGTTCTCGGGGTGCTTATATTGTATATTTATGATGTGAATAATATACACTTAATTAATGGGAATCTTCACGTTATTGTTGTGAATATAATTACGGTATTGCTTCGAGAAATATAACGAGTTAACTTACACTGATATATATTGCATATTGAGCTTCTGAGTTTACGTTAAACCCCTACTTAATTACGAGCGTTATAATGTTAATAGAACCGAGTAAAATGGGTAGGACCTATGATAGTCTAGCTAGATATGATGTCACTTAGCTAGTGGTTTGTGTCGTTATAGATGGGTACTTACGTTAGGAGTGCACAGTTAGACGAGAGGTGAGAATATCATGTGAGTGCACGTCCTAACATATACTTTGCATTTAATGTTTTAAATGTTTTCAAAGCACTTGCAGGTTTTTAAAATAACTCCACATTCGGGCTCTGACCCGTTTGCTTTTCAAATCTTTTTCTTGTAAAACCATTTTAGGTGCCCAGCCACAAGGACACCAAGCATAGGATACTCATTCAGGTGACGAGCTGTAGCTGTTTGTGGAAGCTACAGGGATTTGCTTGTAGACGCTTCTATCTTTTGGATTCCAGAGTCACTATCTATCAGTTGTAGGGCATGTTGCCCATTTCTATCAGAGCATCTTTTACATTTCAGTTTTCAGACTTTAGCATGTATTGTTTCAGTATTCAGTTTACTTTTCAGTTGTGGGATTTGTAGTGAGGAGTTTTCCTCCAGACTTTATTTACACTATGTGATGGTTATTCGTTTTACTTCAGTATGGTGAATGGTGTTATTTATTTCTTCATTACACTTGTTGCATGTTAATCAGACTTTAATTAAAATTTGGCAACTTACTTTTTAAATACTAGGTGGTTAGTAATAATAAAATGTTTTCGACAGTGATGCTATTAACTGAGCCAACTTGGCATTTTGAATTAATTTAATAAAGGAGTAGCTACCCGGTATTTAATTAGTCGGGGTGTCACAGGTGGTATCAGAGCATCAGGTTCTAGTGTCCTTTAGGATCTGTACGGCTATTATGTTTCCGCTAAGTTTCTTTGATATAGAGCCCTATATTTTAGGACTGTTGTACTCTTTTTGTGTATGCTACGTTCTTCAGCTATTTTAAGTTTATAACTGCAAACTTATAAACTTCATTCTCATTTCAGATGCCTCCACGACGTGCACGACGAGTTCCCAGGGATGCAACGCCCGAACCCCAGCCCGCTCCAGTTCAGGGCATGATGAACGCCGCTGAGGTTGCAGCTATAGTAGCCCAAGCGGTAAATGCCGCGATTGTCGTTGTTCAGCAGGCACCACCACAGGCGCCGGTTGCCGCGCCAGTGCAGGTTAATGCATTCCCGTCTGCTTGGGAGCGTGTACATGACGCTTTTCAGAAAGCGCATCCGCCAGAGTTTGCAGGTAGCTCAGATGTGGTAGTCTCGAGCCAGTGGAGGAAGGATATGCAGAGGCACTTAAGGATGTATGAGTGCACGGATGTTCAGAAGCAGGTGCTAGCTACTTTCAAGCTAGTTGGATCTGCGCTGCAGTGGTGGGAGTCTATTACCACCATGGAGGAGAGGGATACTCTCACGATTCAGGAGTTTTGGGTGCGGTTCGACCGCAAGTACTTTTGTCAGCTATTTATACGGAAATGAGGAGGAGATTGATGAGTCTGAAGCAGGAAGGTAAGACCGTGGCCGAGTATGAGGCCGAGTTCACGAATCTATTGAACATCGTTCCAGATGAGATACCAACAGAGAAGAAGAAGATTGAGAATTTCACGGACGGGTTGACTTGGAGAATCCGTTAGCATCTTCTAGGGAACCTATCGTTGGCCACTTATTCTGATGTGGTTAACGTTGCATTGTTACACTGCCAGGACCACCGTTTTCATATGGCCGAGAGCAAGAGGTCGGGGGAGTCTAGCCATCAGGGCAGGACTGGAGGACATAGTGCCAGCGGGGCACAATCTGGTCGGGGGCAGAGACAGAATGAGCAGGGCTCCCAGCAGGGGGATAATAAGAGATTCCGGTCAGGGAACTACAGGCAGGGACAGGGAGTTTTCCGTCAGGGCCATCAGGGCCAACAGGGGCAGAATGGGCAGCAGTTTCACCAGGGCCAGCAGGGCCAAGGGAGGAACGGTAACGACCACCAGGGCCGGGGACAGCAGGGGCAGAGAGGGGGAAACTTCCCAGGGAAGTGCTTTGTTTGTGGCAAAACTGGCCATAAGCGACAGGATTGTCCTGATAAGGGCAGGGCCCCACAGCAGCAGCAGCAGGGTGCTCGCCAGGAGCCACAGAGACCTATGTTTCCCGCCGCTCTTCCCGCACCGCCACAGATGGCAGCATTGCCACCCATTCCAGCAGTCCCAGCTCAACAGGGGCAGCTACAGTATGGCCGTGTCTACAACGTCCACCAGGCTGCAGTTCCACAGGCACCGCCCGCGATTGAGGGTACGTTTCCTATCCATGGCACTATGGGCCGGGTATTATTTGATACAGGTGCTACACATTGTTTTATAGCTACACACTTCGCGAAGGCTTTAGGATTGTTAGCTACGGCAGAGAGCACAGTGACGTGTGTCGACTCACCATTGGGGGGTGGGTCACTTATTTTCTTTATATGCCGGGGAGTGGGGGTAGAGATTGGTGGTTTGGTATTACCTGCAGACATGTTAGTGTTAGACATGCATGTTCACGATGTGATTATTGGGATGATTAGCTCGTAGCTTATAGGGCCATGATTGATTGCTTCAGCGGGAGCATTATTTTTGCCATTCCGGGGCAAGAGATGTTTATAGTGGCGATGCCTCACCCAGAGGGAGGATCGACCGCTCATTTGTATTACATTGAGGAGGAGACCTTTAAGGAGGTAATGATTCCTTTAGATTCTATCCCAGTAGTCAGGGAGTATTCGGATGTGTTTCAGGAGATACCATGCTTACCACCCAGTCGAGAGATAGACTTTGTTATAGATTTGCTACCGGGTACGAGACCTATAGCACGCGCACCGTACCGTATGGCTCCAGCTGAGATGAGGGAGTTACGGGATCAGATAGAGCAGCTGTTAGGTCAGGGCTTTATTCGCAAGAGTACCTCACCTTGGGGCGCTCCAGTTCTGTTTGTGAAGAAGAGGGACGGTTCACTGAGATTGTGTGTGGACTACCGAGAGTTGAATAAGGTCACGATACGGAATAAGTATCCGTTGCCTCGAATCGATGACTTATTCGAGCAGTTGAGAGGAGCTTCTTTCTTCTCGAAGATTGACTTGAGATCGGGATACCATCAGTTGCGTATCAGGGAGGAGGATGTCTCGAAGACTGCGTTCTTGTCGAGATATGGTTCTTACGAGTTTCGGGTTATGCCTTTCGGCTTGACCAACGCTCCAGCTGTGTTTATGGACTTGATGAACAGAGTGTTCAGGGATTTCCTAGACCGGTTTGTCATTGTCTTCATTGATGATATTCTAGTTTACTCCCAGACAGAGGAGGAGCACGCCGAGCATTTGAGGCAGGTTTTGCAGACACTTCGTCAGAACGAGTTGTATGCAAAATATGAGAAGTGCGGGTTTTGGCTGAAAGAAGTCCAGTTTTTGGGACACATTATTTCCGACCAGGGAATATCTGTTGATCCGGGGAAGGTATCAGCGGTGAGGGAGTGGGGACAGCCCACGACACCGACTGAGATTCGTAGTTTCTTGGGTTTAGCAGGATACTACAGGAGGTTTATTCGGGGCTTCTCAGAGATAGCAGGTCCTTTGACACATCTGACACGTAAGGGTGTGCCATACATCTGGAGTGATGCCTGTCAGTTGGCATTCGATGAATTGAAGGACAAATTGACCTCAGCACCTATGTTAGCATTGCCGAGACCGGGAGTTGAGTATTTGGTTTACACCGATGCATCTTTGCAAGGACTGGGAGGTGTATTGCAGCAGGAGAGACAGGCCATAGCTTATGCTTCCCGTAAGCTTAAGCCTCATGAGAAGAATTACCCCACGCATGATTTGGAGTTGGCAGCAGTGGTATTTGCCCTACGGATTTGGAGGCACTATCTTTTGGGGGAGAAGTTCCAACTGTTCACGGACCACAAGTCCCTACAGTACCTATTCACGCAGAAGGAATTGAATATGCGGCAGCGTAGGTGGCTTGAGTTTGTGAAGGACTACCAGTTCGACATCCAGTACCACCCGGGAAAGGCTAACGTGGTAGCAGACGCGTTGAGCCGTAGGCCAGCAGATGAGGTGGCAGAGGTGTGGAAGGCTAAGTGGAAGGAATTGGGACACCAGGATGCAGTGGCCCGATCTTTCATGTATGTGATGACCGTTACACCGCAGATTGTCACGAAGGTAGTACGGGCACAGGCCAATGACTCGTTCTGTCAGGAGCAGATAGTTCGATTACTAGCAGAGGGAGCCGAGTCCTATACCATTAGCTCAGACAGGGGATTACGCTTCAATGGGAGATTGGTAGTTTCGGAAGGAGAGGAATTGCGACACGACGTGATGGCAGAGTCGCACGGCTCACGGTTCGCGGTACATCCCGGAGGGGACAAAATGTACCAAGACATGAGACGCAAGTATTGGTGGAGCGGTATGAAGAGAGATATCGCTGAGTTTGTTTCGAAATGCGCCACTTGTCAGCTTGTAAAAGTGGATCATCAGAAACCGGCAGGATTGCTATAGCCATTGGAGGTCCCGGTGGGGATGTGGGAGAGCATATCCATGGACTTTATTACGGGATTGCCTACGTTGCAGAGGGGTCACGACTCCGTTTGGGTAATTGTGGACAGGTTATCCAAGGTCGCTCACTTTTTACCCGTAAGGACTGATTACACTACGGGACAGTATGCCCAGCTCTTCATTTCAGAGATTGTGAGACTTCACGGTGTGCCCCTAAATATCATGTCTGACAGAGACAAGATATTTGTTTCGAGGTTTTGGGAGAGTTTCCAGGAGGCCATGGGCACGGAATTGCGGTTGAGTACGGCTTATCATCCGCAGACTGATGGGCAGACCGAGCGCACAAATCAGATGTTGGAGGACATGCTACGCATGTGCATTATTGACTTTGGGGGTGGATGGGAGCAGTACCTTCCACTGGTGGAGTTTGCTTACAACAACTCCTATCAGTTCACGATTGGCATGGCTCCGTTTGAGGCGTTGTACGGTAGGCCTTGTCGTTCCCCAGCATGTTGGTTAGAGGTGGGGGACAACAAACTACTTGGGTCGGAAGTGATTCAGGATACTTCGACAAGGATTGAGTTGATTCGGAGTCGCATTCGGGTAGCTCAAGACAGACAGAAGAGTTATGCTGATGCGAAGAGATTTTTCAGGGAGTTCCAAGTAGGTGACCAGGTTTTGCTCAGGGTATCTCCTATGAAGGGGATTATGCGTTTTGGGAAGAAGGGGAAGTTGGCACCGAGGTATGTGGGGCCGTTTCCCATTATTGAGCGGATCGGACCGGTTGCGTATAGACTTGGGTTACCGGAGCATTTGCATCGGATTCACGATGTGTTCCATATTTCCTCGCTGAGGAAATACCTTAGGGATAATTTGGCCCATTCTCACATTGCTGTGGAGGACATCGATCTCCAGCCGGATAGCTCCTACGAGGAGGGGCCGATTGCTATTTTGGACCGAAGCGAGAGGAAACTGCGGTCAAAGATAGTTCCGTTAGTGCATTTTCAGTGGCGACATCACAATGTCGAGGAGTCCACATGGGAGCGCGAGGATGAGATGCGCGAACGTTATCCAGAGCTGTTTTTAGCAGGTACTTTCTAGTTTCGAATTTCGGGACGAAATTCGGTTATTAGGGGGGAAGTATGTAATACCCCGTACTTTTGGCTATATTTATTTTTGGGATTAATTAATTAAATACGTATTAATTGGAAATTAATCCGGGTTATAAATACTAACGAGATGCGAGTTGGTATTTGATTATGTGCATACATATTTTGATATATGTATTTGGTATTATAAAAGTTGTCATGAGATTTATATACGGCATTTTAGAAATTTTGTTGAGACGCGTGGGACCGCCGCGTCACGGTGTAATATTTTGATTATAAAAAGTGAATTTAAAATCTATAAACCGTATGGTCGTTTTGAGTGCGCCAACGCGTCCGGAAGGGTCGAGATAGTCAGAAAACACTAGCCGGGGGTGTAGTTTGGGTCTCGGGGTATTTTTAGGCCATACCGGCAACTTAAAGGGTATTTTGGTAATTTTACATTTTGAGGAATTAAAAGTGACGAAAATTGGGAGTTTTAATCTGATGTGGATTTAACCCATTAAGCCCATTAACCAAACCATATTAACCCTTTAAGCTACGGAGGTTATCATTAGGTTTACAACTTTCCCAAAGAAAACCCTAGCCACCTTAAGCCACCATTGGAGAAGAAGCTTCGAGAAGAGAAGAGATTCTGCAGAAAACCCTATCAAACCATCATCCAAACTCAGAGACAACCAAGGCAAGTGACTTTATTCCATTTAATTTCAGAGAATGTCTTTTCCATGTTAGAAATTGGAGAATTTTAATTGTTCTTGAAAGTTGAATGAAAACCCATGTAGTTTGGAGTTTAGAACTTGAAAATTTTGAAGAGAATTGCATGTAGAATGATAGGTAGATTATTATTCCCATGATAATTGTGATTAGAAGAAAAAAAAAACGGATTTAATTCTGGGATTTGATGATGATATAAATCTAGGGTTCATGTTCTTGATAAAATTGGGGAAAAGTATAAAATCTTGTGATTTAATGATGTTTAGGATGCATTAATGCCTTAAAAGATGTTAGTATATGACCTTAGCATGTTCTAGTATGATTAGAGGACTTAAAACCCTGTTAGAACGAACTTTGGAGAAGACTTGAGGTGTTAAAAATGGTGAAAACGAGTTTTAGGAAAATCTGGGACGAATCTGGCAGGTCGTTAGAAGCCCCTACCCAGGTCGTTCGAACGAACTCGTTCGAACGAGCTTCTAATGAAATGACCAGTCGTTCTAACGAAAGGGAGCCTCATTCGATAACTTCGTTCGAACGAGATCTCGTTAGAAGGGACAGTTCGTTCGAACGAACTGGATCTCGTTCGAACAGCCTCGTTCGAACGAGACTTCTAACGAGTTGACAGAGGGATCTCGTTCGAACAGTCTCGTTCGAACGAGACTTCTAACGAGTTGACAGTTTGGTCCTTTTTGGACTGTTTTGATTTTTGGAGTCCCGTAAACTTGTTCGAGGATATAGATATCATTCCATTGATGTTGTAATGATAGGATTGGGACTTTTGGGTGTTTATGAGAAGGAAATTAGATACGAGAGTTATATTAAATGGATGGTTTGGGTTGAGACGTGAGTGTCTACTACGACGTGAGAATAGATTATGGCGCGTATGATAATAAACCGGAATAATATAAGTTGTAGATATTATAAATTAGTACGAGATTGCGATATGTACTGCGATTAAACTACGTTATTACTAAGACGTGTGTTTACTTAGTATTGGTATATGAATTGTGTGTATGACATACCTACCATACTTGCTATCACGGGAGGTTTGCGTTCGCTTAGGGCCCTCTAATCCTTGTGTTGCCCGGATTTAGACTGGTTACCTTGATGAACATAGGTCATAGAAAGACTTATTGGGATATTATTAAGTCCGCTGATCGTAGGAGCGTAGGTATGTGCGTGACCTATGTGATGTGACTGTGTTCGCCTCCATTGTTTGTGATGTTGTTATCTGTGTACTATTCCTGAGAGATTCGGAATATGTAATCCTTATGTACGTGATGTACCGGGATGGATAGCAGAGTATGTGTGCACCACAGCTTAGTTCTCGGGGTGCTTATATTTTATATTTATGATGTGAATAATATACACTTAATTAATGGGAATCTTCACGTTATTGTTGTGAATATAATTACGGTATTGCTCCGAGAAATATAACGAGTTAACTTACACTGATATATATTGCATATTGAGCTTCTGAGTTTACGTTAAACCCCTACTTAATTACGAGCGTTATAATGTTAATAGAACCGAGTAAAATGGGTAGGACCTATGATAGTCTAGCTAGATATGATGTCACTTAGCTAGTGGTTTGTGTCGTTATAGATGGGTACTTACATTAGGAGTGCACAGTTAGACGAGAGGTGAGAATATCATGTGAGTGCACGTGCTAACATGTACTTTGCATTTAATGTTTTAAATGTTTTTAAAGCACTTGCAGGTTTTTAAAATAACTCCACATTCGGGCTCTGACCCGTTTGCTTTTCAAATCTTTTTCTTGTAAAACCATTTTAGGTGCCCAGCCACAAGGACACCAAGCATAGGATACTCATTCAGGTGACGAGCTGTAGCTGTTTGTGGAAGCTACATGGATTTTCTTGTAGACGCTTCTATCTTTTGGATTCCAGAGTCATTATCTATCAGTTGTAGGGCATGTTGCCCATTTCTATCAGAGCATCTTTTACATTTCAGTTTTCAGACTTTAGCATGTATTGTTTCAGTATTCAGTTTACTTTTCAGTTGTGGGATTTGTAGTGAGGAGTTTTCCTCCAGACTTTATTTACACTATGTGATGGTTATTCGTTTTACTTCAGTATGGTGAATGGTGTTATTTATTTCTTCATTACCTTGTTGCATGTTAATCAGACTTTAATTAAAATTTGGCAACTTACTTTTTAAATACTAGGTGGTTAGTAATAATAAAATGTTTTCGACAGTGATGCTATTAACTGAGCCAACTTGGCATTTTGAATTAATTTAATAAAGGAGTAGCTACCCGGTATTTAATTAGTCGGGGTGTCACAGTATGTACGAGATCTATTCAAGATTTGATTAACAGGTTTATTAAACAGTTTTAAACAAACTTTTAAACTCAGCACAACCAAGAATGAGATGAGAAGATGTAGGAAGATTAAGAATCAGATTTTTACGTGGTAAAACCTCACCCAACTGAGGAAACACCCACGACTCCCTCTACGGAGTAAAACAAAAATCCACTACAATATTTACAAACTATATAACAAACATGCATACAACTCAGACCTATATAAGTTTAGGAATGTACCCTCTGGTGTCCTTATAACTTCTCTGCAGTTATGATTGTTGATGTTGTCCTCTTAGTTTGTTAACTCCAATTTGTTCAAGCTCTTTACGTCAACTCTTTTTCTCAAGATCTTATTACCAACACTTTTCATGTGGTAGAGTGAAAGTGTTTGTGGAGGTGCTCTCTAACACATGCATGTACACACACACACTTATTATGTACAATAAGTCCTAACAAATTACATATAAGACTATATGCAGTGACTTTTCTTTTTCTCTCTTCTCACAAAACTTAACCTTTTTTACCTTTAAAGCAATCCCAGAATCCACGACTATCTTGCTCAGAAGACGTATCAAGATCTTAATCAATCTCGGGTGTTGAAAATATTTTTGAGATTGAAAATCACCAAGTGCGATTCCAAACTAGGTCAAAGGTCTTGTTTCAAGATAACTGGAAACAGAAAACATTATTGTTGATTTCAAAGTTAAAAATCTTTTTAGAAAAGAATCAACAATATATTTCTCAAGCTGAGAAATAAAAAATGCAAACTAAGTGTAATATACCATGAAGAACTCAGATCTGAAATTTCTATATACCAGAAAATAGATCTAAGAAAATGATTAGGTTGGAAACAAGATCTAAAGAACGAAGAGGTTACAGCAACAAACTAACTCTCAAATCACCTCTCAAACACTCAAACACTCAAGGTTGTGTTTGGGAAAATACAGGTGTTTGAAGGTTTATGTTTGGTTTGAACTGTTTAGATGATTTAGGGTTAGGGTTAGGTTTTCTATCTCTTTCTCTCTCTTCTGGTTTCTCTCTTTCTCTCCCTTTTCTCTCTTCTCTCTCTACTCTCTTTTTTTCTCTCAAAGGACGAAATGGCAAAAAGTCTCTGAAGGCTGAGAGTAGGAGCCCTTTTATATGAGGCTGGGAAGGTTCGAGAATAAGGATTGAAATAAAAGGATCAGATTTAGTCAAGATCAATTGACTTGGATCCAATGGTTCACGATCTGGGGTGATAAAAGTTCTCCTAATTGGTTCATATGGGGTTCACATGGATTAAGAAAGGAGACATGCAGATCGTTGATAAAAACGATCCAAGGGATGAAAATGATCACTGGTTTAGTCTCAGCAAAGAAACACACTTCCCACCAATCAGAAGACAACACATGTTGGCATATAAGACGAGATAAAACGCGCGTCTAAAGTTAATTAAAATCACACCCTGAAGTCTCTGCCCCTTTTGGATTCTACCCAAGGCAACTTTAGGCCAATTAAACCAACAATATGAAATAGCAGATTGACCCCACAAACTTTTAAAACCAAGTTTTAATTAATAAAACCTTATTTTAAAGTGTTTATAAAATCCAAAAAAATATTTAAAAACCAATATTAGGGATTTAAACACACTCAACATATGTACACACAGTAATATGCAATATGAGATGTATATGATCCATTCTACTGTGTGTGAGTGTTGGTAATATGGTCTAGATCACTTCAATCAAAGATTAAATTTCAATGTAAGCTCTGGGGTTCTTTGGATTCTAGGTTAGACATAATTTTGTCACAATTTCCAAACTAGATGAACACTTCTACAATATAGACTCAAGTCAGTCAAGAGTATAAGGTGCTTCACCCTGTTCTGTTCTTCCCCCTCATATACTTGCATGCCGATATCCACCAAGGTACACACGATTATAGGAGTTCGATTCACGCACAAAATGAGGAGATGAATACGGGAGACATTTCTCATGAGATATGTGGAGAATCGTCCAAGATTTTGGCCGTACCAGAATGTTTGGCGCACAACTTTGCAAAGGGTATATAAGTAAATACCTACAGATGGTTTCCCCAACTTATTAAAAAATGAACTTACATGTAAGGAGAAAAGGTAGTGGGACTAAAATGGGTAAATAAAGGTGTAATGGGACCTATGTGTGAAGACCCCTTAATATATTCATAATCTATATGTATATAAATATTATAAAATCTATATTATAACTTTCATTTTTAGTCCTTAATCCCCTTGTAATACGGTAGATTAGATGTGACAACCCGAATATAATTATGATTAATTATGCTTAAATCATGCCTAGCTTATATGATATGATTAGTGAGTTATTAATATATGTGATGTTAATTTATTATGTTTAGTCTAATCCTACCTTCAAAAAGCATGAAATGTCGAATTAGTTACAAATACAAAATTTTGAAGGTTTCGGTAGGAATGTTCATGTTTAAGGCTAGTTTTGACCTTTATGACATAACAATTGACTTGAGGTGAAAACTATATAGTTGTAGACAAGTGAGTTATGGCCGTAACACAACAAACGGTGTGTGAAACGGAGGTTCGAGTGAGATGTTATACCAAAATTACGAAACAAGGGCAAAATAGTCCATCCGTTAAGTAGTATTTTGTCTTATTATGGCAACAAATGTTTTATTCTCATTGGTTGGGAAGGGTGGTGTCTTTGGCCGACCTTCAACCCTTAGAATTACCTCTTTATTCATAAAAAATGCAGCCATGAGAGATTTTAAGCTTAAGGAAAGAGAAGTAGGAAGTTAGGAAGAAAAAGTGAGGAGAAAATTGAAGAAAATTCATAGAAAATTACGTAAAAGCCCCGAAGGTAGTTCTAACTGCAAAACTTATTGTTTTTCTTATATTTATGTTTTATATGATAGAAACCATCATTTGTTTACTAAACTTTCAGCCCTTGATATATATGTTTGGATAGATGAAAGTTTAAGTTAAGTTTAATGTATAAAACCCTAAAATTGCTTGTTTAGAAACTCTGTTTATTCAAACTTCCATATATTCTTGTGTACTTACTGTAATTGATTGATTCCAATTGGAGATTAACTTGGACTCATATATGTATGACATATCCGAAAATCATGTTAAAATACCAAGAAATGAGTCTTTGGTGAGAGTTTGAAGTTCGGGTGTGAAATTTGCCCTAAGGGTGAAAGTATGCCCGCCATGTGTTCGATGTTTTACTTGACATAGAAAATGAACTCTGAAAATTATGAAATTTTAATATTGTATTGTTCAGTATGTTTACTGATGTTGGGTGAAATATCACATAAATTTATGATGTAGAAAAATTATGGAAATTCCTGGAAGTTGAATGAACGATGAAAGAGCCTATAGGGCAGATTTGATATGCGGTAAAGAAATGATCATATCTTGCTCTAGGAGACTTAAAACGATGTATCGTCTTTTGTATTGGAATACTAATATGACAAGGATTGAATTTACAAGAATAAATGAATTTATATTTGGTCTATGATTTGGATAGGTTAAATATACTAGCATGAATTTGGATGGGACTTCACTTGTGATAAATTATTTGAATGGAATCATATGATGCTTATGGATTGAATTATGTTTAAATCGTTCTTTAGATTATTGATATTATTATGATGATACTAATATTTTAAGAATGTTAGGAAGGGAAGAAGAGCTAATTGAACAAGTACTGGATAAAGGCAAGGGCAAAGCCAGTTAAACTGCCAAGGTGAGTGTACTTATGATTCGTTTCATATATAAATATGAATATAGCTCTAAGAGAGGATTTTTTTGAATACTTCGGTATTCATGATTTGTTTGGATATTAAAATATCCGGGATTTGTTTGGGTCTCATGATCCAGGATTGGTTTGAATACTTCGGTATTCAGGATTTGTTTGGATATTAAAATATCCAGAATTTGTTTGGGTCTTATGATCCAGGATTGGAATTGGACAAAGATCCAATGATTTGTTGGAACTAATGTTCCAGGATTTGTTATTGCCAATGGGCAGAATTATTTGGATCTTATGATCCATGATTTGTTATTGCCAATGGGCAGGATTGTTCGGATTTTATATTACATATTCGATATAGAATTGTTATTCTATTGCAAGGAAGGAGTACCTCACTTCGCTTAATGCTTACGGTTTGTATTTTAACAATTTCAGGTTCATACGCTGCCAGCTAGGATACCATATGACCGGTAGCTTTGAGAGTTGCACCGTTGGAGAGATCTGGGGTTTTAAATGGGATTTTATCGTTGTCACACTGAAGATTTTAATAAACTCACACATTGTATATATTGATTTAGTATGGATTAAGTTCATCATAATTAATCACGGTATTGTATGTTCGCTTAATTATGACTGTGATATTGAATTTTATGATATAAGAATAATATTATGTTCATTATGTAGGAAAATATGAATAGATGAATTATATTTCCAATGGGCTCAAGATTATGATTTAATTATTCTAATAATGAATGATTAGTATGGATATTGGGTTTGGGGTGTGACATTAGAGGTATAAATAGCATTTAATATATTCATAATCTATATGTATATAAATATTATAAAATCTATATTATAACTTTCATTTTTAGCCCTTAATCCCCTCGTATCTCCAACTCTTCGTTCCGGGAAATCCGACTATTCTGCTTCTAAAATGACCATTGATGCTTGTACTTGCAAAACCATTCCATCTGACTAATATCAACCCAAAATCTCATTCATCCTTTTAAACCCATCAACAATCAAGTCATACTGGAACCACTACGAAATTGCATTTCACGACAAGAATATGGTATTCCTGTATGGGTATCTAATTTTTTTCATTTATATTTATCCTTTTTTGCATCTATGTTTTATAGTCTTATCTTTTATGAATTGTTTTTTAATTTAGGGTATCATGGGGTATTATGTACTTTTGATTGAGATTGGCGCTCTTTGAAAACGCCGGTACATGTTGAGAGGGTGGAGGAAGCTACTAGAAGACCTTGTTGGAAGGGAGCGACCATTTCTTAAGGGAAAATGTGTCCCATTTGCTCGTCTTGCAATTCTTTTATGGCATTTAGTTGATGTGGGAGCTGTGATTGATTCTTTCTTCTCCAACTTCTTCCTTGGGCTCTACAGTGGGGCTATCATCCACCAGGTTCACCAAAATTCTTCCGACACAAATTATAGGAAATAAAACTTTAACTTGCTTTCTCTGTTTAAGCTAATCTCTAATAGGTCTTTTTCAAGGTGATTGAAAATGTATCATTCCCCGTTATTTTTACTGATGCCACTATTTTTAGTGTGTGTGTGTGTATATATATATATACTAATTTTTATGAATATATATAAAAACTCTTAAAAAATAGCAAAAACATTTTTAAAAAAATATATATATAAAAACATTTTTTTAACTTTTTTTTACAAATATATATAAAAACAGTTATTTTTAACTGTTTTTTATAAATATATATACAAACTGTTTTTAATACAAAAAATAGGTAAAATAACAGTTAAAAAGTTTTATAAATATATATAAAAACAGTAAAACGGTTATTTTTTAAAATTTATATCAAAATAGTTTTTTTAACTGTTTTTATTCAACTGTCTTTTCCACAAAAATAAGTAAAATAACAGTTAAAAAGTTTTATAAATAAGAATGAAAACTGTTTTTTGCTAATATATATAAAAACTGTTAAAAATCGTAATAACTCTTTTTTTTTAACTAAATGTCAAAACAGTTTTTTTAACTGTTTTTATAAATATACATAAAATAGTAATTTTTTAAAATATTCTTTATAAATATATATAAAGAGACTTCTTTATTTAAAAAAATAGGCAAATAACATTTTTTTACTGTTTTTTTAACAGTTAATACTTTTTTACTGTTTCTATAAACAGTTTAGGAAAAAGTATCTAAATATTTTAAAAACTGTTTTTACTCCACTGCTAAATATTTAATAGTAAAATCAGTTTATTTACTATTTTTCAAAGTGTTATAAATATTTTATAAACTGTTTTAAGCTTTTTTACAGTAAAAAAACTTCAAACAGTTAAATATTTTATAAACTGTATTTACAGTCAAATATTTTTTTAACAGTTGAGAAGTCTTTTTACTATTTTTCTAACAATAATAGTTAAAAAGTTATTTGATAAAAACATTATTAAAACCACGTTAACTGTGTTTTATAAATATGTATGAAATCTTTTTCATTTTATAAAATGTTTGATTTTATAAATATATATAAGAACATTTTTTATTAATATATATAAAACTGTTAAAAGCAGTAAAACGATTATTTTTTTTAAAATTATATATATATATATATATATATATATATATATAAAGCCTGTTTTTAATAAAAAAAAAATGGCAAAATAACAGCAAAATAATTTATAAATATATATAAACCCTTTTTTTTTTTATAAATGTACTTATTAAAAGTTTAAATATACAATAAACATTAATTTTCACTATTTTTATAAATATATATATATTAACATTTTTTTTGTTTGATTTGAGATTTGGGTTTTGGGGATAAACATTACAAATCTCAGATTTGGATTTGGATTTGGATTTGGATTTGCACTACATTGTGACATTATGGGTTTCAGCAACATCCGTTTATCAGATGCTAATTATTTTTCTTTTCGATCATTGGCATTTATAGGGAAGGTTTGTGAAGACTATAGTGTGTTTGGGGACTCTCATCTCCTTTTTGAAATATGAGAAGGTTTTTTTTGTCTTCACGTTTTCTAAGAAAAGAAATCTCATATTTGGTTTTCTATGCATGCAACATATTTTATCAAGTGTGTTAAAGGTACCTGAGTGAAGAGATGTCAAAATCTAAGATTTGTCACAAGGTTTATGATTAATGATTTAAAGTTGGTGTAAAACAAATCACAAAGGTTTATGATTATTTGGTTTGGTTTGGTTTGTTTGTTTGTTTGTATACAAATTTGATTGCTCATGATGAGTTTATTTTTATTTTCACAGCTTCATTTATAAATTGGGTTGGTGATTCTATAATGGATCAGTCGTGCCCTGATATAGATGGTTTTTATTCAATGATTTGGTTATTTTCCAACGCATGTGAGTTTACATGGTGTTTCTATGGCAGCGGGACTACATTTTGGTGGATTCTTTATGAGTTGTATTTCTTTAATTAGACACAATATGATCGTGTTTTATTTCATAAAATGGATGATGTGGATTCATATATGTTTGTCTAAGTTCTGTTTATCTCATTTGTTCAAGTTTTGGGTCTTTGTGATCCAACGGATCACAAGGAACTGGGTTTCACGATTAATTTTTGATTTCAGTATGATTTCGGTATGACTGGAGCTGGTAAATAGAGAGCACACAAGGAAGAGTGAAGAATTTGTTTGAATTTAGTTGATTAGAATTTTTTATGTCAGTAAGTTACAATATTAAGTTGTAACATGGGGACATTTTTCTTTATATCGTATCAATAGATTATGTATGCATCAATGCTACACATAGTTCTTATAAATAGAAGCCAAATAATTCATTCTTAGAAAAAAGAAATATTCATCTATAATGTGTGTGTGGATGTCTGTATAATATTGTGTGTATAATATTGTGTGTATAACGGATGTATTATTTTGGGTGCGAATGTGTACGAATTACAGTGTAGTTTTTGAGTATCCATTGTATAATGGTGATAATTTGTTATTTTATGTCGTGTTTGGGATAGACACTATTAACACCGTTTATACATGAACATGATACGACACAAATTCATATTTTTTATCTGACACAAACACCATCCATTTAGAACACAATACAAAATGATTATAATCTTTACACCAACTAAATACGATAAGACATGTAAAAAGACGAATAGAATGTCAAGACGGGACTTCGTGTTAAAAAAACACATGCCATAAACACAACACAACATGACTTTGTGTTAAAAAAATACGACATAACACGACACAAACGCAACATAACGTATCAAAATTTTGATATATATATATATAGTCAGGCTCTCCAACATACCTCCAAGCAATATACCTATGAACATACTCATTTTTTAAAATAGTAAAAAAATAATTTTGAGATGATATTTTTTATATGGGTTCAAGATATTTTAGTGTGCCCTGGTAAAAAAATGAACTGAAAATGTTGTTTTTTTGTTATTTTTAGAAAATAGGTCAAAAAACTGACACTTTTTACCCCCATAAAACTATTAGATTTTGTATCTATTTTTTAAAAATAACAAAAAGCATTCTTTTGAGCTGAATATTTTTGCAGGGGCACATTGAAATATAATATATATATATATATATATGTGTGTGTGTGTGTGTGTGTGTATTTTGATCTTTATACATTACACCAAAATAGTCAAATTACCACCCTTCAATCGGCCAGCCTTGTCACGGTCAATGACCGTGCAAAAAACACGCATTTTTTATCACGGTCATTGACTATGATAAGGGCGTGATAACTGTACTTATAACGGTCACGGTCATTGAACGTGACAATCTTATAAAGTTGTCACTGTCAAGGACCGTGACATGTCTGTGACAATTCTGTCAGTGAAAAAACCGTCCCTCTTCTTTTTTCCCACCGATTCTAATTCCCTCAATTTCTCTCTCTCTCTAGCTATCTCTACGATTTTGGTACATTTTCCCTCCATTTCTCCTCCATTTATGTATATGTATATGTGTGTGTAAATGTGCATGTATATGTGTGTGTTTCTTATTTGAACTCTGTATTCAAATTTAATTTACAACACCCATTGAACTTCTATTTTTTTAGAACACCCACTTAACTTCTGTTTTTCAAATCAATATTTTCTCAACCTTTGAATCCACATGATCTCTTTATATGCACATCTAGAAAAACTTATTTTACGGAGTCTGATTTATTTGTTTTATTAATTTTATAAGTTATATATTATTATAAGTGTTAGGATTATTCACCATGTATTTAAAATTTGTAATTTACCTATCCTCCAACTAATAATCTTAGTATGATAATGTTTATATTTATAGGTAGTTCTTTATCCGATTATTTTTAGTATTTTAGCTGTATTTGTTTTCAATTTACATTACACCCGCGCATCGCGCGGGTTCCATGCTAGTGTAGAACTGTGTTTTAAGACAAATAAGTATATGATACTTTAAATGTTATTACTTTATTGTTTTTTACAGTGTGCGCAGGAGGGGAAATTTGATAACATTTTCACCGCAAACTCAAATTTTAAAATTTTATTTTGCATTCATGTGGTCTGGATTCAGTTGACCAGAGCTTTACTGACCAGATCTCTGGCTACATGCTCGTCCCATATTAAACAAAATGTGGACATTAGTGCTTTTAAAAAAATAAAAGAAAAATTAATACAAGAATGAAGGGTATAAATGGTATTTTTGAAAAGATAGAAAATCTCTAATTAAGGTCAAATAAATAGGAACTAGCTCATGTAACAAAAAAATGCACTATCTTATTAGCAAAATCTAGTCTCAGAGGAGGGTATCTGCTTTGAGATGAGGGTGTATATTGGGCCATAGCCTTAAATATTAGGTACTATTTTCAATGTTTTTCTAATGTTTATATTTGTAAAAGCATGTTTTTTATATGAGGGTTGTCCATCTCGATTCAAGTTACGCACACCTCAGACTATTTCTTCCATCCTGAACAAGTCTTGCAAAGCAGATATTACTATATGCGGTATGTGACCCCAAGTTTATGTTGACAAGAGGAATCGAACCCATGATCTTAGAGGTGCAAGTCCCTTAATTATGCATGATCAACCACTTAACAAAACTCTTGGGAATTGTAAAAACATGTTGTATCTTGGGGTTTTTGAAACCTAATATGGCTTCAGAAATTTTAATTTTGGGGGGGTTAAGTGATACAAATAACTTCACGAGGAAACCTTGACATTTATAAAAAAATTAGCTCCCAAAGTTAAGATGATCCTAAAAATTATTATGACTATCAACAATAGTTTTCACTTTATATGATTTGGTTCTCTCCATTAGTCAAATATCTCATTTTAGTGAATGATTATAATGACCAAACATGTATAAAAATGAAAATTTTGTTATTTGTCGTGTTATTTTAAACAAACTTGAACTTTCCTTGTGCCCTTATTAAACATATTAAACTTAGGTTTAAAAACATATTCCTTCAAAAACTTAGATTTAAAATAATAACGGGTGGCCAACCCTATACTACATTTAATCATGAATCTGAGATGGCTCATTCTCAGAATCAACAGACCATACTAAAATAGATAAGGCTAACTACCCGAATCTATAAAAGCGGATGCTAAAAAATTTAAATAACACATGCAACGGACGACAAACCAACAATATACATCTACTAAAAAAGGTAAAATGTACACCAGAACCAAGATAAAAGAAGTGCTAAAAATTAATATAAAAGGAGTACATAAAAGGAAAATATACCCGAATAAGCTGTGGGGTCACAGACAGTACAATAACCATAAAGAATAAATATCAAGGGCTACATATAACTCTTGGGTTTAAACCCGATACACAAAAAGAATCCTATCTAGATTTACAAAGGAATAGAAATCGACTACCAATGAAATCCTGCCACAGTCCGCAACTGCTACGGCTCCCAAGACTCTGGATAGAAAAGCATCCGGCATCCTTCCGGCGGGACACCTGTATACGATATACATACATATATAGCAAGAGAGAAATATAAATGGGACAAAGCCCGAGGTGTAAATTTTTTTAGCAAGTGTGTTAACCGTTCATGATAAATATAAATGCACTATTTCATAATTAAAGTGGAGTCGCACTCTCGTGAAACCATAAACTCACCTCTCATCTACAGCGTACACCTAATCGCGTCCAGCAACCTTAATTCTGTTACCCCACCCACATAAGGACAACCTAACTTACCATACGCTTAGTCCATACCCGATTGACCTACAATCCTAACATAACCCAAAAATACTTTCCATTCTAATCCCACAAAAATATATATACACATATAAGCCCTCACAGGCTTAGGTTCCAATTATTAGTTTAGACCAATTATAAATTTTTAATACGGAACACATTAACATTTAGCTTTAATATAAGAGTTTATTCTCTAAACAACATACATACAAATATTAAGGTCAAAACTTCTCTCTACTCTCAATGTTGCATTGCGTTTCGTGCGTGGGGCGTCTCGTAAAGCGAAATCCAAACAAGGACCCCCCCGATACACTACTCCTTAACAATGTCGATCGTAGGGATCCATTATGTCATCTACACATAACATACTACTGCAACTACTTAAATATTGAGTATTATAACTAAGAACATAACTAGAATCTCCATCTAACTCCTTGAGGTCGATATAACCGCAAAATGTCTCTAAATACGATCTGTTGACCTTGATAAATTTAGTGCACCGGAATCACCCAATATGTACCTCATAGAAACTCCATAACCTCTTCATATATAGTATATAAGTATATATTTACTCTAAATATATATATAAGCAATCATCCATTCCTATAACCATGTATACATAACACACATAATTTACACTTTGCCATACACATAACATAAACGGTTATAGGATACAAAAATACTGCACCATGCTATCATCTTCCAGGGCATCACTCACATACCATCCTGAGGACCATCGATAGGACTAAATATCACCTACTTCGTGGTCATAAAACACAACGTCTGGGAAGCGGTCATAGTTCCTAACCGACAATTGAGAATGGCTCATACCCAAGACTTCTCACCCCCAAAATAAAATCACACAAATAAAAATGGACGACTATAACCTGGGGACTATCCACACCCTGCTCCTCAAGCTAGGGGCTCACCCTCATCGCGTAACTTCCCATGATAGCATGTGTCGGGTATGCTTCACACCATAAGTATATATATCATTCACACTATATATATATATATATATATATATATATATATATATATATATATATATATATATATATATATATATATATATATCACATCAAATATACAAACCATCACGCACGGTATAGGTATTAACGCCATAAGTACACACACATATATATATATATATATATATATATATATATATATATATATATATCACATCAAATATACAAACCATCACGCACGGTATAGGTATTAACGCCATAAGTACACACACATATACATATCTACACATATAGATATCCACATTTACACATATATACACACTATCTCTCATTCGTATGTATGAGATTTATAAACTCATCTATAAGTGTACATAGTCCTCATTACACTAGCCGTCACACCAACGTATTTACTTAATTCATTATATAAATACGATTCCTCACTTGAAGCATATTCATCCATTACCGCTATGATATGAATAGTCCTCCAAGATATCCAACATTAATATTATCAACCCAAAATTTAACGCATGTAACAATCACTACACACCCCTTCTATATCTGAAAGCACATCGATATATCTAGTAATAACTCTGACTAGTGGTATGCACCTAACTAATAGTCTACAAACCTCAAGCTCGATCTTAAATTCATTCTAAGATTCCATCCATAATTGGAATCCCCATTGTTAATCCCACAAATATATACAATAGCTATCCTTACTAGATTTACAACACAACATGTTCTAGTTGATAGTATGATCAAATAGTTCTCAATTTCGCATATGGTTTAATTACTCTTATGAACCCTTATTATTATTGCATTTACGATTCTTTCCTTGAGTTTATCATTACCAAGGATACGCGACCACTCTCTCTTATTGGCCCCCAATCATAACTTAAATTGAATCCTATCACTATAAGGATTCGACACAAGCATCGACCTAAAATTTCACGTCACACCCTCACCACTCCCTCTCAAAGGGTCCTAAACCGTACGTCATATATAATCTTCACTTATGACCTCTAGATAGAACTCCCGTTCTTAAAGAAATTCCCACACTACACCAATACGACAATCTCCAATACAAACATATATGTTCCTCTCCCAAAATAGTTGGATGTGTCCCCACCATCATATCATACAAGAATCCCCTAGGAAATATTCAAATCATAACCCTTTCATCAAATTATAATGTTCCAAATCAAAAACCCCAACCAAAATGGAGTAAAACTCATTCCAAAAAAATCTAGTAAAATAGCCTTGTTTTCGAATCGATTCGGCCCCTCCGAATCGATTTGGTCCTAGCAGCGAATCAATTCGGCCCCAGCGAATCGATTCTGACCAACCAAACCTGTAAGACTGCTACATACCTAATCGATTCTCATGGGGCGAATCGATTCGGCCCTAAAGAACTGATGCTTCAGCAACCTGGCGAATCGATTCGCAAGGGGCGAATCGATTCGGCCTTTTCAGTAAGCCACGAAATGGGGTAATTTCTCCCAAACCCAAAATTTCCAAAATCCCATTTATACTACTTCTAACCATCAATCTTCGTCCCAACCATGTTCCCAACATCAAAACTCATCCTATATCTACTCCCCTCAAGTTATAGACCCTTAAACCCATGTGTAAACATTAAATGCAAGGTTAATACCCAAATTCTATGTTTTGATATAAATACCCAAAATCCAATTCTTTTGCCCAAAAATTATGAAATAAACTACACAAATGAATTATTTAGAAAGATTAAACACTTGCCTTGAAGTAGGGGTGGCAATTCGTGTGCGTCGTGTCGTGTTCGGGTCGTGTCATGTCGGGTTCGTGTCAAGTATTAATCAACCCTAACCCGACCCATTTAACTAATCGTGTCATATGAGCAAACACTAACCCGACCTATTTATTATCGTGTCGTGTTCGGGTTGACCCGCATAACCCATTAAGTAAAATATAAAATAATTTTTTTCTTCTCTCTTAACCAATCATACCAATCATAGGCCTACAATAACTTAAATTTAATTAATTTCAACTTCTTTCAACACATAAATAATTTATCATCCGATTCTCCATGAATTTTATAGAATGCCTATCAAGATATATAAATTATCTAATATATTCTCCATAAAATATGAGTTAAACGGGTCTATTCGTGTCATTTTCGAGTTATACGTGTTTGACACTAACCCAACCCGTTTATTATTCGTGTTGGCGAGTCATGTTATATTCGGGTTCGTGTCAAGAAATCGTCAACCCTAACCCGCTAACTTCGTGTCGAGTTCGTGTCGGGTTATCGTGTCGTGTCAAAAATTGCCACCCCTACCTTGAAGTTGTAAAGGTTGGATCGTCCCCGAGATCGCGTACGGGCCGGAATCTCCAAGCTTTTTCTCCTCTCTCTCTCTCCCTTTCTTCTTCTTTCCCTCTTTCTTTCTCTTTCTCACAAATGCGATAGGATGATCCATAATCCCCTAAAACCTTTAAAACATAAATCCCAGTTTTAAATGATAATACACACTTTAAATGACTCGTTTACTCTAATTCGAGTCAAACTTACTTAAAAATATTCCGAAATCAGAATAAAACCCAAGGACAGTCATTTCGACTATCTCAATCCATCCGAAATCGATGGCGCACTCAAAATCATTCGACATACTTTATAACGTCCTCAATTTTTGGACCTCAATTTCCAAATTTTAAAATTCTCTAATTTAAATAAATTTTATTTCTCCCAAAAATTTAATTTCTCAGTCCCAAAGTCACGAGGTATTACATACTTCCCCCCTTACAAGAATTTCATCCGCAAAATTTAGGTTATGCCTAGGACTTCGAATCTCATCTAGTCCTTACATCTACCCTCAAGATCACTATACATATCTCTCCCACTTCTCACATCGAACCATACGAACTTTAAAATCAAACTAGCTACCTAGGGCGCCCATACGCCCCATACCCGAGCTCAACTCACAACAACATAACGCGGCTCTACAAGCCTCAAATCATAATGTAACTCTTAACAATTTCTATAGCAGCATATTAAGTATATATAAAAGTTTGGAGTTTCCAGTGGTTGAACTCTTCTCAATTCCTGACATAAGATACCTTCATGCGGGGGAGGTCTCGCAAGTGAAATCCCAATAAGGAACCCTCCCAATACACTACTGTGTAGCTATGTCGGGGATTGAGATTAGTTGAACAAGGATTTAGGTTTTATAAAAGGTTTTTCAAATCAAAAAATTTTCCTGAAGGCATATATAACAATATAATATAAAGTAATTCCATGTCTTTCGACATGCCAATCAAACACCTTATGTTCAACACACAAGGTTCCTACAAATACAATACTCTCACCAAAACCTAGTTCTCATAACTAGCACAACTATGAGCTAAATTCTCCGCTCAATAATAAATCTGCTAAACTCTGAACCTCTTTAACTATACAAATCCTTTACATCACATCAAAGCATTGTCGTAAGATAAGTCCTTCTCTCATTGGAACACTACCATTACCTGTACCTAACGTACTATAAAACGATAACCTTATAGTCACTACTCACAAGCCTTAACAGTCCGCACTTTCGGAAATCAATAACATAACTCTCTACTAGCTCATCACAAGACGATGTATTATCCCAAACTATACCGCACCAAGGCCACACTTGCTCACTCCTTCCTCAAAGGAAATGCTATATACATTATGGTCATAGTGGCTAACCACTCATTATACCTTACATGCGACGCTCCTCGTATCACGCAAAGCATGAACTAAACCCAAAGATAGGTATTTTACATTACACCTCCCTAATTCAACTGCTTTACTTTATCCATAAATCCTTGTTCAAAGTCATCTACTTCTTCCAGAACCATCTTTCTTCCTAAAGCTTATTTCTCCACAAGAGAAACATCTTCTCAAAAATCCTCCCTAACCATCCTGAAGGACAAGGTGCCATTGCGACCCCCGAGAACTCCTTCAGTCCTACTCAATGGGCCCAAATCTTCAAATTTCTTACTCCCTTCTTAAATGAAGACGATACTCCTGAAAATGGGACAACACCACACACTTCACATCGGTAGAAGTCAGCAACACCAAGTTTCCTAACAAATGTTGATAAGATTCTTACTCTAAACCTCCCAAGGCGTTCACTATTCGTTTGTCCTCCGTACTTACCTTATCGATGATAAAATTCTTCTTCTTACTTGACCACCGTCAGATCACCTGGAATCACCGCTAGAAATCTCCCCCTTATCTCCGCCTGAATCGTGGAAAAAGAATACTTCCAGTCAAAGCATACCCAAAATCTGTTATGGGTATTTCATCTCTCATCTTGCCCCTTCCTGGATGACTTATTCTGGGCGACGTCTGAGACGAAAGCAACTGTGTCAGAATATCATTCAAGTGAGTACACCTCGCAGAAGAAGATAAACATAGTGAACACAATAGTAGGGCTCTATATGAAGAACACTTACGGAAGAACGCAGAAACTCACACAGATCCTAAAGACACTAGAACCTGATGCTCTGATACTATCTGTGACACCTCGCTTAAAATAATAACGGGTGGCCAGCCCTATACTACATTTAATGAGAAATCTCAGATGGCTCATTCTCAGCATCAACAGACTATATTAAAATAGATAAGGCTAACTACCCGAATCTATAAAAGAAGATGCCAAAAAATTTAAATAACACATGCAACGGACGACAAATCAACAATATACATCTACTAACAAAGGTAAAATGTACACCAGTACAAAGATAAAAGAAGTGCTAAACATTAATATAAAAAGAGTACATAAAAGGAAAATATACCCGAATAAGTTGTCGGGTCACAGACAGTACAATAACCATAAAGAAGAAATATCAACGGCTACATATAACTCTTGGGTGTAAACCCAATACGCAAAAAGAATCCTATCTAGATTTATAAAGGAATAGAAATCGACTACCAATGAAATCATGCCACAGTCCACAACTGCTACGGCTCCCAAGACTCTAGATAGAAAAGCATACGGTATCCTTGCAGTGGGACACCTGTAGTACGATATACATATATATATAGAAAGAGAGAAATATAAACGGGTCAGAGTCGGAGGTGTAAAAATGTTTAGCAAGAGTGTTAACCGTGCATAATAAATATAAATGCACTATTTCATAATTAAAGTGGAGTCGCACTCTCGTGAAACCCCAAACTCACCTCACATCTACATCGCGCACCTAATCACGTCCAGCAACCTTAATTAAGTTACCCCACCCACATAAGGACAACCTAACTTACCATACGCCCGGTCCATACCCACTTAACCTACCATCCTAACATAACCCAAAAATACTTTCCATCCTAATCCCACAAAAATATATATACACATATAAGCCCTCCTAGGCTTAGGTTCCAATTATTAGTTTAGACCAATTATAAATTTTTCATACGACACACATTAACATTTATCTTTAATATAAGAGTTTATTCACTAAACAACATATATAGAAGTATTAAGGACAAAACTTCTCTCTACTCTAAACATTGCAATGTGTTTCGTGCATGGGGCATCTCGCAAAGCGAAATCCAAACAAGGAACCCCCCCGATACACTACTCCTTAACAATGTCGATCGTAGGGATCCATTATGTCATCTACACATACCATACTACTGCAACTACTTAAATATTGAGTATTATAACTAAGAACATAACTTGAATCTCTATCTAACTCCTTGAGGTCGCTATAATCGCAAAATGTCTCTAAATACGATATGTCGACCTTGATAAATTTAGTACACCGGAATCACCCAGTATGTACCTCATAGAAATTCCATAATCTCTATACATATAGGATATAAATATATATTTACTCTAAATATATATATATATATATATACGCAATCATCCATTCCTATAACCACGTATACATAACACACATAATGTACACTTTGCCATGCATATAACATAAACGGTTATAGGATACAAAAATACTGCACCATGCTATCATCTTCCATGGCATCACTTACATACCATCCTGGGGACCACCGGTAGGACAAAATATCACCTACTTCGTGGTGATAAAACACAACATCTGGGCAGCGCTCATAGTTCCTAACCGACAATTGAGAATGACTCATACCTTAGACTTCTCACCCCCAAGATAAAATCACACAAATAAAAATGGGCGACTATGACCTGGGGACTATCCACACCCTGCTCCTCAAGCCAGGGGCTCACCCTCATCGCGCAAGTTCCCATGATAGCATGTGCCGGTTATGCTTCACACCATAAGTATATATATCATTCACACTATATATATATACATATATATATCACATCATATATACAAACCATCACGCACGGTATAGGTATTCACGCCATAAGTACACACACATATACATATCTATATATATATATATATATATATATATATATATATATATATATATATATATATATATATATATATATATATATATATCCACATTTACACATATATAAACACTATCTCTCATCCGTATGTATGATATTTATGAACTCGGCTCTAAGTGTACATTGTCCTCATTACACTAGCCGTCACACCAACGTATTTACTTAATTCATTATATAAATACAATTCCTCACTTGAAGCATATTCATCCATTACCCCTATGATATGAATAGTCCTCCAAGATATCCAACATTAAGATTATCAACCCAAAATTTAACGCATGTAACAATCACTACACATTCCTTCTATATCCGAAAGCACATCAATATATCTAGTAATAACTCCGACTGGTGGTATGCACATAACTAATAGTGTACAAACCTCAAGCTTGATCTTAAATTCATTCCAGGATTCCATCCATAATTGGAATCCCCATTGTTAATCCCACAAATATATATAACAACTATCCTTACTAGATTTACAACACAACATGTTCTAGTTGATAGTACGATCCAATAGTTCTCAATTCTGCCTATGGTTCAAGTACTCCTATGAACCCTTATTATTATTGCATTTACCATTCATTCCTTGAGTTTATCATTACCAAGGATATGCGACCACTCTCTCTTGTTGGCCCCCAATCATAACTTAAATTGAATCCTATCGCTATAAGGATTCGGCACAAGCATCGGCCTAAAATTTCACGTCACACACTCACCACTCTCTCTCAAAGGGTCCTAAACCGTACGTCATATATAATCTTCAGTTATGACCTCTAGATAAAACTCCCATTCTTAAAGAAATTCCCAGACTACACCAATACCACAATCTCCAATACATACATATATGTTCCTCTCCCCAAATAGTTTGATGTGTCCCCACCATCATATCATACAAGAATCCCCTTGAAATCTTCAAATCATAACCATTTAATCAAATTTTAATGTTCCAAAACAAGACCCCTAACCGAAATGGAGTAAAACTCATTCTAGAAAAATCTAGTAAAACATCCCTGTTTTCGAATCGATTTGGCCCCTCCGAATCGATTCGGTCATAGCAGTAAATCAATTTGGCCCCAGCGAATCGATTCAGACCAACTAGACCTGTAAGTCTGCTACATACCGAATCGATTCGCAAGGGGGGAATAGATTCGGCCCTAAAGACCTGATTCTTCTGCAACCTGGCGAATCGATTTGGCCTGTTCAGCAAGCAACGAAATGGGGTAATTTATCCAAAACCCAAATTTTCCAAGATCCCATTTGTACTACTTCCAACCATCAATCTTCATCCCAACCATGTTCCCAACATCAAAACTCATCCTATATCTACTCCCCTCAAGTTATACACCCTTAAACCCATGTGTAAACATCAAATGCAAGATTAATACCCAAATTCTATGTTTTGATATAAATACCCAAAATCCAATTCTTTTGCCCACAAATTATGAAATAAACTACACAAATGAATTATTTAGCAAGATTAAACACTTGCCTCGAAGTTGTAGAGGTTGGATCATCCCCGAGATCGCGTACGGGCTAGAATCTCCAAGCTTTTTCTCCTCTCTCTCTCCCCCTTTCTTCTTCTTTCCATCTTTCTTTCTCTTTCTCACAAATGAGATGGGTTGTTCCGTAAGCCCCTAAAAACTTTAAAACATAAATCCCAGTTATAAATGATAATGCACACTTTAAATGACTCGTTTACTCCAATTCGAGTCAAACTTACTTAAAAATATTCTGGAATCGAAAAAAACCCAAGGACAGTCATTTCGACTATCTCGACCCATCTAAAATCGATGGCGCACTCAAAATCATCATCCGATATACTTTATAACGTCCTCAATTTTTGGACCTCAATTTCCAAATTTTAAAAATCTCCAATTTAAATAAATTTTATTTCTCCCCAAAATTTAATTTCTCAGTTCCAAAGTCATGGGGTATTACACATTCTAGAAAAAAAATATGAAAATAGTAATACAAGTACATTTAGTCCCTAAATGTAACCGATTTTATTTTTAATTTTGATCTAATGAAGGTGTCAACAAACTATATAAATACATTTTGATTGTACAAACAAAGATATTTAGAAGAAAATCTATAGATAATATTCCACGTGAACTTACCAACAAGTATATTTTTAATTTCTCGTTATCGTCAAGTTTTAAAAAATCTAAGAAGTACCACCATGCTTCCTTCCGAACAAAGCACTCGCCCAAAAATTAATTGTGAAAAATACTTCTAATAATTCTAAAATCTAACAAAATCGTGTAAAGCTATAGTATAATTCTACAAAACAATATTGTTATGTTCTATTTCAGGAAATGATAAATATATATATATATATATATATATATATATGTTGATACCAAATTTAATCTGCTGACGTGGCCCAGTTGAATGAAGACACGTGGCAATCTACATGGCAAAACACTTCCGAGGAACTCACACGCTCCGAGGAACAAGACTACAACGAGGAGGATTATTTCCCCGAGGAACACTGCTTCCCCGAGGAACTCACATGCTCCGAGGAACAAGATCTCTCCGAGGAACTCTTGAGTACCGAGAAGCTTAGGCGGTCCGAGCTGCACCTCGAACAAAGCATTAATAGCTGGACAACCAACAGTTTAACTGATTCATTAAATGCTTATCATTCAGACGCACACGCATAAGGAGCATTGAATGTATCACCCTTTCATATGTACATCATTTAATGTATTACCCTTTCACATTACAGCCCCAGGGCTATAAATACATTGTACAATCCTCATTGTAAAGGGGATCTGAAATCTGAACCCCGGACCCCCAGACCAGAATTTCTTGATAGAACTTGTAATCGAGAATTCCCAAACACTCAGCAATAATACAACAGTGGACGTAGGCCATTCTTATAAGGCTGAACCACTTTAAAATTCTTTGTCTCATTTATTTATCTGTGATTGAATAATTAGAGTGATCTAATTTTTTACATCAACAGATTGGCGCCGTCTGTGGAAAACGACTGGTAATATCGTTTTCCATAAAAAACAATTCATCATCAATGGCGGATATTCCAGAATCTAGCAATCGAAATGTTGGAACTCCTCCAAATCCATCTGCTCCACCAAATATTCCAGATCTGGCTGGAATAATGACAAATCTAGCCCAAGGCCAGACAGTCATGCAAGAAACGATGCGATAACTCATTCAAACCCTCCATGGCGGTGCATCAGCCCATTCAGGACCACGAAGCATTCAAAGAAACACCCGTGCACCATCATCACGTGCTAGACGTACCAATTCGTATCGCAATGAGGAATCTAAAGATTTTTCTCATCAACCTGGATGAACTTCGTCGGTGCGAGCCACAGATACTGAACAACGTGTCACCCTCTCCCCAGAAAGGACCAGCGCATTGGAAAGATTAAGTAGGGTTTCTCCTTTCGATCGATTGGGCCCTAGGAGGAACAAAAGTCCTTTTAATGCAACGTCGAGGAAGTTTCGACGACAATCAGATTTAAGGGAAGGATATGCCCAGTCGCGGCCAGCTGCTCGTCAAGATAGATCCCAGGAAGCCACTTCAACGCGATCAGCAGCTCGAACCAACAGGCCCAAGGAAGGAAATGATGCATGGAAAGGATCTATTCAGAGGCTAGAGGATAGATTAGGGGAAATGGATAAGGCCAAGAACCCTCTACAACGAACCTTTGTTCGAGGAACACCTTTTGTCCAAGACATTGTTGAATTTCCAACACCATCAAAGTTCAAAGCACCTGTTGTGACTCCCAAGTATGATGGGAAGACTGACCCCGTCCTTCATATAGAACAATACCAAGCTGCAGTCGACATCTATGTTTTCCCAGATGAGATGAGATGCAGAGCATTCTCGGGAACACTTACCGAATCTGCTCAAATATGGTATAATAATCTTCCTCGGGATAAGATCTCAACTTTCTTTCAACTGGCCGAGTTATTCATTGGAAATTTCTGCTTTGGGGCAAATCCAGTTAAACGAGTAGCACATTTGTTAAGTGTTAGACAAAAAGCTGGTGAAAGTACCAAAGATTATATAACTCATTTTAATAACGAGAAACTTGATGTCATTGATTATGAGGAAAAGACAGCGATCACTGCCTTGATGAGTGGGCTTTTGCCTAATAAGTTGTATTACACTTTGGCCAAAGATCCACCCACAACTATGTCAGAATTGATGGGAAAAGCGTCCAAGATTATGAATGTCGAGGAGTCTATGTCTGCGAAGAAGACTATGGACGCTAAAGAAACCAAGGTGGAAGGTGATAAAGCTAAGAAGAAAGAACATAGGAACAATGGTGGTGACAAACAATCCAAAAATAGGTCGTCATGGGAGGTCTTGAGGAAATTTGATAATTACACACCTTTGAAGGCAAATATCAACCACGTCCTGGAAGAAATTAAGAACAGCGAGGAGTTAAACTGGCCAAAGAAAATGAAGGCAGACCCTGACACGAGGAATAGGGAAAAATATTGCGAGTTCCACAAGGATCATGGCCATATGACCAAAAATTGCATAGCTCTTCAGAATGAGATTGAAACACTCATCCGACGAGGAAAGCTAGCAAAGTATGTTGATCGGGGAGGCGAACGAAGAAACAACGACCGAACTAGAGAAAGATCTAGATCTCCTCGTCGAGCAGAGGAGAACAAGAAGAGACACCATGAAGTTGATCCAGAGGATGACCCCGATTATCCCAAGAAACCAAGGCAGCCAGAACGAGAGGTATTTTCAATACGCTTTGGGTCATTTGATTGTAATGTTATTATAGGAGGAGATGCAGGAGGAGGAGACGTTACTACAGAAAGAAAATCTTACCTTGGTGAGGCTCAAGCTTGCTCGTACATTCAGCGAATAAATCTAGCTGAGGAAGATCGCCCGAGAAAGGTGAACAAAGAGAAGTTGGTCATTGGGTTCTCAAAGAACGACCTCGCAGGTGTTCTATATCCTCATGATGACCCATTGGTGACCAAAATGAGGATGAAGGAGGTTATGATTTCAAGAGTACTGGTCGACAATGGTAGCTCGGTAGACATCATGTTCTACTCGTGCTTTGATAGTTTAAATCTAAAGCTATCTCAACTGGAGCCTTATCACAGACCCCTCATCGGTTTTGCTGGCGAGAAAGTATTTCCACTTGGGACGATCAAGTTGGATATATTGATTAGTATGTGGCCTGCTTGCCGAATAGAAAGAATACGTTTCTTCGTGATGGATAAGAATGTCCAATCATCGTACAATATCATCATGGGAAGAGTAGGATTGAAGAAGTTCGAGGTTGTACCATCTACAGTGCATCAGTGCCTAAAATTTCCAACAAATTTTGGAGTAGGAGTTGTGAAAGGTGATCAGAAAGTAGCTCGGGAATGCTATTATTCATCCACCGAGCAAGAAGAACTGGAAGAATCAAAGAAAAAGACTACTACCTATCAAGTGGATGAAGGTGCAAAAATTGAAACATTGGATCCTCGAGATGAGCCGCAACTCGTGAAGGGTCAAGTGGTGGAAGCTACTGAAAACATCATTCTGGACGATGAGCACCCTGAGCGAACTACTCAAATAGGTTCATCATTGGAAGCCTCATTAAAATAGGAATTGATAACGTTCCTAAGAAGCAGAAGACAAACTTTTGCATGGAGTTATGAAGATATGCCTGGGATAGACCCAAAATTCTTGTGTCACGAGCTCAATGTAAATAAGGAGATCAAGCCTGTGAAGCAGAGAAGAAGAGTATTCAGTCCCGAGAAGAATCAAGATATACAGGAGGAAGTCGAGAAGCTCCAGAAAGCTTGTTTCATTGAAGATGTTAAATATCCAGACTGGTTAGCCAATGTGGTGATGGTAAAGAAGAAAAACAACAAGTGGAGGATGTGTGTAGACTTCACCGACCTCAACAAATCATGCCCAAAGGATCACTTTCCGTTGCCCCGAATTGATCAACTGGTGGATGCTACCTCGGGACAGGAGTTGCTGAGCTTCATGGATGCTTATTCTGGTTACAATCAGATCAAAATGAAACCTGAAGACAGGGAGAGTACTTCTTTCATTACCCCTAGGGGAACTTGTTGTTATAATGTTATGCCTTTTGGTTTGAAAAATGCAGGTGCGACATATCAGCGGCTGATGAACAAGGTCTTTTCTGAACAAATCAGTTGCAATATGGAAGTTTATATTGACGATATGCTGACAAAGAGCAAGAAAGTTGCCGATCATCTAGTTAACTTAGGCCAGACCTTTGATCAACTGGATAAATATCAAATGAAGCTGAACCCGACGAAGTGCATATTTGGAGTTAGAGAAGGCATGTTTCTCGGGTACATTGTCAATCAACGAGGCATTGAGAAAATCCTGAAAAGATCAAAGCCCTATTAGGGCTAGGATCTCCAACGACGAAGAAAGAAGTATAGAGTCTCACAGGACGAGTAGCAGCACTCAACAGATTTGTATCGCGAGCAACTGATAGATGTCTCCCATTCTTCACAATGCTCCGAAAGACTTTTGAGTGGAATGATGAATGTGAGAAGGCCTTTCAAGACTTGAAGAAATACCTGGGAGCACCTCCACTGTTGTCCAGGCCGGTGATGGAAAACATTGTACTTGTACCTTGTAGTGTCCGAGAATGCAGTTAGCTCGGCGTTGATCAGAGTGGAGAATGGAGTGCAAAAACCGATTTATTACACAAGTAAGGCCTTCCGAGGAGCAGAGATCAGATATCCAAGGCTGGAAAAATTGGCACTGGCGCTGATTGAGGCAAGTAGAAGAATGAGGCCATACTTCCAGGCTCATACCATAATAGTATATACCGATATGCCATTGAGGCAAGCCCTTCATAAACCAAAAAAATCAGGGAGATTAATGTACTGGGCAATAGAACTCGGTGAATATGATATAGTTTACGAACCCAGATCATCATTAAAAAGGCAAGCTGTAGCAGATTTTATAGCGGAGTTCACCTATCCTGATACCCCCGAGGTGCAAAAGTTACTCGCTGATCAAACTGTGGATGTTACAGGATCAACAAACACAAGCTCAGACCAACTCCGGTTGGTAAAAGGGCAAGTGGATGTTACAAGATCATCAAATTCGAGCTCAGACCAATTTCGATTGGTAAAAGGGCAAGAAGAGATGATCGACGAAGAGAAAGAAATATCCGGGGAGGATGAAATGAAGCAGCAAATATTTCATCGAGAAACTCTAACTGATCAGAAATTTGAAGACGAGTTACCTATATGGAGGTTATATGTAGATGGCTCATCTTGTATTGCAGGATGTGGCGCGGGAATAGTTTTGAGCACTCCAGACGAGGTCGATATGGAATATGCCCTGCGTTTCCAATTTAAAGCTTCAAACAATGAAGCTGAGTATGAGGCCATGATTGCAGGACTTAGTTTGGTAAAAATTATGGAGGCGCAACAGGTCATTGTTTTCAGTGATTCTCAATTGATTGTAAACCAAATGATGGGAGTATATGCAGTTAAAGGAGAATTAATGATCAGATATCATGCAAAGGCAAAGGAGCTGGTGTCAGAATTTACCGCAATTCAACTAGTCAGAATACCAAGAATGGAGAATGCGAGAGCAGACGCCCTAGCTCGGTTAGCATCAGCCACTCGCACCGAGCTACGGAGAACAATACCAATTGAAGTTTTAGCTGATCGGAGTATAGATGAAGATCTGACGATGAACTTTATCACCCTTGATTTAGGACCATCTTGGATGGATCCTATTAGGGCGTATATCGAGGAGGGAGAATTACAAATTGACAAGCTCGCAGCCAAGAAATTGAAGTTTAAAGCTGCTCGGTATGTATTAACTAATGGTATTTTATATAGACGAGGAATTATGGCAGGTTTGCAGAGATGTGTATATCCCTCCGAGATGAATGAATTGATTGAAGAGATCCATGAAGGGTCCTGTGGAGCACATGTAGCAGGTCGGACGCTTTTGCAAAGGGTGATGACGCAGGGAAATTACTGGCCGACGATGAGAGCTGATTGTATAGCTTAGGCCAAGAAATGCGACAAGTGCCAGCGCTTTTCCTCCATTCAAAGAACTCCACAAGCATTGTTGACACCCATAACTTCCCCTTGGCCATTTGCCATGTGGGGAATTGATTTGGTTGGGCCACTGCCAATAACCCGAGGAAGGTTCAAGTACCTCGTCGTCGCAGTGGATTATTTTACTAAGTGGGTAGAAGCTGAGCCACTCATTGATATGACGTACGAGAAGGTGTACCAATTTATTTGGAAGAACATCATTTGCCGATATGGTCTTCCTCATGCCTTCATCACAGACCATAGAACACAATTTGATAATGAGGAGTTCGCTGCCTATTGCCATCAGTCAAATATTTTGAAGGTTCACTCAGCACCAGGCCATCCTCAAAGCAATGGACAAACTGAAGTGACAAACAGGACGCTGCTGAATGGTTTGAAGAAAAGATTGGATGATGCAAAAGCAAACTGGATCAACGAGCTACAATCAGTACTTTGGGCTTACCGAACTACACCCCGAGTAGCAACAGGAGAATCACCATATATGCTGGTGTTTGGAAGTGAAGCTGTTATACCTGCCGAGTTGGGTCTCCCAACACACAGGGTTCTGAATTTCAATTCCCCTGTCAGCGATTTAATGAGAAGACTGGATTTAGACATGCTCGAGGAAGTTAGAGAAGAAGCAGCCATTAGAAATGCTGCTTACCAGCAGCGAACATCTTTGTTCTACAACAAAAGGGTGAAGAAGTGCGACCTGAAAGAAGGAGATTATGTGCTGAAGAAAGTCATTCAAAAGCACAATAAGCTGGAGGCAAACTGGCATGGACCATACCGAGTTACATAAGTTGTTCGACCAAGAACTTATCGAATAGAAACTCTAGAGGGGGAGGAGTTTAAGAATGCATGGAACGCAGAGCACCTGCGCAAGTATTATCAATGATGTATATTCTCATGTAACACAGTTCCATCAGTATGAATAAAATGAAGATATTCTGCTAAAGTCTCTCCTTTTATTGAGAATTTTTTGGGGAATACTAGTGCTACACACTACTCGGCACAACTCAGCCAAGCTCCAGACTGCTCAGGAAAATATTCCTAAAAATGCCAACCTGTTTGGCTAGGAAACAAAATATTCCTAAAAATGCCAACCTCAGTTGGTTAGGAAACAAAATATTCCTAAAAATGCCAACCTCGGTTGGTTAGGAAACAAAATATTCCTAAAAATGCCAACCTGTTTGGCTAGGAAACAAAATATTCCTAAAAATGCCAACCTGTTTGGCTAGGAAATAAAATATTCCTAAAAATGCCAACTTCGGTTGGTTAGGAAACAAAATATTCCTAAAAATGCCAACCTGTTTGGCTAGAAAACAAAATATTCTCGCAAATGCCAACTTATGTTGATCGGGAGGAAAGATTACATCCGGAAAGCGATAAAAGTCTACTAACTATGGCTGGTCGGACATAAAAACCCACCAACTGTAGTTAGTCGACAAGCAAAATTTACCGATCTTGGTTGGTCGGAAACATTTTATGGGTAAAATTATTTCAAAAAGACTAACTATAGCTGGTAGGGGATAAAAACCCACTAACTGTAGTTGGTCGACATGGAGAATCTAACAACCTTGGTTGGTTGGAAACATTTTAAACAACATTTTCATACTCGTTACTTTATTATTAAGTGATCGAGCAATATTATTGAACTTTGAAATTTTTTAACTATTACTGAGTTGGTCGACGAACAACACAATATTGTTATCTTTTTAACAGATATGCATAAATGTAAAGTGTTTGATATTTACAAGAAAATAGCAATTAAGATTTGCAAACAAAAATGAAAGTTTTTCATTGAATTCAAAATAAATTACATTGATAATAAAATAAAAAGTACATTGATATTGAAATGTATACTAACTATTACATCAAAAATTCCTATTCTACTGGTCTTTTCCCCTCTGCTTTTGATACAGGTTCCTCGCCAGCAGGCGGATCATTTAAAGACATATGAGAATTGATGAAGTTAAGATCCTTCAACATCCTGACATTCACCACGGATGGTCGATCTAAGAGATGCTCGGGATGAGATACCTCGGTTTGAGAATGTAAATTGTAATCACCGAGATACTTTGAAATTAAGCTCTAAGGAATGGCCCTGGCAGGATCCAATCCATGTCCAAATTGTATGGAGGCACAGGTAGGTCGAGTAGCCCGGGATCATAATAGTCCCACAAATAATGACCTTATTTGAGCTTCAACACACCTAAGGCATTCAGTCAGCCTTGCTTATAGCCCTCATTGTTGGCATTCTTGATACGATCGTCCAAGTGGTAGAGGGATTCGTTGTATCCAGCCATCCAGAACTCCCTGGGCTGTTTGTGGAATTTATATGTTAATCTATCCAGCTGCTCGTGAAGACTTTTGATGAAGACCTCCTTGTTCTCTAAGGAAGACTTCTGCATGGAGAGCTGCTCTTCCAGATCTCGGATCTTCTTTGACATTTCGGCCAAAGCCTGGTTCTTCGCCATCAACTGGAAGGCCTGGTTTTCCAAGGCAAACTGAGTCCTCTGTTCCTCGACAGGAATCCGAGCTGCTCTTGCTCGTCCCCGAGGTGCTCTTGATCGTCCCCGAAAAGATGTGGAAGGGCCAGACCTCTTCAAAGTTTCCAACTCGTCCCTCAAGTTGGCGTTCTCAACTTCCAGGAATGAAAATCCCTCATCGGCCACTGGGATTAAGGCTTTTGAAGAAGAGGCTGCAGACTTCAACTGTGATAGCTCTTTCTGCAAGTTGTTGTTCTCTTACTCCAGCAACTCGGCAATCTGTCTGCATTCCTCAACCTCACCTTTCAAGGTTCTCTCCCTTACATCATACCCAGCAAAAATCTTCTCGTAGCCCTTGTCGGTAATGATCAGCTTGTATTTCTTCTCGTACCCCTCATGCAATAGGGCAGTTGATTCTCTGTATTGTAATTGAAGGTCTTTGAGGGTGCCTTGGAGATCCTCGATCATGTCATAGTAAGCCACATTATTGGCCACCGCTCGATCAAGTAGACACTCCAGGTATTGATATGTTTCAACTGCCTGTTCTGAAGCATCTTGGCCCAGGATGTCGATAACTTCTGCTGCACTCAGGTCTGTATGACCAGCCTTAAAGTATTCATTACATTGCCGCAGCAGCTTGGTATCATGGGAAGATAGCAGTTCCATCCTGGCCAAAAACTAGCAGAAAGAGTAATAATCAATAAGAATCAAGACAGAGTATGATCAGAATACAGACAACAGTATGCAAGAAAATTCAAGTTTTATTAGATCATAAAATTCAGAGTTACAAGTTCTGGATTACATTTGATAAAGAGACACAAAATAAAGATAAACCTGAACAACACTACACCTTTTCCTTATCTCCCAAAACCTTCTCGGGAGGCTGGGATGAAGAGGTGGGTTGCTCGGAGGGAAGGGGTAGTTGCTCGGGGAGAGTAGGCAGTTGCTCGGAGGAAGAAATGACTTGTTGATTTTCCTCAGCAGCAGGCTGAATGGCGGGAGGATGATCACCCATCACCATAGAAGACTCTTCTGAGGCAGCTTCGTCCTCTTCAAGATCTTCAGGGGTTGGAGGGGGAGCAGGAATGTGTTGCTGGAAAAGCTCAGAAGATTCATCTACTTTCATCTCCTCGAGAGCTGCAACCCATCCATCCCTGAAGTATTTCAGGCTGCTATAGTCCACTTGCGACACCATAGCAGCCAACCCCTTGTTCCACCCCTTGTCCCAGCCAACGCTGAAGGACTTCTTCACAGCCACCTTCCTCTTCAATTTCTTCGAGGAGAGCTTCTCGGACAGTATGTCGTCAGCAGCTTTTAGTTTTCTCTCAATCTCCTCCTTCTGCCGACCTACTTCCCTAATTTGGGCCAGCTCCTCCTCAGCAATCCTGAGCTTATCTTCAAGCTCTACAGCAGCTTTGAGCTTCTCTTCGAGTTCTTTATTTTCCTTCTCCAGGGCATTCTTTTTCTTCTCCAACTCTTTGGAGGCTTCAACAGCTCGAGCTTTATCCTGCTCGGTGGAAGCAAGCTTCTTCTCCCAAACAGCCTTATCAGTGGCATATGTCTGGCGAGAATCTGCCAGAGATTTTGTAGCTTCCTCCAGAGCTCCCTCCACGCTGGACGAGGAGCATGAAGCTTTAATTGCTTCATCCTTCTTCAAAATTATATTGAAGCAGCTCGTCAACTGTGAAAGTAAAAAGAAAGCAAGTCAGAAACAGAAACGACAAAGGAAATATGAAAAATTCAAAGTAAAGGGACTTACAGAAGTAAGGTGACGAACAGCTAGCGAGGTGACCATATCTCGAGTAAGGTTTTCTTTAGTACCTTTGACCTCGGGAATGATCCAGGACTTTACCGAGCTCATGGCAGAGCTCGGGGGAATAAAAGTGGGAACTCCAGCCCCAGCAGCTGGGGGCTGAGTAATGGTGTCAGCCAAATTGACCGAGGAGCTCTTCTTCAGCCTCCTCGGGGGAACAGGTACAGATTCAACCAAGGAAGAACCCTTGGTTGATGATATCATAATCACCTCTCCAGGAGCAGCAAACCTGCTCGGAGCCACTACGGGCTTCTCAGCAACCTTCACAACTGTAGCAGCTAAGGAAGGTGCATCATTCTTCTTCATCCCCTCCCTTGGGACATCAATCCTACTCCTCTTTACCTCCCCAGAATCGGAGGCAGTTTTTTCAAACAGGGTAGGAGGTCTTCTCTTCTTCATCCTTTCACTTAAAGGAATATGGGATTCAGGCGATGAGCTGGCGGAAGCTGGTACTGGCTCTGATTCACTTATCACTGGACGAGCAGTGAAGGAAGTGGTGTAGCTCTTGTACTGCAGCAGATACGAAGCTGATCTAATGTGCTCGTCGGTAACACTTTGATGCAGACTCCAAATAAGTTTCAAATGCCTTATATTGACATCTGCTTCTTTTGGGCACTTTCTTTTACTATCAACTGCAAATAAACAAATCATAAATAAAATATCAGTAGCACATTTTATCAAACACAAAAGAAGCATGATTTCAAAATAAATAAAATGAAACAAAAATAACCTATCCCATTGCCATAAGGAGGGCATCTGGGACCCTGGTAAACCTCATCTCCAGTTAATCGAGGGTGTTGCCAATTTTTTATGACAACCACGTGTTCAAAATAATCCCTATTGGCATCAGGGAGATTGACTACTAAGGCTCTATTTAAAAACCTAGTTTTTAAATAAAAAATGTTATCATTAACTGCCCATCTATAGCAAAACATATTCTCAGGAATTCCTATGCGAGTTCCATGGATTTGATTTAATCTATGCACCCCATTAACTATTCTCCATGTGTTGGGGGCTATTCTTGCAGGAACAACGTCAAAGTAATGACAGAATTCTAGACACAAAGGATTTGGTGGAAAACAAAATCCACACTCAGCAATAAAGAGACTGGGGAACCAATGTCCCTCAGCCAAATGGAAGTAATCAGAAGGCTCAAAAAGCTCTTCCAAAACAACCCAGGAGGGGATGGAAAAATCAGAGGGAAATTTATCCAGAGATTTAACAGGGTAAACCATGATGAATTAAAGAAATGAAGGAGAAGGAAGAAAATCTTACAGAAAAAGAGTGGATCTGATGACAACGGACGATGGAAAAGATGAATATACAGGAGAGAAAGAGACGACGGAAAACTCGAAGATTAAAAATTTGAAAAAGTAGAAGACGATGGGAGTGTGTGTGAAGTTTAAATACCTTGCCTTGGGAAATGGTGAAGTAATGATTACAAAAAAGGATGATTACGTTACCGGCGGCTAAAAAGATAAAAAGGGGCGCGGGAATCAAAGCGGGCAACAGCGGCTAAAAAGACGAAAAGGGGCGCGGGAATCAAAGTGAGCAGAAAAGTTTAAAAAAGCATGATTCTATGAATTTGAAAGGAGAAATAAATACGAAGGAAACACTCCTAAAAATCAGGAAGACCATTTAAAGCTACCATATTCCGAGAAAGAATTTTCCCTACTCCTCAAATTTCGAACTATGAAACATTGGGGGCTTCTGTTGATACCAAATTTAATCTGTTGACGTGGCCCAATTGAATGAAGACACGTGGCAATCTACATGGCAAAACACTTCCGAGGAACTCACACGCTCCGAGGAACAAGACTACAACGAGGAGGATTATTTCTCCGAGGAACACTGCTTCCCCGAGGAACTCACACGCTCCGAGGAACAAGATCTCACCGAGGAACTCTTGAGTACCGAGAAGCTTAGGCGGTCCGAGCAACTCAGGCGGTATGAGCTGCACCTCGAACAAAGCATTAATAGCTGGACAACCAACAGTTTAACTGATTCATTAAATGCTTATCATTCAGACGCACACGCATAAGGAGCATTGAATGTATCACCCTTTCATATGTACATCATTTAATGTATTACCCTTTCACATTACCGCCCCAGGGCTATAAATACATTGTACAATACTCATTGTAAAGGGGATCTGAAATCTGAACCCCGGACCCCCAGACCGTAATTTCTTGATAGAACTTGTAATCGAGAATTCCCAAACACTCAGCAATAATACAACAGTGGACGTAGGCCATTCTTATAAGGCTGAACCACTTTAAAATTCTTTGTCTCATTTATTTATCTGTGATTGAATAATTAGAGTGATCTAATTTTTTACATCAACAATATATATATATATATATATATATATATACACTAGCGGAATGCCCGTGCCTGAAGGCACGGCGAAAATTTCCAAAGTATATAATCGCGAAATGACAAAAATTTCCAAAGTACGTAATCACAACCGATAAAAATTTCCAATAAAGTCACGGTTATAAATTTGAAAAGTATAAAGTTGTGTATAATATAAATAATAAATCGTTTATGTGTAGAATTAGACTTTTACAATACAAATGTGTAAATAATTTTAAAAAATTTGAGCAAAATTCCCTTTGTTTATAGGACTATCCACCCTATTTAAGAAATAAATAAAATTAATCCAACAAAATAAGTAGTCCGTTTTGGACCTCATATAAGCAACATAATCAAAATATACCAAATTACATAGAATCAGATCAATATAAATTTTAAAAAAATTCGACATAATCTCCTTTCTTTAATTGACTTTCCACCCTACTTAAGGGATAACAATTAATTCAACAATGTTTAAAAAGTCTAAATTCATCTAACAAATACATGATCTTCGCTTTCATAATACATCACCCTTCGCCTTCATAATACCCCCTTCCAACTTATTTACCCCTTCTTTCAAACTAATGATTTTCCTCATTCTTCCACTCGTTCCCCTTCAATTACTGAGTATTATAGCCCTGCATTTGAACCAAAAGTTAAAAAGTAAGCACTTCAAAAAAATTAAATGCTTGTGCAAAAAGAATCAAACTGAAAGGATCACCTTGATTCTACACTTTATGAATTTGACCAAGCGATGTGTGTTATATGAATCATGAAAGATAAACACATGTGATTGATATGTGTTATGTATTATACGCAGGGAAATTGGAAAATTAAAATCATATGATTAACATACGATTCTGTTAAAAATTAAAATGGAATTTTACCAAACAATAGATAACTGTGACTATTTCTTTTGTTAAAAGTCCTACTCGATGTGGATGGAAGAAAAAATAATAAAATTTGGAAGAGTGGAGTTTACAATTCGTGGAAGCAGGAAATACCCTACCCTAACATGTACAGATCAGTTTAGTGGATGGAGCAAGCATTGTAATCTATCTGCTAATGCTGCTACTTCTACTCACATGCAAGTATGGTGTGTTTGTAGGGATTAGAACAAAAAAAATAGTTTCAACTGAGAGTACCTGTTTGGAAACCTTTTAAGTCGACCATCGCCCTCGGAAGTTTTACTGACAGCTGCTGAAATGGCTCTAACGCATTGCTGGTAGATCAGCTCTATACACCTAAGTGTTAATTGAGTAACAACTCCTTTTCATAACATCTCCTATTTTCAAATGAGCATCATCTTTAATCACTTTGGATATGCAATCATTTCAAAGATATAACTTCAAATGGAAATATAATTCATATATGAAGATGGGATAACCCAAAAGCACAAAATATGATTCAAATGGTGCCGTAAATGTACTTGCATCAAAGCAATTGAATATTAATAACCAAATAAGAAAGGTTTTAATGAATAAGAAGGTACTAATCAAAGCTTCATGCCCATTTCTAATAAATAAAAAAAATTATTACTAATTAGGTGCTTATATCATATAAAAAACTGCCACTTCAATTAAACACCATGTTTTTTATTATGGTAACGCTCTCCAGTTGCATCTATCCTGCTGTTTTTAACTCGGTTTGCTTTTCAGTGCAATCATGTATGCTCAATTTTAGGTGAGACTTGAAGAGAGATATTACAGTCTTCAGTGTTCATTGTTGCGAGGAAGTAATCATATAAACAACTATAAAATGTTGAGACAAACATGGAAGACCACATTATCTAATAGTAATACTGTATTATATGCATCTTCCACAGTGAACTTATCTGTCATAATATACTATAAGCTATTAAAATGTGAGCTACAAAGGGAATTTACTGGCTATTCATTTAACATAACTAAATACTACAACATATCTATATAAAAATGTGACCTCAACATACCATTAATCAACGATGAAGCATAAAAAAAAAATACAGGTTTATTTCTCTGATGGTTGCATTATTCTTATCAAGAAATAACCCATCCATTTCAATTGAATGGTTTTGGGCACAGAACATGGACATTATTACTTTTTCTTTTAGTCGTTCAGTTTCTATATTAAATGTTATTTGGCAAAAAATCTTGATATCGAATTTGAGGGGGCCCAAAGCTTTCAACTGTCATAAGACTGGAAAAATAAGAAATTGTATTGTTAGTAAAAATACTATTAAACAATGTTTTCTGAGATAGTTTAAATCTATAATTTAAGAACTTAAAAGACATGTAATAAAGCCAAATAGCGTATTGAAAATTTCTTTCATGTATCACCGATGCTATTTGGATGGATTCGTGATATTACATCCAAATCCCACCAAAATATATTAAACCAAAAAGAGAATGGTGAGTAAAGAGAAAGGGAACCTGACCTCGTCGATAAGGAAGAAGTGGTGCGAATCCTTGTCATCCGAGATAGGGGTCTTATTTATGAAAAGAAAGAGCTCTTGCTGAACGGGGGGTTAAAATGAAGGAGATGATTGTGTTTTTGAGTTTGGATGGGCTTCTTTCTCCCATAAAGTCGAACCTAGTTAGGAGTGAGTCTTTCCTAACCCAAAACGTTGATGGATATTTCTAGGCTGAGCTTATAGTAATATAGATCTCTCCAAGGGTGGAGTGGAGACTTCATTTTCCATATCGTCTTTCATCCATTGGGATGATGTGAGCGACCATTGTGATGATTCATGCTTAAATAGCCTTTTTCACTTGTTCAACTATCAAATAGGGTGAAAAATATTGATATTGTGTTGATTGAAAGTGACCCCACAAAAATTAACTGAACAATGTGTAGTTTCAACACCCTAAATTACATATACCCTTATTTACTTGAACAAATTATATTTACAAATACATCAATTGAATCTAAATACACATCCAACAAATAGAACCCACATATGTTTCATCATATAACTATGAGGCAGAGCATTTAATTATAAGAAATTTTGATCCAAGAATTTTATATTTCATCATACAACTAATAATCAAATAAGAGAGTACACTACTAATTAATGGGGCATAGTTTATCAAACATGGTATATGTTTGTGGCAACATAGTATTCTCTGCCACAACTGCTTGGTGTGTATACTCTGCCACAAATATATACAAAAATGATTAATCTTTAAACTAAACAATAGTATTCAAGTATATGTATAATAAAACATAGTACAACAAAACTCATAAACCATGAAAAATAAGAAAAAAAAATTATCGATTAGAGAACGCGTCAAACATACTTCACATTCCAACAATAAAAGAAAAGGAAAAAGAACTTTAGTTGTCAATATGTAAGCACAATAATTTGGAGGAACTCCATTGTCGAAATGCATATCCCGTGGTCCATGAACATATGGACAATATGATATGGACAAAGGTACACATGTAATAAATCAAAATATATAAGTAACATATAAACCTATATATCAAATTGTATAATAACAATAATAATAATAATATACGCTAATGTTATTACATACAAACTCAAGCAAGTTGTAACATATGCTCTATATATATTGGTTTTATTTTATTATTGTAACTGTTTCATCAAGAGATTCTCGCAAAATAGCATAATTAGTATGCAGTGAAGCTAAATTTTAGTTAAACAGTGTAAACTCTAGTTACAGTGAGTGAGTATGCAGCGAGGCTCAATTATGTGAAGGTAGTGTCGAAAATAGCATAATGAGTATGCAGTGAGGCTCAATTATGTGAAGGTGGTGTTGACAATAATCTAAAAAGCAGTTATAATTTGAAAATCAATCGATTTCACATTCATGCGATGGAAATGCTATCTCCAATCATGATTTCCCATGGCCACCATCTGTGACAATAGATTTTCCTTCCCAACACCAAGTTTTAGACTATCTCCATTCCTAAGTTACCCATTTTGATTTGATGAAGCATATTAGACTCAACTCTAATGTTATTAGCATAAGCTTCGAAGGGCACAGGTGAATCCTTTGGCTCCAAAGGAAAGTGGAACATCGCAGTGCAAGACACTCAATCCCTTTCAACCTAGGAGTACCAACTGGACTTCATGATACTAAGTGTGGGAAGATTCAATGACATTCCAAACTATACAGAATTTGCGGCAGAAAAGGTACCCAAGAATTTGCAGTGGAAAAGGGACTATGATAACATGGATTATGCAGTCGTTGTTCAATTGGTCAAAGGAAAGCATGTTACCGTAGTATGCATTCAGAAATCTGTACTGGACATTACAATGCAGTGCTCAACTGCAAATGAGATAGGGATTCTCAAAATTTATGGAAAGTTATATAAAATCCAAGCTTTCGTTTATCAAGTTTGGTATGGTGCCAAAACATAGTTTCTTAAAAGAAAGAAGTTCTTATATGATCTCAATTAAACAATACCTTTTTTTTCTAAACTGTGGAGCTTGATATTTCTGCTACAATAGATGGTCAGAATATCTCCAATAACCTCTAGCAATTTCTGAGCATATAGAGATTCATAAACAATATTAAACTTAAATAAACATACTAATGAAAAAAAATTCTGCAGTCTTCATCCTCACATATAGAGACATAAATTGTGAGTTATCAAAACAAAACAAATTGTTTGTTATCAAATAATAAAGCAAGACTTTTCAACAGATGGAATCTCCAAACCTGAGTAATTGTTGATGAAGCAAGAAAGTAGTCATTTGTTGGTACTTAAATTGATATTCTAATTAGGTCATCCCCTGGTATAAATAAAAACAAATCAAACAATCCAAATAAGTTAGATATTGAATGTAAATAAATGATTCAAATAAATAAAACATCTGCATTAATTTTAAGCATAAACTCAATGAAAAATGACAATGAAACGGTCTTATAAATATATTTGAGAAAGAATAGGTGTGAATATGGTATAAAGGAACACGAACCTTCTCAATGAGAAGCCAAGAACACGAACCTTCTCAATGAGATTTATTGATGAGAACACATTTGTAATATCGTAGAGACATCTGACTTTTGCTGCAGAAATATTTCTCATAGCTGTTGGATCACATATATCACCCAATAATGCTGTTGCAGCACTATCCAGGGAGATCAAATCCGCATCAGAACAAAGAAAAAGCTTGATAAAGTTGTGTGCAGTAAGCTCAAGAGAATTCTCCTTTCGATTGCAATCTTTAGAAGATGAAGAAAATTTCTCTTCACTGGTATTATTTGAATTGGAAAGCCCTCCTTGATCATTGCAATTTAAAATCTTAATTTCATGTTGACGATATCATAAATTCGCCTCCTCTCAACCCCTAATAGAGTAGCAGCGTTATCCAATCCGATCAAGTCAACACCTTCTCGGTTATACAGCTTAAAGAATTTGGAGCATAAGACGCCTAGAGATTTATCTTTGCGATTGTAAGAAGATTAGCTCGAAGACGACATCAAGTATCGCAAATCCTACCAAGGCTGCTACACTGCACAAAAACAAAAATCAAATAATCAATAACATAATTTGTATGTCCTAACGACATTTGTATGCTTAAAAAAACATGCGTGAAATGTCATTTAAATATTAACATTGAAATATTAACACAAAGGGATACGAATGAGTATCATACCTGTCAATACGACAAATTTCGAGGCATCCCCCAAAAAAATAATAAAAATGAATAAGTTGAAACACTTGTGAGATAAAGGACATGATTGACCCATTTTAGAATTATGCTATAGTTCTTTACAATGCATTAAACCAAAAGTCACAAACCAACTTTTGTCAATTTGCACTTACAAAAATACCTACGGATTATACAAAAGTAGGCCACAAAAAAGGTAAAAGAAAGGCCTAGCGGGCTATACAAAAGTAGGCCTCAAAAAAGGAATATCTCATTGATAGGAAATCACATTGCATTCCTGGGATACATTCTCTGAATCACTCTACAAAATGTCCTTGTATCGAGCTCGACATATTTCCAATGGAGATTATGGTTGTGCACGACAATCTGGAAGAAACATTAATAATTAGTATTGATTAAAGAAAGCACACGAAATGGAAAAGCGATATATATACGACATATAGATGATGTACCTTGTTGTGGGAACCCCATTTAAATAATCTACGGGAATTTATCCACTCCTAGCCATCGGCTCCCAATCCTAATAATAAAGGATAAAAATGGTTAGAAGTTGATATAGAATCATCATATGTATAAAGATATTGTGCATAAAAAACTAATGACATACATCTCATTGGCGTTTATAAGAGCACTTCCGGGTACACAATGTTTGTCGTGAAAAGCATACCATCATCGGGAAGGAGGATGTTTATTCGATTAGCACTTGTGCATCGAGATAACGCTACATACAACTGCCCATAACTGAAAACCGGTGTACGCAAGTCAATTCCCACAAACTTTACAGATTGACCTTGCGATTTGTTAATTGTCATGGCATATGCGAGTCGAATTGGAAATTGACGTCTTGTCATTTTGATAGGCATTTCAGCAGACGACGGAGTTAAAGATACTCTTGGAATAAAGACTAAATTTCCACACTTATCCCCAGTTAGTATTTGGGCCTCAATGACATGCTCTCCGAGCTTCGTAATGATCAAACGTGTGCCGTTGCAAAGACCATCTTTCGGCGCAATATTTCGCAACAACATAATTGGACACCCTACTTTCAGGTCCAACTTAAATAAGGGTAAACCAGAAGGATTAAGAGAGTTCAAAAACTCGTTCGGGCATTGATTATGTACGTCTGTACCCGATTCATCATCGCATAATTTGTCGGCACCGAAATACGTTTTTGTATCACCTGGGAAAATAGTTAAGGCCAAATTATTTATAGCACTCACATCATCATTCCGCGCAGAAAGAATTGTTCGTTCAGTGAGGAAGCTTGGAGTAACTGTACCATCCACATTCAACAATGGATACACCTTGGCAATTAAATCTTCAACATCATTACACTTTTGTATGGTCGAAGGTAACGTTACATTTTCAAGTGGGTTGGACCCAATCTAATGAAAAGGGGGAAAAGTCAAACTAACATAGTCGGTATAATCAAGAATATTGAACATATCTATAAAATAAAAGGTGATACCTCATTCAAGAATGTTGAAAATTGCATAGTTTCAGCCTCGAAATGATTGAGTCGCATGTTTAGATGTAAGGTCAAAACATGGATGTGTTTCCAAAGGGCAGACCGCCTCAGTGACGCAGCTACAATTTCCTCACGAACTCCTCTCGGGATAACAGGTAAGATTTGTCTGAAATCGCCACCTAAAACAACAGTTATTCCCCCGAAAGGCTTTTTAACATTACAGATATCTTGAAGAGTCCGATCAACAGCCTCAACACAATGCCTATGTTGCATTGGGACTTCATCCCATATGATAAGTTTGGCCGATTTAAATAACTCAGCATGGATTGACTGCTTTGTAAATCCACAATTGGAGTTTTCAAGAATGTCTAATGGAATGTAGAAGGTTGAATGTGCAGTTCGACCACCAACTAATAATAAAGAAGCAATCCCTGATGATGCGACCGTAATAACCGTATGACCCAAACTACGACAAAAGGTTGCAATTGTATTGTACAAAAACGTTTTGCCAGTGCCAGCACCACCATTCAAGAAAAAAGTAGTTCCTTTATTTTCAAAAATGGATGAAGTTATCGCTGTGTAAGCTAAATGTTGCCCCTCATTAAGGCGGGTAACATCAAGTTGTGCGTCGCCTTGCTCTGCTAATGATTGTAATTGTTGATGTTCCCACAGTAACCTATTCCCACCCATAGTACTCCAATTTGAAGTTGGTAGAGGCATTGGAGGAAAGTCAGATAAAGTCTTACCAGACTCTTGAAGCACCTCATTTAGAAGGAAAAAACCATAATCTTGAACTTGGATGTCTGTTGGGTTTGGAATAGCAAAGAGGGTACGCAACTTATGCATTAGATCGTCACAAATATGAATGGAAAATTGATTCCATAATAAATCTGGATGCAAAGGGAAACATTGTGTAAGTATAACACAAAAAAGACGTCTAAGTTGATATCCAGTTCGGATGATTGATGCCTCTTGTAAACATTGAACCCATTCATTATCATCCTCAAGCAATCCCCTTGCAATACACGCAGACTTAAAAGTATCGTGCACGACATTGTTGACCGTGCGTAAGCACTCAAAGGATGTAGGTCCTTTGACAACGGTTAAAAGCAATCGTAAATAAAATCTTTCACCTGAATTATGGCTAGCATAGTACATTCTACCAATAACAAACTCGCGTGTTTTCCTTTGAGTCTAGACTTTTACTCCAAACATAATGTTGCGGAAACTCTTGGTAGGTGTAAGCTCGTGCAGAAACATTTGATGCACAGAAAGGAAAAAATCCAGTTAACGAACTCATTTGAACCCTGGCCCTATCAGCAATCGTACTTGGAGATTCTGCAGGATTGAATACAACATGATGCATCCCAGGTAAATGTAAATCTAAGCGCGTAACAGGTGGTTTTTCCTGATGCATGTGATTACCAAAAATTCGTCAGGCTGCTTCTGGAGGTCCTATGTACCTTGCGTCTAAATATTGTTGGATTTCATCAACAGCTCCCAAGACCATAGTCGTGCGATCATGGCCTTTATATATGTACTTGTTAATATATTTAACGCATCTTAAACCGGCACAAACCTCAACATTGATGTGACAATTGAATAGCCGAGACAAATACGGATTATAAGGCACAACATTGGTGTTTCGTACCTTTTTCCCACTGGAAGTAGTATATTCCCTACCATCGTCACGACGACGATAGATTGGATATCCGTTACTGTCCATTGAAGTGGCATCTGCAAATGCTCGTGGATATTTCTTCGTGCATCTACCATTTTCCATGCAAGGAGAATTAGGATTCAAGGGGCCGCAAGGACCATGAACCATACAACCAAGAATGGTTTGGAAAAGCATTGGATCGTTGACGGGGTCTGGAAACTCTGCACAAACGATATTATCTACCTGGGCGCATGTTTTAATCTTGCTTTGGCTATCAAGGAAAAGAAGAGTGTGAATGTGGGGTAAACCCCGCTTTTGGAATTCGATCGTAAAAACGTGAGCAACTTTCTTACCAAAAACATTTTTATCCTTGATCTCCTTCATTAATGCTTTTCTCTTTAGTTCAAATACACGTGCGACCAAGTCTGGACGATCGACCGCATTCTGGCCCGGTAATAGTTCCTTTGTGATTTCAGGCCATTTAGGATTGGCAGTCATTGTGAGAAAAATATCTGGGTGTTGATGGAATCGTGTTATGGCCATTGAATCTTGGTATATCTCAAACATATTTCGTGCACTACCAGTGAAGGAAGAGGGCAAAATCATTCGTCTACCAATTTGCAATGGTTCAACACCCTCAGATATACAATCCGTAATATCTTTGTATAATTCAGCCCGAAGGGTGTTCTGATTAAGTCTGAAATAAGTTAAGCGATTTTGTTCGGTAGAAGCCCAAGCATCCACAATGAACTCCTGCGAAAGTTTACCTCCTCTCAATATTGTAGAGTACTCAGTACCGTGTTGAAACAAACGATAACTGTAATAATGCAACTGAGTAAGTCGATTATCTTGATCAACATTATTTACTACATCCCATAGCTTCATTTCAGGCTCCCATCCAAGCTGACCGTGAGGGTATAGAAGTACATAATGCAAAGGAAGGTATGCCGGGTGACATTCACTAATTTGCATCAATTGATTTCCCCCATGTAAGCGAACAACAATGTCTCTCATTGTAGAGGAATTGTGGCCATCGCCAGGCAAAATAACAGCAATCTCATCGGTCAATGGCAAATTATACCTTCTACGATCTGCTGCAGTATTGTAATGAAGGTATGCTGGCAAGTTTTGGCCCGCTCGAGAGGATTCTTCTAATATTGAAAATGCCTGACGATATTTATATATAAACGGATTATTCGCCTCCATGGAACCCTGAATTATTTGGAAGACATCAGTACGTAAACGTGGATTTCTACGCTCCCTAATTTGTAATGCCACATCCGGATCGTATATGTATAACTGTGCATATGCAGCTTCATCTTCAAGCCCTGGTTCTGGTAATAAGGCCCCAGTACGATGACGTAGCTTACCATGAATGGTGAAAGATGTGGGACCCCTACCTATGAGGACTCTATCATCCATCTGAACACCTAGACTCGTAAATGCATTAGCAGCATTATACTCCCTAATATGATTCTGAAAAGACTTGCATTGAACATCGTTGCCATCAAATAAATGTTTAATTTCCGATGGGGGTTCAATGAGATTTGGCAAACAAACTTGACCCTGTTTACAACACTTTCCAAATAAGGGGCGCACTTTCGATGTGCCAGATAACCTTTCATCCATCCAATGTAAAGCATGACAATAAGGGCACGGAACAGTCATAGGGCCAAGAAAATGTCTACTAAAGTCGACATATGATTCTCGAGATGTACTCGTACTTGCAACATTGCCTGATAGAGTGGATCTAAATATAAAATGAAAAAAATGTGTTAAGGAATATAAAAAATGGCATTAGATAAATTTCCAAATAATAAAAGATATATAAAAGATTTACCTAGGGTGGTTATCTTCAGTTTGGGGGAGACGTTCAATACTATCTATATCAGTGGCAGGTAGATTTTGAAAAGTTTCAGATGGTTCACAGGGAACGCCATGATTAACAAATGTGTCGATTTCAATTTGGTAAAAATCTTGACAGAGGTTTCGGGGCAAAACTATTGGGGGCATATTAATTTGATCAACTGGGATTGATAAATTATCAGTCAAAGGACTAAGTCTTTGTAGAGGAAGGCCCAATTGATCAGGGGTTCTCAGTTGTATAAAATTCTCAGTTATTGTTGAAGAGAGTTCAACCCTTGCATCAATACAGGACTACTGTGAAACCCTTGCTCGCTTAGGAAAACGTTCTGTGCTAGCAAGGGTAGCTGGTGTTATTGACTTGCGAGTCTGAGTAGATGATCGATTGTCTAGTGTTGTTTTTAACTGAAGTGCTCTTTCTCGATCACGTCGTTGTCGTTGGGAAAGCGCACGTTTTGAGGTTAAGCTATTACATGGTGCCATATATTCAACACTTGTGGTGGACTGTGGTACAGAGTGATGGGGATTGACAGATGTAGGTTCTGGAGGCATAACATCACACAAAGATTGAAAGCGAGAAAGTCTTTCACGTTCTCAGCGTTGTCGTTGAGCCAGAACACGACTTGAGATTAAGTTCTCAGATAGTGTTAAATGTTCAGTAGACGGGAGAGATTGTGATGGCAAGCAGACTTCCCGTTCTCGTTCCTGTCGCATTCGTTGTGCCAGGGCACGTTTAGAGATTAAGGGTACATAGGGTGCCTAAAGAAGAAAAAAGATTATCATGACATAATGTGACAATAATGAACGGGTTTCAAATAATGGTCTTATATAGCAATATTAGTAATGGAGAGTGGTAGTAGTTTGGTATTTAAAATGAGGTAAATATTTTAAATCGTACGGTGTATAGCATGATGGTAAATTAAAGATGTAAATTATTTAGAATGGTGTACTTAACATTTATGGTCACCCTTCATGGTAAATGCAAAATGTGACCCTATAAGGAGAGGGAGCATTATAAAAAAATAAATAAGATAATGTTAGAAACATACCCCTCCAGAAGAGACATTTCCCTTACCCATCCAAGATGCCTATAGATATAATTAAAGCATATAAAAAGGGATGAAAGAATTATAAGGTACGATTTTATGAAGTGGAAAAAGAAAACTGTGGAAAGTTGATGATAAATATTTACCCTAATAGGCGCCACATTTGCTTTCTCTTTCCCTTTGCCTTTGTCGTTTCCATTGTTATGGTGAGTATGCGGCTATGTAAATGAAATAACATCGATAGCATTAACGAAATGTGAATAAGAACTTGATTAGAAGAATTGTGAAGGGAAAAAACAAAGAGAGGGGATTAGTTACCACAGCACAAATAGCATCAAGTTGAACATCATCACGTATAACAATACCTTCGTTATATTTGCGCGGTCTTTGTATCTACATAATACGAAGGTAAAATTGATAGTCAGAATTATAACAAAGCGGGTAGATTAAAGAGAAAAGAAAAAAATGAAGAACGCGATAATAAAATAATGAGAACAAATAGAGCCATAACCATTGAAATGTTAAACATATCACTTGTGAAGATTCCTTCTCCTTCCCTTTCCCTTTATCCACATTAGGTGCCACGTTTTCTTTTCCATTCCCCTGCAAATAGGGGAACAGGAAAAAAATAAAATAAAATAACAATGAAGGAAATTGTTAATAAGCATGAAGACACTAAATAGTTGCATTATGTTACCATGGAACGAATAGCATTGAGGCGGGATTCATCATGGATAACGACACCAATATTATTTATGCGCAACCTTTGAATCTGAGTAAAAAGGCAATGTTTAAAGTCAAAAGTAAAACATGTAGTTGCAAAACAGAAGAATAGAGTAGAGGGGGTAGTTGTTACAGCATTTTGTGCGTCTTCATCAACCTTTAAGAAAAAAAAAAGTAAAGAACAGAGTTAGTAGGTTGAAAATGACATGATTTAAGGCCCGGGACAGAAGAACTACATGTAACTTACTATGCCAAATACAGTAATGTCCTCCATGTCGAGAAAGAAGTCGACTATCAACTACAAAATGAAAAGATGGATTAGTTATTCATAGAAATTAAAATGTTTACTAATCCAAACATGTGCAAAATGACATTATGGTAAGCAAGGATCGTAGGTAACCGGCAATCTCCTTTGGTTTAATTATTGGTGATATATTCCATAAAAAAAATTAAAAAATTATTTTTTATAACATATGTTACATTCTGTTTAGGGGTACGATAAATTAAAACTCATAATTAAGGCATTGAATAAACTGTACGTTGGCTGCGCACCAATCCTAGAAACCCCCCATATTCAATACCAATATTTAACGGTTCCGTCCTTCCCTTGAAAGCATTAATTAAAACATGAACATTCCTACAATTAGGGTGTTTTTTTTTCCACTGAAATCTGATATGAACACTTTTTGTTCTATTCAAATTCAGATTATTCAAATTCAGAGGTTTGTTTTAATTCAGATTGTTCACTCAGACAATAAGTTCATATCCATGTTTTTAAAATAGCACCCATAGTTTACAAAGACGACCTAATTATATTTTAAAATATAAGAATGCAGCGTAAAGCTCAAGAATAGGGGATACTGTTATATTTGAAGCAATATTCAGTAAGAACCTACAAATCATTGGATAAAAATAAACATTGGATAAAAATACGCATAAGCATACGTTGATAAGCATACTTGATAAGCATAAACATACATTGGAAAAAAATTAGCATACTTGATAAAAATAAACTGTTAAGAATACTTTATACCTGCTGAGGCTCAACACAATCAAAGTCCTCTATCTTGTTTAAATACACGCCAAATAGGGAATAAAAAGGGAGTTCTTGCAACAAAATCTACTGTACAAAGTAATCCGACCTGAATAAGAAAAATAATCCGACCTGAATAAACCACTAAATAAATCAAATGAAACAAAAAATATAAAGATTCAAACCTTAGCAGGAGCTTCATATATCTTTTATACACCTTCGAAGTAATCAATCCCAACCAAAAACCAAGAAATAAATTCTGCAAAAACACCACAAACAACCATCAGTTCCACATAAACAACCACAAAACTCAAAATAAAAAAAATGAAAAAACAGAAAAGCGTTGGGAATTAGGTCTTCCTCAACCTCTTCACGCAAGAAAAAAAACTCAAAAAACTCAAAAATCGATTTCAGATTTGTGTAAAGTCACTCTAGGTCTCAAATCTCGCTGGTAATTAGGGGTCGGACGGTAATCAGAAGTATTGGAGTGTTGGGAATCTAGCGATTGTGTATGTAAGCTTTGGTAGAGATGGTGTTTTTCATGTAGTTTGCTCAGAGAGAGTGAGAGATAAAAGAGAAGTCATCGGGGTAAGAGAAGTCATCGGGGGTAAAGTGACATGAAAATGGGTATAATACCCTTTAACCCTTGTTTTTGAATTTTTAACTAAGGGGGAAATAAAGTAGTGAGTGTTAAAAGAGGGGGAAATCAAAAAATTTAAGGGCAAAAATGGTAAGAGGGGTATTTTAATTTCAACCATTGGATTGTTGCATTGTTGGTTTAATCCTAGCCCCTAATTAGTTTATCAACTTAAGGAATAGTAAACAATATTCTACTCCTTATTATATATATATATATATATATATATATATATATATATATATATATATATATATCTGTGTGTGTGTGTGTGTGTGTGCATGTGTGTAATAAAAATCAAGTAGTATATGCACATATAATATTAGTTTTATGAAAATTTTAAATTATTCATTTGTAACACTAAAATGATTTATATATTATTCATTAATACACTTTTTCCAAATAATGGTGAATTTGAGCATGTTAACTTGTTATAATTTCAGTTATTTTTAATATAACAAAATATCCAAACCCTGTCTTATTGTGATCCGCTACACCATATAAAGAATGAAGCTCCCCAATTCAACTTCTACCTAATAAAATTTTTTCACTCTAATTCCCGAACATTTTTTTGGCATTAAGGTCCCTCGGTCTTACTGTATATGTTATATGTTAGCATATTTATACATTACTATTGGTACAAAAATTAGTCAGTTGACGTGGACCAGTTATATGGAGACACGTATCCTCCAGCGTGGAATAAGTTCAAATGTATCGAGCTACTCAACGTACCTAGCTAACTAGCATACCGAGCAACTTGTTTGGAAGACTAAACGATCAAGACAAATTCCATGTTTATTGTATTGCAGTCATTCCTTACCATGTATGAATGAATACGCCTATTCAATAAAGGCTTACTATCCTGTCACATTAACATACCAAGGGCTATAAATACATTGTAATACCCTCATGGCAGGGTAAGCGATCATAAGCGAACATAATCAAGATCAAACAAAAGACCCAGTAATACAAAATAGTGGATGTAGGCCATTTTCTATAAGGATGAACCACTCTAAAAATCTTTTGTCTTATTTCTTTATTCATATTTATCTGTGATTAATTAATTAGATTCAATCTAGTTTTTTACATCAACAGATTGGCGTCGTCTGTGGGAATGACTATACATAGCATTTTTCACTAAAAATACTCATTATAAATGGCTGATATCCCATAATCTAGCAATAGGAATATTGAAGGGAATCTGCCTAACCCTTCCCTCCCTCCAAATGCTAACGATATCATTGGAATCTTAGTAACTTTAGCTAGGGGACAAACAACTATGCAGGAAACTATGCGACAGTTCATTCAGACTGTTCAAAATGGAGCGTCTGCACAGTTAGGCCAACAAAGCATTCATAGAAGCATGCGTCCACCATCTTCGTGACAACCACGGTCTAGGTCACGATCTAGACATACCGAAGTTCATTATTCAAGGAATTCAAGTGATCCATCCTATCATCCTAGTGCAACTTCCCCTATAAGAATTCTAAATTCATAGGAAAACGTCACTCTAATCCCAAAAAGACCAAGTTCTTTGGAAAGGTTGACCAGAGCCTCACCCTTCGACCATTTGGGTCCCAGGATGAATAGAAATCCTCTTTGGTCTGCGTCGAGAAATTCTCAATGACCAAATGATTTAAGGGAAGACTCAGCCCAATCACATCCAAATCCTAGACCTGTAGCTCGCATAGAAATATCCCAAGAGGAGAATTCTACGCAATCTATTGCTCGAGCAAACATAAATAAATTAGTGGCTGGAAATAATGCATTGAAAGGATCTATTTAGAGATTGGAGGACATGTTAGGAGAAATGGATAAGGACAATAATCCTCTCTAAAGAACCTTTATCAGGGGATCTCCATTTGTACAGGTGATTATGGATTTTCCCACACCAGTAAAATTCAAGGCTCCCGTGGTCACACCGAAGTATGATGGTAAAAGTGATCATGTTCTTCATATAGAACAATACCAAGCTGTAACAGATATTTACGCAGTCCCAGATGAAATGAGGTGTAGGGCGTTCTCAGGGACCATTATCGAATTTGCTCAGATATGGTATAACACCCTTCCTCGGGGGTGAATTGCAACTTTCTATCAACTAGTAGATCTCTTTATAAGAAATTTCTATTTTGGTGCGAATCCAGTTAAAAGGGTAGCACATTTGCTCCGTGTTAGGCAGAAGGCAGGTGAAAGTACCAGAGATTATATCACCTATTTCAACAATGAGAAGCTGTAAGTAATAGACTATGAGGATAAGACAACCATTACAGCTTTAGTGAGCGACCTTTTTCCCGACAAGCTTTACTATAATTTGGCCAAGGATCCCCCAAAATCCATGAATGAATTGATGGCAAAAGTAGCCAAAATTGTGAATGACGAAGAGGCTATGGCTGCAAAGAAGAATGCTGAGGCAAAAGTGGAAGCCAAAACTGAAGGTAGGTCGGAGAAGAAGGATCACAAGAATAATGGTGGGAGAAAGCATTCGAAAAGCTGAATCACTTAAGGAAGTATACAAATTATACTCCTTTAAAGGTGGATATAAACCATGTTCTGGAGGAAATTAAGAACAACGAGGAATTAAATTGGCCAAAAAAACTGAGGTATGTTCCTAAAAGGAGAGACAAATCCAAATATTGCAAGTTCCATAAGGATCATGGTCACACAATCAAGCAATGTGTAGCTCTCCAAAATAAGATAGAGTCACTCATTCGATGAGGAAAGTTGAACAGGTATGTTGATTGTCAGAATGATGTGAAGACCAATAACAGAGCTCGGTAGATGTCTAAATCTCCTTGCTGACCAAGAGATGATAAGAAAAGGGACCATAAAAATGATCCTGAAGATGATCCTAATCTTCCAAAAAGGCCAAAACAATCGAAGCGAGAGGTATTTTCAATTCGTTTTGGTTCATTCGATTATAACATGATTACGGGTGGAGACGCAGGAGGAGGTGATCATACCGCTGAAAGAAAAGCTTACCTCAATAAGGCTTAAGCTTTCTCCTATATACAACAGATAAATCTGGCATAAGAAGATCACCTAAGGAAGGTCAATAAAGGCAAGCTAGTCATTAGCTTTTCTAAAAATGATCTAGAAGGTGTTTTGTATCCTCATGATGATCCTTTGGTGATCAAAATGAGAATGAAAGATGTAATCATTTCAAGAGTGCTGGTGGATAATGGTAGCTCATCAGACATCATGTTCTACCCTTGCTTCGCTAGTTTGAACTTAAAGCTTGGTCAGTTAGAATCGTATCAGAGGTCCCTCATTGGATTTTCAGGAGAAATTTTTTTTTCCACTTGGAATGATAAGTTAGACATGTTGATTGGTACCTAACCAGCTTACAGATCGAGAAAGTGCATTTCTTCGTGATGGATAAAAATGTCCAGTCAGCCTATAATATAATCATGGGGAGAGTAGGCTAGAAAAAGTTTAAAGCAGTTCCATCCACTGTACATCAGTGTTTAAAGTTCCTGACCAACTTTAGGGTTAGGTTGTGAAAGGCGATCAAAAATTAGATCGGGAATGCTATTACTCATTCGCCGAGTAAGAGGAATTAGAGAATGCTAGGAAGAAAACAACCACTTATCAAGTTGATGAATCTGGTGAGTCTGAGATTGACACTTTAGACCCAAGAGATGAAACGAATCTCGTTAAAGACCAAGTCATAGAGGTAAAAAAAAGTATTATTCTGGATGACGAGTAACCAGAAATAACAACTCATATTGGTGCTTCACTTGATCCAGTATTGAAGCAAGAGGTAGTATCATTTTTGAAGCATAGAAAATGGGTATTTGCGTGGAATCATGACGATATGTCGGGGATAGACCCAACCTTCTTATGTCATGATCTCAATGTCAACAAAGAGATCAAACCAGTGAAGCAAAGAAGAAGAGTTTTTAGTTCAGAGAAGAACCAGGCTATTCAAGAAGAAGTGGAAAAGGTGCAAAAAGCTCTTTCATCGAAGACATGAAATATACCGATTGGCTGCCTAATGATGTGATAGTTAAGAAGAAGAATAATAAGTGGAGAATGTGTGTGGACTTCACAGACCTGAATAAAGCTTGCCCAAAAGATCATTTCCCTCTGCCTAGGATAGATCAGATGGTAGATGCAACTTCAGGGCATGAGTTGATAAGCTTTATGGATGCCTATTCTGGATATAATCAAATTAAAATGAAACCAGAAGACAGAAAAAGTACCTCTTTCATTACCCCACAAGGAACATATTGTTACAATGTTATGAACAAGGTTTTTGCGGAGTAGATTGGAAAAATGTGGAGGTGTACGTCGATGACATGTTGACCAAAATCAAGAAAGCTACTGACCATATAGATAATTTGAGCCAAACATTTGATCAGTTAGAAAAGTACCAAATGAAGATGAACCCGACCAAGTGCATTTTTGGCGTACAAGAACGTATGTTCCACGGGTACATTATGAATCAAAGAGGTATTGAAGCAAATCCTGACAAGATAAAAGCCTTGCTAGAGTTACAATCTCCAGCCACCAAGAAGGAAGTTCAAAGCCTTACAAGGCATGTTGCAGCTCTCAATAGATTCATCTCCTGAGTAACTGATAGATGTCTTCCATTCTTTAAGGTTCTCAGAAAGACCTTTGAGTGGAACGATGAATGTGAGCAGGCATTTTTAGAGTTGAAGAGATACTTGGGGATGCCACCTTTATTATCCAGGCCAGTAGCGGGGGAAAAATATACTTGTACTTAGCTATTTTAGAAAGTGCAGTCCGTTCGGGCTTGATAAGAACAGAAGGCAGAGTGCAAAAAATAGTTTATTATACTAGCAAGGCATTCAGGGGAGCAGAAGTCAGGTACCCAAAACTGGAGAAATTAGCAAGAGAATGAAATCATATTTTCAAGCCCATAAAATAGTAGTATATACTGACATGCCACTCAGACAGGCTTTACATAAGCTAGAAAAGTTTGGAAGATTGATGTATTGGAAAGTGGAGTTAGGGGAGCACGACATTATCTATGAGCCGAGATACTCTCTCAAAGGATCGGCAGTGGCGAATTTTATTGTTGAGTTTACCTACCTGGATGTCTTCGATCAATAAGGGCTAATGTCGTGCAATTAAGGGATGCAAAAGGACTAACACAAACTGTCCTTGATCAACTCCCAATAACAGAATTTCCAGAAGGGATGGCCGTCAATCAACCAGAATTTTATGGTAAGCGGCAAGAGTCGAAGGAGAAGTATGAACAAAGGAAGGACAAGATATTTCATTAAGGGATTTTGTCAGACCAATGGTTTGATGATAATATCTCTATATGGAATTTATATGTTGATGGTTCTTCATGTGCAACAGGATGCGGAGCTGGAATTATTCTCAATAGTCCGAATGGAATAGACATAGAATATGCTCTGTATTTCTAATTCCAGGTTTCCAACAATGAAGCTGAGTATGAAGCCGTGATTGTAGGCCTTAATTTAGCTAAATCATTGAATGTAGAGTAAGTTGTGGTGTTCAGTGATTCACAACTAGTGGTAAATCAGATGCTAAGTCTTTACACAGTAAAAGGGGAGTTAATGTGAAGGTATTTAACTAATGTTATGGAGATTGTATCCAATTTGGCAGTTGTTCAAGTGATTAGAATACCAATATTAGAGAATGCAAGGACATATGCACTTTCTCGGTTAGCCTCAGCTACACCCACCGAGCTACGAATAATAATTCCCATTGAAGTACTTGCAAGTAGAGGTATTGATGAAGATTTGATGGTGAATTTTATCACCTTGGATATGGGACCATCATGGATGGATCCCATCAGGGCTTATATTGAATAAGGTACTTTGCCAGTCGACCTACGTGCAACTAAGAGGTTGAAGTATAAGGCTGCCAGATATTTTTTGAATAATGGAATTCTATACAGGAGAGGCGTGATAGCTGGTTTGCAAAGGTGTGTTCACCCAACAGTAGTTAAAGACCTGATAGAGGAAATTCATGAAGGATTTTATGGAGCTCACGTAGAAGGAATAACTCTTTTACAGAGAATAAATACACAAGGGCACTACTGGCTAACAATGCGCGTTGATTGTACAGCTTATGCAAAAAAATATGATAAATGTCATCCATTTTATACTATATGAAGAACTCCTCAAGCACTGTTAACTCTAATCACTTCACCTTGTCCATTCTCTATGTGGGGAATAGATTTAGTCGGTCCTCTACCAACTATAAGAGGACGATTCAAATATTTGGTAGTAACGGTTGATTACTTTACAAAGTGGGTGGAAGTTGAACATCTCATCGATACGGCCTATGAAAGGGTCTATCTATTAATTTAGAAGAATATAATTTGCATATATGGTCTACCCCATGCTTTTATTACATATCATGGTACCTAATTTGGCAATGATGAGTTCGCTGCGTACTGTGTACAATCCAATATTCAAAATATCCATTCTGCTCCACGTCATCCCGTAAGTAATGGGAAAACAGAGGTGGCGAACATAACTCTTTTGAATGGGTTGAAGAAAAGATTGTATTCTGCTAAAGGGAATTGGATCAACGAGTTGCACTCAGTGTTATGGGCTTATTAAAAAAACTCCTTAAACAGCAACTGGGGAATCTCCTTACATATTGGCTTTTGGGAGTGAAGTAGTGATACCTTCCGAACTGGGATAACCTACTCATAGGGTGCTTAACTTCAACTCTCCAGTAAGTGATTTGATGAGACATTTGGACTTGGACTTGCTCGAAGAAGTCAGAGAAGACGAAGCAATCTGAAATGTATCTTATCAGCAACGGACTGCCATGTTCTATAATAAAAGGGTCAAGAAATGTGATCTCAAAGAAGGAGATTACGTGCTGAAGAAAGTAATTCAAAAGAATAACAAGTTATAGGCCAATTGGCATGGACCCTATCGTATCACAACTGTTATTCGACCTGACACTTACAGAATAGAAACTCTTTATGGGGAAGAATTCAAAAATTCCTGGAATGAAGAGCACCTACGCAAATACTACCAGTAATGTAACTGTCCATGTACAAATTATTTCATTATGAATAAAAATGATGATTTCCCCATTTGTTTGTTTTATTTCTTTTTTCGGAGTACTAATGCTATACACTACACTTAACTTTGCAGCAACACACAAATTTTGTTTTCATCAACTAAAAGTTGGTCAGCTTCAGCAATCACCAACGAAATTGGTCTGCATCAACATATACACCAACAAAGTTGGTCGACATTAACAAACAGTAACTACAAGTTGATTGGCATCAATTTACATACCAACAACATTGATAAAACAATCGAGCAAGGCAAGTTCTGCTTGATTATAGGTGACCCAAGAGACATCTAAACTAGGCAAGAAGATGGGTAAAATATCCACTGCCTAGGAAGCATGGCAATTATTTACTTAAATGATTGTTACAACTAAGCAGGAACATGGGATAAGAATCATTCCATTGCTTAGGAACTTATGGGTGCTAAATCACTACAACTAGGAAAATACATGGTGCCAAGGTTCCATTGTCTAGGAAATCAAATATATACATACTCAATGACTGAAAAGTAAAGTACAACACTACTATAGTTAAATTAAGATTGATTGTTTTATCTCCAAGGAAATAAAATTACAAAGAGATAATTTTTTCTTCATTAATAATTAGTAACGAAATACAAATAGCCTATTCTACTGGTTTCTTTCCTTCAGATTTAGATACAAGATCTATTCCAGCTGGAGGATCATCTAAAGTAAAAGAAGAATTGATAAAGTTTAAATCTTGCAACATTCTGGTATTGCTCATACTTGGTTGGTCAAGAAAATTTGGAGGTCAGGATATCTCAAAATCTTCGTGAAGATTGTAATCACCAAGGTATTTGGACATCAAACATTGGAGCAATAAGGGGCTTCTTAATGACCTTCTTGACAGTTGTGATGGCTTCCTAATAAGAACCCAAAAGTGTACATTTTATACCCCTAATAGACGCATTTTAGTTGCTAATTCTCGATAATTTGGGTCTTATGCGCATAAATGTTTAATGAGCGGGCTTGATTGCAGTTACGGTGTCAAAAGTGTTATTTCAAGGCAATTTGCATCAAGAATGGAGCTAATCCCCCTGTTCCTTATCCTTACCCGAGCCTAAACCTGTCCCTAAACTTACCCCGAAGCCCGAGTGTTTAGTTTGAGTCGTTTTTATTTTTAGGATTTATTTAAGATTTTTACAATTTATTTGCATATTTTTCTATTTCTTTTTATTTAGTGTAGTTTTATTTTGATTTTTTGATTTTTATTAGTTTTTAGTTTTTATTTTTATTTTGTCTTATTTTACTAAGATTAGTTTTTAGGAGTTGATTTTTAGTTTTAATAAATTTTACATTTTTTTAGGACTTTAGTTTTCGTTTTTATTAGATTTTTAGTTTTTATTTCTTTTGTTTTATTATTTTAGTTTTTAGTAGCTTAGGATTTTATTTTCTTAAGTTTTAATTTTTTAATTTTTTTAGTTAGTTAGATTTTATTTTATTAGTTTTATTTTTTTTAGTTAGTTTTATTTTAGTTGGTACAACTATTAAACACACTCACGCACATCACTCATATAAAACCTATCCTACACTAAACCACACACAAACACTCCCTCACCCTCATCCTATTCTTCCTACACCCTCTCACACGCTAACCTCACCCCAATCATCTTCAACCTCTCTCCTAAACCCCAATAACTCTTTCTCTCTCTTACCCTCCATAAACACACAAAAGCTCAAACCCCATAACCAAACCCATCATCTCTCTCTAAACTCATACCATCTTCGGACCTCCTGCCCCACCTCGGCGGCCTACCCACCAACTCGCCGACTCTAATCAACCTGAAAACCCCTCATTCCCCCATTAACAAAACATACACCACCAATACCCATCTTCTTATCTCTCCATACTCGAGATCATCCCGAACCCAAAACCTCAACTATCTCCAAACCCATGGCTCACCCATGCCAAACCAGCCGATCTCTACAGACCCAACAACCCGCTACCCATTTCTTCCAGCCCCACAACCTGGAGACAAACTTGTTGTGACCCGAGAGCACCCCAAACCCGTCACCTGAAATCGATAACCCACAAAACTCCGGTGATGTTCCCTACTGACCCATTGAACCCGAGACCCCCTCTAGAGCTTAACCCACTTGCGAACAACCCATTAGCCTGGAATCAATACCCATTTTTAGCCGAGAATCTCAAACCCAAGATTCAAACCCATTTCTTCCTTTTTAAGCCCTTACACGATTTTATCTCCTGCCAAAACAAGCCAAACTAATAAATTCCCCACATGTCTTATTAACCCATTTAACTTTTTACCCCTTTACCCAAATACCTCCAACTAACCACTGTGACACCCCGCCTAATTAAACATCGGGTGATCGGGCCTTTATTAAATTAAAACAGGTTTCTCAGATGGTTCATTCTTAGCATAACTGTCGAAAACTTTTTAATTACTAATCACCTAAGTGAAAATTAGACCGGTGCCAAATTTTATCTTTCTTAAAACAGATAAACCAACCATGCGGCACAAAGTAAAAATAATCATGTACTATAACCCAATCAACAAAGTGTAAGTACAAAAGAATGAGAGTAACACCGAATAAACCATCGGCTAAAAATTCCCAAACAACAATGGAACAAGAACAATCCACTAATCTGAAACTAAACATCTGAGACTAATACCGGACCACAAGTCCATACCAAGAATAGTGAGAGATCCTGCACTAGATCTGAATGAGAGATATCGTCTAATCAAAATCATGTAAGCATCCACCATACTACAGCTTCGAGTCCCTGGAATGGAATCATCATACATGGCGTCCCTGTGGTTGGACACCTAAAAGGTTTTGAAAATATTTTATAGCAAGAGTTAGTACTCATAACATTTTGAAAATATTTAACAAGCGTTTATCACAATATAAAATGCGGTTATTGATTACACATGTTAGGTTCTCATACACTCTCTTGATTTTACTCACCCCTCATCTTTTGTGCACATCTAGCGTTCTACACTTAGTTTATCTAGCCATACCTCCCAAGCTAACTAAAACCAAAGTTGTCAACTGAACTTATCTGTACCTAAGTTCCAGTACCGCCCATACAGTACAACCGTTTCACTAACATCTCGCGTATGTTAATTAATTCTCAAGTAACATTTCATCTATGTTATTTTTCAAGACTTCTCATTTAGTTTCGCTATTAAAATTACTACAATTCTCATAATTGTTGTCTTCCCACTTGTGTAATTAAGTTTCGCTACTTAAATTACTAAATAGATTTTCTCTATCTAAAGGTGCATTTCGTAATTAAGTTTCACTACTTAACTTACCAGTTCAATATGTATCTTTGAATACATAATATATATCAATCTACTAATACACAGAAGTAGAATATCATCAAGTATATATTTCACACACAATATATACTAAATATCAGTCATTACTATTTTGCCCTTTTTATACACGTAAAGGACTCTTGGTTCGGAATGATTCATCGACCCCAAGTAAGAATTGGTTCGGAATGATACATCGACTCCAATTATTTATATACACACGTAAATGATTCTTGGTTCGGAATGATACATCGACCCCAAGTGAGAGTTGGTTCGGAATTATCCATCGACCCCAACTATTTTAAAAAAATATATATATACACATATTCTGGTTCGGGACTCTTTCATCGCGACACCAGTTCAAGGTTTGGTTCGGCATTTCTCATCGACCCCAAACATATAATAACTTTATGTTAGTTCGGAATGTCTCATCGACCCTAACATAATTAATTTAGGTAAAATTCTCTTAACCCAAACTTTTATATAATTTAGTAGGTACACACCCGACCCATCAAATCATGCACGTACGAAATATATTTTACTTATATCCACCGTACTCATTAATTTACAATTTATTTCATTATTGCATTTATTCGAGTGTTCATGCAGCTCTAAGGGTCCTAGTTACCCCTCACATATAATTTCAGTAGTTATTACTTACCCTACTGGTTTATTACTTAAATTGAATTTACTTCGCCTCGTAGCTCAATTCTGAATTCCCCGATACTCTACTAAATCATATTTATTCTCATCGGTCCGTAATCCAAGCCCTACACCCAATGGCCTTATTGGACGTCAACAATATACCTACTGATCTTATTCTCACTCCCATATAAGTATAATGTAAATCCTAGGATACTCATTCATTCCCGAAAATCAACGAAGACTTAAACATGAAAAATTCGGGAAAAACTGCTTTCGTCGATCGATCGACTGCTGGGTTCGATCGATCAACATAGTCGATCGATCGATCGATCGATCGAACAGGGACAGATGCAGTTCGTCTTCTTCGTTAAGTTGTTCCTCTATTGACAAATCTTCAAACTCCATGATAGTCCACCAAACTTCGACCCAATGATCCTAACATGTTTTCACATATACTAGGACAATTTCTAACGTGTCAAATACATCAAAACTCCAATTCCTTTAAAGAAATAGTGAATTAAACCCAGAATTTCTTGAAACCCTAGTTATGGTGTTCTTCCTATATTTTCATTCAAAATCCAAATTTTATTCCGAAAAATCATCAAGTCTAATCTGAATATTAATCCTCTACATAAGTTAAATCATTCTACATGCGATTCATATCACAACATGCATAAATATCATCATTCTCCTATCAAGATATTGATTTAAATAAGACTATTCAAAAACCCTACACATGGGTATTATAACTTTATAATTTTTTTGCAATAAACAACTTGCCTTATGATCAGTAGGGTCTGATTTCGTGGTTGTTGTTGATGATTGATGATCTTCATCCTTCAATCCTTCTTCCCCAATAAGTTGATAGTGAAAATCTCCTTTGAATCCTTCCCAATTCTTCCTTTTGCCTTGAGAATGGTTTATCTCTTATCTCTAATGGCTATGGTGCGTTTTCATGGGTTTTCTAACCCTAACCCCTCTATCATACGGCTGATATAAAGCTCTCAATTTCGTAGGTCTCCATACCCTCTCATGTTAAAAGACCAAAACGCCCCCGAACGGTCTCGGTTTAGTCCAAAATTACCCAGGGACTCAACTAGTACCCCCGGGTGTACTATTTTGACTAATTTGACCCTTCTGGACTCATTTGTGACCTCTATATTATCATTTGAGTCACTTAAAAAATATTACTCGTTCTCACCCCAACACGGTCTACACGCGTTAAGTGACTATTTATCACTCGCACTAAGTAAATATAATGAGGCAATATAAACCGGTATCTATCTCTCGATTAATATTCCATAATTACAATTTTAAATAAAACTATTTAAATTACTAATCTTACGTAATTTAAATTAAACCGTATTTTCTCATTTAATTCTCTAATTTAATTAAACATAAATATTCAGAAATACGAGGTATTACAACCACTTATCCCCTTTTTCCCAAAATACCCTCTCCCAAATCAGATTTTTATATCCTCTCACACCCCATGCTCCTCTCACCATTTCCATGCACAATCATGTCAATTCCCAAATTACCCCCTAACTCCATGTGCCAACCTATAAAAGAAGACCTCAAGTCCATTTGAAGGATGATAGAAGAGGCTTGGAGAAGAAGAGAGATAGTTTAGTGTAGAAAATAAATTAGGATAAACAACATTTTGTAAATAGTTTTATTTTATTTTTTTATTTTATTTATTTTATTAGTGATTAGTGAGTGATAAATTTGTGAGAAATTCAATTGAGTGTGTTCTTATTATTAAAAAAAATCATTTGGATACTCGAATTGAATGGATGATGTGCAAATTCAAGGATGGGAGTTCAATTTCACTCCAAGACATTTGGTTTGATTGTTCTCTTCTCTACTTTTATTTTAATTGCCTTGTTAATTTGATTATCATGCTTTATATTATGTTAGGCTAGAAAACCCCTTTCATGGGGTGGGGTGAACCCATATTTGATGTTATTTTGATTTTATTAGTTTGATTAATTCAAAATTCCCTTTGAATGTTAATTTTGATCCCTCGCCTTTAAATTTACACCTCGAGAGAGGGTAAATGATTTTCGAGAGAAAATCAAAATTATAATTATAATACCCATTTTGGATTCGAACTAGAGATAGGGGTTTCTTAAGTGTGGTATTATTACTTGAATTTCAACTCTATTTTCATTTTCTATCATTTATACAAATTTTAATCGATCGATCCTAGAAGATGATTAATTAAAAGGAGTGTAGATCTATTTTCTAAAGTTGTGGGGGATTAAAATTAATTTTCGAAAAGATTACTATTAAAATTATATTTGCAACGAGAGTTGGTTTGTAATTTTGATATTATTTTGGGAGAATTCAAATAAATAAATTAATTAGTTAGAATAGCTAAAATTTGTGGTGTTGTCCCACTCCTTGATTGATCTCACATTTATTTACCTCACTTTGACTCTTATTTTAGTGTTAGACTTAGTTCATATTTTTAGTCACTTTTTAGTTAATTGTTTAGATCTTTGATTTAGTTTAGTATTATTTCACCATCTCTCACCAAATTGTTTTAATATTGAAAAAACTAAAAAAAATAGAAAACGTAAAAGGCCCAAAAAGAAAATAAAAGTAAATTACAATTATTTTCCCCTCATTTCACTCCCTTGAATTGGATTGATACCCTTACTTACCTCCACACTTTGGTCTATTATATTTTGTAGGTATTTGAGGATTTTGATTAACTTGGCTTGCAACAATAACATCCACGCAAAAAGTCAAAATTATCACTTCCCTAGATGAAAAAATATCCTTTTTCTTAGTCCCTTCAGCTAGGACATCTTCTTTTCTCTTTTTTGCCCCATCAGCACCAGGGACAATCTTGGCAAAGAGATCAGGCATCCTTCTCTTCTCCGTCATGAAATCAGCAATGGAAGTAGAAATATCATAAGAAGATTCTTCAACAACTGAAGAAGATGCTGGAGCCTGCTCAAGATCAATCACCAAAGGAGGAGCAGTAGGACGAGCAATAAAAGAGGAATTGGTGTTCTTATATTGCAATAAATAGGAAGCAGCTCTCACGTGTTCCCCAACAACTGATTGATGCAAACAACAAATAAATTTCAGATCTTTTATATTGATATCAGTCTCTTTTGGGGGTTTTCTTTTACTATCAACTGCAAAACAAAAAGTAAAAGCGAGTGACACATTTTATCAAACAAAAGCAGAGATAGTTTAAAAAATAAACAACCTATCCCATTGCCATAAGGTGGACATATGGGACCTTGGTACACGTCTTTCCCCTTTAATGGGAGGTGTTGCCAATTTTTCATCACAACCCCATGTTCAAAATAATCTCTGTTGGAATCAGGGACATTGACCACTAAAGCTCTGTTAACAAACCTAGTTTTTAAATAAAAAAGTGGTGTCACTGGTAACCCATTTATAATAAACATAATTTCAAGGATTCCAAGATTCATTCCATGAATTTGATTCAGTCAGTGTACGCCATTAACTACCCTCCATGTATTTGGAACTACTTTTGTAGGTACAATATTAAAATATTGTCTGAATTCTAAACACAGGGGATTAGGCGGGAAAGAAAAATCACATTCTACTACAAAAATAGAGGGTAACCAGTGTCCCTTAGCTAAAGAAAATAGATCAGAAGGACAAGCGGGTTCTTCTAAGATGACCCAAGAAGGAATTTAAAAATCGGCTCTAAATTTATCTAACGACTCGATAAGATAAATCATGATGACTAAAACAAAGCAAGAAGAAGGAAGGAAGAAATTCTTACAGAAAATTAAGAAATCAGCCAAGGGAGATGACATAAAGAACTATCGTGAGAAGAAAAACGAGAAAACAAAGTGTTTGGGAACGTAGATGGCAAAAGGTAGAAGATAATCAGATTTTATCGCCTTTATATACGGTACCTTGGAAAACGAGAAAAGTAATGATCACAAATGACGACGGTTGCGTTTCCGGCGGCTAATCAAGGGAAAAAGACACAAGTACCCAAACGTTCGCCAAAAATTCAAAATATTTACAAATTTTCCATTTCGCGCTCAAAGTTGTTACATAAAGGGGAAAAATTTTACAAGTGTTGAAGGTCTGCAATTAATCAAAACGTCAGAAATATGCCCGAGTAAATTTTTTGGTAAATGTTCCACATTCTCACATCCAACCTCGACTGTGAAACATTGGGGGCTTCTGTTGATACAAAAATTAATCAGCTGACATGGATCAGTTATATGGAGACACGTATTATCCAGCATGGCATAAGTTCAACCGAGTTACTCAACATACCGAGCTAGCTAGCATACTAGCAACTTGTTAGGAAGACTAAACGACCAAGACATATTCAATGTTTATTATATTATAGTCATTCCTTATCATGTACGGGTGAATACACCTATTCAATAAAAGCTTATTATCCATTCACATTGACAGCCCAGGGGCAATAAATACATTGTAATACCCTCATGGCAGGGTAAGCGATCATAAGTGAACATAATCAAGATCAAAGCAAAAGACCTAGTAATACAAAATAGTGGACGTAGGCCATTTTATATAAGGCTGAACCACTTTAAAAATCTCTTGTCTTATTTCTTTATTCATATTTATCTGTGATTAATTAATTAGATCCAATCTAGTTTTTTACATCAACAATTACTAACAATTAAATTGTATTAAAAAATCATGTATACATTACAAGCATTCAAATATATATTTAAAAAAGTCACAAACATTATAAATATTTATGTATAAATTACAACAATATAGGTATGGATATGGCATATAAAACTTTAAATGCATGTGTGTGTGTGTGGGTGTTCGCGCATGCACACACGTGCAGTCTAGATCACGAGTGGTATGTTAAATTTGTTAACACAAACAAATTCCTTTCTATTTGACATATTATGTGGTAATCAATATTTTAATGTTCATCTAATTATAAAGTTAAAAAATATTAAAACAATTTATTATCTTAAAATTTGTAGAAATTGAGGTAACGGTCATGTTGAGATATTTTGTCGATTTCATTCTTTTTTATGATTTTTTTTAGGTATAGGGAATAAGAAATATTTTACATCAATATAAAGCCAACTATTCATGGAATTGAGTGATGATCAAATGTTTCTTAATCAGGCGAGCTTAACTTTATTGAAGACTATTGTGTTCATAAAATATATTTTCAATAGGCACTAATCAAGATTATAAAATAAATAAATAGTTTTTAGGGAGAATTATAATGTCAATTAACCTTTACATATATGTAAATCACATATAATATGTCTCAATTTCTTTAAAATTTCTCTACAAACAAAAATAAGTAATTTAAGTATGTATGATTTATGTAATGGTGAACACTAAGTTAGAAATATAGAGATTTTGATTTTAAATTGTTAGTCATTCATCGGTAAGTTAATTTTTTTTTTACATTCCATCTCTTTATTTTATAAAGTTTATTTCTAGGCATCTAGTATAAAATTTCACTTATTTGTAGTATAATTCTATATTTAGATATTTGAAAGAATTATGCAATAATAATTATTATTATGTTCGCCATAACCGCAATGGCCACAAATCCACCATCAGCTCTATCGAATACCGTCACTTACTGTACAAACCCACCATTACAGATGGTAGAAATCTGTAGTTATCTAAAGACAATGGTGGCTAAAGAGAGGCGAAAAAATTACAAATGATAGAACTCACCCAAACCTTGATGGATAGAGACCATAAGGAGCCAAAAGTAAATATACATACACCCATTATGAATACAAAACTATAATACTAATCATATGGATGTAATGTATGTCCCAATGGAGGCCAAACAGTATGATATGAGGAGAAAGAACACCATTGGATCTCGCCATCTAGACATGGGGTACACACTAAATGAGGCATCTAAAGAGATGCCTGAGGCTTATGAAGAGATAAAGGTGGAATCTCAACTTATACTCTGAGACGCCACTTACAACCCTAGTAAGACATGCTTCATTCCATCTAAACTACATTGGACCTATGCATTACATTCCCCATAACACCACCCTAGCGCTTTCACTTAGCTAGTAAGACCTTGTCCTTTAACCGATCTGCAGTGCAATCAAGTATTACCCTGAGTCATTATGGCATGGGAATCACACAAGGGATACAAAAATAAACTTTACACTAAATGGGTTAGATCCTGATAAACCCCATGACCTTACTCATATTTGGACTAACCATGTATAGGATTCTCTAAAGTCAAAGAGTCAAGGGATAAAAGGATGGGATATCTCATGAAAAGACCTGGACTAGCCTAACCAAAGCATCACTGAAAATCCTTGGAATAACTCAATTTAGATGTTAAAAGAAAGATGAGATATTTCGTGAAGAGAAAAAATCCTTTAGAAATGGGATATATGAAAGGACATCTCTTTTGGTCAGCCATTGTAAATTGCCCTATGCTGATGAAGATCAAGTTGCATGCCATTACCCCAAGGCCGGCCCCGAAGATTTTGGGGCCCAAGGGAAACTGGTAAAATGGGACTTTTTATATAATAATTTTTCTGACAAAATTTATATTTATGTATTTTTACATGATAATAGAAAATGAACAAAATTTGTAAGCTACAAGAATACCAACGATAAATATAATGTATTCTTTTTATACAACCCACCCTGGCCAAAAGTCCTACAATTAGCACTCAAGTACTCTTCCTCTTCCCCCCCCCCCCCCCCCCCAAAAAAAAAAAAAAAAACAAACAAATAAATAAATAAACAAAGCAAGGATAATAAACTGAAAATATTAATTAAAATAGGATCTTCTCGCCTTTTTTGTTACAAAATCACTAATCAAGCTTAGATAATCAATTTTTTTCACAATATCCTTTTCAATATAATAATGCTAGTCCATTCAACCTCTCTTGTGACATTGTTGATCGAAGGTAAGATTTGATCAATTTCAACTTTGAAAAGCTTCTTTCTGCAGTTGCAACGGTGACTGGTATAGTCAATAATATTCTGTAAGCTATCTAGGCATTTGAAAAAGTTCCATCCATTGTATGCAAATAATTCAATACATCAACGAATTTTTTCTCTTCCTTTGGCAAGTATTCTCTCAACATTTTTAACTCCAAAAATAAATCCTAACCATCAATATCATAATGGCTTCCATGTTTGAGTTTTTCTTCAAGGTTGTCACACTGAGTCTTCAAACTACCCTCATCCATAGACTTGAGCTTCTTCAAATCAAACAAAAACCCAAAAAATCCTTCATAACATTGGAATTTTTTAAACCTACTCTTAAGTGAATAAATAGCTTGATCCACTACATGTAAAAAGTAATTTATTCGAAATGATTCTTCAGCTGATAGTTCCACCTCTTCACTAACATTGTCATCAAATTGCTTCTTTCTTTGAATGACTCGTTTTGCACGAAACACCGCTTTAATTTCCATATACATTACAAATTGTAGTGCTTCAATCATGGCTTTTTTTAACCCATTCTCTCTGTAGTCCTCAAAGTATGTAATAAGCCCTTTCAATTGATCAATGGAAATATCAATCTGCATATCTTCTTTTTGTAAGAATTTACTAACAGTGTTGACAACAAACAACAAATTATGCCAAATAACCATACTTAATAAAAACTCAAAATTCTCCATATCATTAATTGCCAATGATTCGGCTTCGCTTTTTGTTTTCGGAACCTGATCCACATGGTAAGTGAATTAACGCATCTCTTAGTTTTCTAGCCTGAAATCTTACTGCTTTAAAACTGTCAATGCAACTCTCCCATTGTGTTTGTGAAAAAAACTTCAGAGTTAAACCTTCAACATGTTCATTCAAAATATCCCATCTCTTAGTAGAAGAAGAAATTAAAGTATAAAGCCGTTGTACCATACCAAAAAAAGAAACAGCTTTAGAACAAGAGTTAGCCATAACACAAAGTACAAGGATAAGACTATGACAACCACACGGAGTGTAAAATGCTCTTGGATTCACTTAGAGTAACCTATTCTGAACACCAATATTTTTTCCTTTCATATTAGATCCATTGTCATCACCCTATCCTCTTACATCACAAATATTAAGTCCCAAAGTTGCCAACACTTCTTCAAGCTCATTATAAAGCCATAATCCCGATGTATCATCTACCTTTAGAAATACTAGAAAGAACTCATCCACATTAATTTGACTTTTTGAAATATCAACACAACGTATTATTAAAGTCATTTGTTCCTCGAGACTTGCATCTGGAGTACAATCTAATATGACAAAAATATTTGGCTTCTTTGATAGTGTTAATGATTTCACGTTTGATCTCACCCGCTAACAATTCCATAATTTCATTTTGTATTTTGTGGCTAAGATAATGGTTGTGAATTTCACCGCTTTGATAACGTCGAATATGCTCTTTCATTATTGGATCAAACTCCACAATCATTTCAATTAAACCTAATAAATTTCCATTATTTTCTTGATATACCTTCTCATTATGTAAGGACATAATTTTATAAATGTCCAGGTAGAATCTAGGAATTTTCTATTTTTCCTATATCACAATTTGTATGTCGGATACCCCTACATTCGACACGTCATCACGATAATCCACGACGGCCTTTATCTGAATCCATGCATCCATCATCTTCACACATGCATCATTGCTACGTGCTACGTACTGCTCATCTGTTTTCCACAACTCCACGATGCACTATTAGTAAAATGATTAATTGGAGTTGTTTATATTTGCATAAATATTTAGGAATTTTTTAAAAAATATTTTTTAAAGTCTGAAATTATTTTTTATCAAAAGGAGAATTTTTTCTAAGCTGAAACGGACTTTTTTTTTGGAAGGCGTGCTAGTTCAAACGAGATGTCACTGTCGTTCGAACGACATAGACATCTCACGCGATGTCATTCGAACGACACGTGTCCTCATTCAAGCGATATCCAATGTTGTTAGAACGATGCCACCGATCTTGATTTCTGTGTCAAATGTTGTCACCACTATTTGTTGGTCAACTTCCTTTTGCAGCATGTTGAGCAAATTTCGGCCCAAAATCTGTCATGTTTTGATAAAGATGTTTTTAGGCCATTTTCCTTCCTTATAAAAGGAAAACTCATTCTCATTTATCAAGTGCACACAATAAACCTTCAAGAGATTTATTTTACTCATTTAGGAGTATTTTATGGAGAAGCCGGTCCCTTCTTCATTACTGCCCATCTGGAATTCTTGCTGGAGATTCCACCCGACGACATCGGAACCGACACCTACGGGTATTTTCGTATGTCACACTTATTTTCATTATAATCCGTGTAACCGTTCTTTACAAATTATAGTGAAAAAAATATGGTTTTGCCCTGCGGGGATTTTTCCTAATATTCTGTGACACATGATTTATAAATTTATGGGATGACACACGCACACACACAGGTGCATGTTTAGGGACCATATTTATTTTGTTTAAAAATAGACTCTAATTAAATATGGTTTACTTGGAAACTTGCGAATATATTTTCTATATCACACAGCGCGCATTTAATTATTTCGCGCACTTTTCAAATTGGTATCAGAGCGGGTTGCGCTAATTTATCACGTATTTCTATTTTCCCCAAAATTGTGTGATATTGATTTTTTTTTAAATCTGTTTTTTGGTTATTCGCAATTTTTCCAATGGAACATTCATTTAATATGATGCTTATTTTTTACAGGTCTAATTATGCCTACTGAAAAGCTCGTATGAAATCTTGTTTAAAATCCATTGACGAGCGTGTTTGGTTGCTTTGTGAAAATGGGTGGACACCTCCCATGGTCACTGTTGATAATATCACCTCTTTAAAACCCGTGTCGGCCTGGACTGAAGATGATTTTAAAATGTCTAGTTTTAATTCCCGTGGTCTGAGTGCTATTTCTAGAGCCATCACTCCCGACGAGTTTCGCCGAATTACGATGTGCACCACGTCTAAAGAGTCATGGGATGTTTTAAAACTGATACATGAGGGTACGAACGCATTTAAATAATCAAAGTTACAAAATTTGGCCACCTAATTTGAGACTATCACCATGTCTGAGTCTGAATGCTTTTATAATTTTTATGTGCACTTGTCGGACATTGTTAACACTTGTTTTAATTTGGGCGAGGTCATTGATAACACGCGTGTTGTTAAAAAGATTTTGAGATCTCTTCCAAAACTCTTTATTCCTAAAGTCAATGTTTTTAACTCTTTGGGAAATTTGAAATCACTTAAGTTGGAAGAACTTGTAGGAGATCTTCAAACCTATGAGATTGACATGTTTCCCCAAACCATTAAGGCTAAGGATAGAGGCGTTTCTTTAAAGACTCATTTTAAGAAAGAGAAAGAAAAAGTTTGTGAGTCCGATTATGAGGGAAATGTTGATGATTTGGCCTTATTTTAAAAAAAATCAAAATTTTTCTCAAAATCTCTAAAGAAAATTCTTCCAATAAAAAGAGATTTTTTGATAAAAATAAAAAGAAAGGAAAGGCCAAAGAAAGAGGTGAGAGGGAAAAAGAGAGTGACTCAGATGATGAGGAGTTTGAGAACGTGACTTGTTTTGAATGTGGGGGTAAGGGGTATAAATCGTTTGAGTGTCCTATGTCGCTTAGAAAGAAAGGAAAGAATGTACCCATGTCCGCCACACTTAGTGATGGTAGTGAAAGTGAGAATGATAAGACTAGTGGTGAGAAGTTTGTTGCTTTTTTCAAGTTGTGTGAGAACACCCTCTTTGTCCCAAAATTATACTCACGAATGCGATAGTGATATTTTGAGCGCTCCATGTGAGGAAGAATGCGAGAGTGAAAGTGGAGATGAAAGTGAGCTCCAAAAAGCAAATAGAGATTTGTACACCGATACCTTGAAAACAAAGAAGTATAATAGAAATTTAGGCCGTCGAATTTTAGATTTGGAGAGATAGAAGGAGTTTTTAAGAAAGGAGTTTGCACATTTAGGTGAGCAAGTTAAGTTTTTGGTCAATACTTCACAAGATTTAACGAAGGTTATTCATAAGTTGACACCACCTTTTGAAAAACCCTCCGCACCTAACGATTGAGGTTTGACTTGTTTACTAGCATAGGATGATTTTCATGACGACATTATTTACCTACTTCTAGTATGTGTCTTGATTGTATAATTTTTTCTTTTAGATTTTCTTTTGATAAAATTATTTTAAAAAAATACAAAAAGATTTTATTTTGATAAAATTATTTGAAAAATTCTAAAAGATTTTATTTTTAAAAATTTTAGAAAAGAACAAAAAGATTTTTGTTTTTTATTTGCACCTTTTATGAATGAGCATTTAAGATAGCCAAGTCACAATTTCATTGCATTTATTCATGTGACTATTTGATAGTGTTTCGAGATAATATATCTTGTCATCTTTGTGCTTTATAATGTTTGGAGTCATTAAGATGTAATTAAGTGTTACTTCCTACATGTTCGACTCATGATTTCCTTTATTGCACACATGCACGAATTTGTTTGATTATTGTACTTGTCTTATCACATGTTGGTTGGGTGTTTTCACTTCAATCCTGTCCTTAAAACGAACCAAGTGTGATAAAACTTGATAAGAAAGGTGTGCATGTAAAAACCATTTGGTGAGATTGTATGGTATTTTAAAAACAGAGAGGGGCTACGAAAGGTAATTATCTATCCTTTGCGCTAAAGACACCATTAAAACGGACCTAAAAATTTGAGGAATTTTATTATCCGAGGTCCAAAGAGGTTAAAAGAGCCCTAAAAAATTTAAAGGCAATAAAAAGAAATACATGCCAAATATGGGCCAATAGGTTTCACCATCAATTCTCCAAAGTTTCAGAATTTAGATCACCTCTATTCAAAATATATATCTCATGGAGTTTGGTTGGAAAATTTAAACGGGCTTGCACTGTGACAACCCGCCTACTAAAATAATAGGTGGCCAACCCAATACTCCAATAATTACAGGAATCATAGATGGTCCATTCTTAGCATCACTGTCGATTAACATAATAGTATGAGATAACCACCAATCATTTTAGAAAACGGATTGTCATATACAAAAATTTAAAAGTAAAAGAGAAACACTTAGACAATCCCATTTGTAAAAACGGTGGGTATCAAAAATCGATGAATAAAGTATGACAATACAATAAATAATCACCGAATAAGCTGTCGGTGCACAGACCAATACAAATAATACATTAAGTATTACAATTCAATATTTACAATATAATAAATGAGTGCAATACCTTGGGCAAACACGCCCGAATAAAAGTACTAAATATAACTAGAGTACAATAGAGGGAAGCGTCTACAACAAGTATCCTACAACATCCGCAATATGCCGTAGCTCCATGACAACTGGAAATGGAAATGTAAACACGGGTGTCCATGCAGAAGAGCACCTGTAACGGCAAGGAATATGCAGAAACAAGGAAATATAGAAACCGGTCAGGGCCGGGTTTGATATAATTACCATGTGACTAAAATGCATGGCAGGTAAGTGCGTAAATCTATCGCAGACAACAATAATATTCCTCACCTCTCAATCTAGCAGCAACCTAATGCAATATCGTGAGATGTTCTAGTTAACCCTAAGTACTAAGGGCTAACTTTTCCCCATTCTCAACACTATGCCCTATTCGTGCGTGGGGTGTCTCGCAAAGCGAAATACAAACAAGGAACCCCCCCCCCCCGATACACTACTACTTAGGCAAGGTTGATCGTCGAGATCCATTAGACCCTAAGCACGAAATAATAAATAAATACATGTGTGTGCATAAGTGTGGGAGGTCACATCTACAGCTACATAAAGAAAAATATAAAAGTAAGACCCATCCATCATCTATTGGCACAATTCCTAATTCTATCTTTAGGAATATACATATAAATGGTACAACACTTTATCAAGTGTTTACCAAATTAATTTCATCATACACTAATTCATTTCATGAATTTGTTCCTTATCAGGAAATATAATCATACTTTTTATGCTCTAGAGGCATTTATCTCAATTGTTCACTTTGTAAAAATATCTTCCTTATCAGGAATATAATCATCATCATAGGCTCTTTATGGCCTTACATCGTGCTCTTTATGGCACTCATCAAACATCAAGTCCAACTTGATTTAGAATAGTTATATTCATATATATATATATATATATATATAACGATTCTAAGACCGCCCGTCCGGGTTTCCCCACTGTGCGCGCCCCTAAATGGCTATCATCTTCCAGGGCCTCCAAGACAACCTGGGATCCTATCGAAACGTCGGGAAGCGACCATGTGCCTGCGGGATAGTCAAGACCACACCCGGAATCTCCTAACCGGCGCAGAAAATATAAACAAACGCTCACATGGCCTAGGGACTATATCCACCCTGCATCATTAGCCAGGGGGCTTCACCACAACGCGCGCGACTTCCCTTATGATAGCGAGTTAGAGAGGTGTGTATCCATAAATTATCATTTATGAAAACATTACTTTTTCCATTTTTGAAAACTCATATTTTACATTTCCAAAAATTATCCATTTATCCATTAAGCACCAAGCTTTAGCAGTTGCATACTATTCTTATTAAGTCATACATTTTATTAATGACCTAAGACCCAAAGTGCCACTAACCTCAAAATAGCCTCAAATAGTTCATATAATTCATAAACCCTCAAAGTGAGTCTCCATAATGGAGTGTCTCTCAAAATCTCAACATTAATATTTTAACTTCAAATATATCTTTAGGTTAACCTCCTATATCAGTTGGACATTAACCTAATCCCAACTAGTCCTCGGGTAAACTTAAATCTCCATTCTTAGCCTAGGACATTAGTCTACCCAATACAACCCTCTAGGACTCCCCATTACTTCCCAAAGGAAGGTTCATAAACCTTGGACCTAAAAGAAAAAGGGCTAAAAATCAAAATAAGAAAATCTCACAAAAACAGGGGAACCGAATCGATTCGCCCCTTGGGCCGAATCGATTCGCCCTTGCGAATCGATTCGCTAGACAGCCGAATCGATTCGGTGAGCAAAAACTGACCTTCTGCAATTGCCGAATCGATCCGCTTTAAATCCGAATCGATTCGGTCTGCAAGACCTGTATCCCTCTCCTTATCCGAATCGATTCGGTCCTGAGATTTTGCCCAGTTTGGGCGACGGGTTACATAAACCCTAAAATCCCAAAACCTCCATTCTTTGCTTTTACCCAACATCAACAACATCTAATTCTACCAAATCATTCCTACACCACTTACAACTAATAATTTATCCCCAAATCAAATTAAAACTAAGATTTAAGGGTTTAATCATCAAAATCAACAAATACCCATTTATGGGTTAAATCTCCCAAAATCTAACTATACATGCAATTTATCACATTAAATCAATATCTAGCAAGTAAGAAACTTGCCTCGAGGTTCGTAGTCTCTGAACACCTCCGGTAGCGACGAATTTCGGCCCAACTCTTCCATCTCTCTCTTTCTCTCTACTTTCTCTTCTCTCTCTCTCTCTCCTTTGGCTTCTCTCACTCAAATGAAGAAAAAGAAAGGGGGTGGGGGATTTATAAGGGTCAAAATATAACCCCCACTCCTAATTGCTAATACACCACTAAAATGACTCGTAACCACTTAATTGAGTCATAACCCCCTTAAAATGCCTAAATCTCAAAAATTACAACTGGGCACTTATTTCGACTATCTCGACTATTCTAAAAACAACCGCACCCCCTATTTTGGCATTCAGGAAAGTGTGAACTATTTTTACGTTCCAATTCCATTCTTAATTCATTAATTATACCCGATTTAAATATAGGTCATAACCGTCGTTTTACATATAACGACGCAAAATACACAATATAACACTATTTACCTTCTCATAACGGTAAATAGTCAGAACATAGTAAATATTATCCCTAAGTCTCACGGGAAATAATATTTACTCCAACATTCCCTATTTTATAAAATTAGCCCATTAGGCAAAATAGTATAAAATAGTCGCTTGAAAACCTGGGCTGTTACATACTCCCCCCCTTAAAGGGGAATTTTGCCCTCAAAATTCAGGCGTAACCCATAACCATAAAAAGGGTATACTATAATAAAACCGTGCTAACATACTAGCAAACCCCTGAATAGAGATGTCTCCATAGGACTCAGACTAAGGTCATCGCTATCGATCTCAGAAACTATCGATCCTACCCTTCTACTACGGGAGGAGATACCCACACAAGCTTGGCACTAATTGCCTTACTTTCCGAAACACGTTATACCTCTACTAGGGAATAACTACACTAACATACAATCGCTAACCCCAACACTACTAACTTCTATTCGCGTTGGTGTACCCCTCAGAGGTCTACTTGCTCACTGAGCCCAATCTAAAGGAAGGTTACCGGACCACTCCCGGTCCCAGGAATATACTATTCGCTGTTTCCATTCCAACGAGTAGACAAGGCATATTGCCATCTACACTAGGCTATCCACGGCCTAACGTTTATCGAAGATGATCCGAACTATTGCAAGGAAATTAGATCCATAGAATTTCTACTCCGATCTCACCTTAAATCAAATCCACCCTTCCACTTACGGGTGGTAGGATATACCCCATATCCCAACGGTTTCCATTCTTCCTGGAGACTTTACCTATACCTTGACACCAATGTCTCGTCTCGGTGAAGCTCACTCCACTTGGCATTCCATGCCACGAATAAACTATAAGATGGTATCTACTCGGTGCCTATACTACTCCCGTTCGCATTGCCTTAGCGAAAGGAAATATCCTAACGATAGTCCTTCACGGTCACAAACTTGTTATTCGTGAAAAGACTCCAAATTCCCGCCCAGGAGAAATGCCTCTAAGTCTTTAAGGCAAATACTACCGCCCTGAACTTAAAATAAAGCGTGGGATAACACTTCTTAAAAGCGTGAGACACACGAACAGTAGGTCCATGTTCCCATATTAGCACATCCCGTTCCTGGCAAAGACTCGTTCGTTAAATCCACTCTCGATCATAACAACACGAGTGCAGGAGAAAAGTCAACTTATACTCCAACTCCTCCAAAGGTAGGTTACCCATGTAACCCTCTAACTACGAGAGGCCCCACCACTAATGGCCTAACATTCTAACGAGCTCGAAATCTCATACTTCTCGTCTAGGGACCAAATTCTACTTAGAGTTAACCCACAACTTATTGTGGTCAACTCCCAACCATCTTCCTAAACTAACGCCGCATGCCCTAAGGGCCTAGCGTCCTAAGAATCCTAGGGTCAATCTATCTATCCTAACCTACTCGTATAAGTATAATACTAAATATCCCTAGTGTCCAAGACCTTTCCCGACTTCCGACATTAGCTCGGTTTCATGCGTGGGACGTCTCGCCGAAGCGAAATCCAAACAAGGAACCCTCCCGTTACACTACTACCTCGCATTGTCAGTCGTCGAGAAGTAATGGTCGAAGACACATAATCGGGATCAACGGAATCCTAATTTGAAACTCTACTACTACATGTAAACGTCTACGTCCAACCATAACTATCGACTGAGGCATTTACTTTCAGTAAGATGCCACCAATACTCTACCCCAAGAGACACACATATCTCTAAACAAATGGCCTTCTCATAAAGACACAACCATAAGTCCCTATTGGACATCCATAATCTTAGTCTTCCCCCACGTTAGTCAGAGGAAAACTATCATAGTGCTCATATATCGCACATGAACTTAGCCCTTAATCACTCATATACGTGATTCTTGGCTAAACCTTCCAACCCAGCACTTAACCAATAGAAAATAAAAGGAGAAAAGAGCAGAAAAGAAAATGCACATCTCTCCACTCCCAACGTCGTTAAGGTTCATGCGTGGAGCGTCTCGCCGAAGCGAAATCCAAACAAGGAACCCCTCCACACAGTCACCTTAACTAGCCAGTCATGGAGATAAGGCAATAGCATACACAAGCAAAGTAAACAAGCAAGCAAAGAGAATAAAATAAAAATAAAAATAAAGGAAACTATCTACACACCGTAAATCACCTCTATAAAGTCTCAACCCGTATCCAGAGAGATATTATAGAACAACTAGTCCTCCTCCTAGAACTAGAACTAGGATAGCCTCGCGATATATTCGCTTGCTATCACCCCAACCAATCTAAGAATATCTCTACTCGTATAATATATAATACAAGTAGCGCGTACCACATATATCACCACTCGCCCCATAACGAGTGTGAAGGAAGATACAGAACTCCCCTATCATGGAAGTCACATAGATATACTTATTATATATAAAATATGTACCGATACCATCACAAGCTCGATATACGCACCCGAATCTAGGGCTAACACCAAACTACTCCCATCTTACCTAAGGAATGCACTACTCGCACCCTAGTTAGAAAGTCCCACCAACATACTAGCCAACCTCCTTGGCTACTACCAATAGTTCTAAGACACGACATTCTAGTCTTACCCGAACCAAACTACTTCCACCAATGACTCAACTAGGAGTCCTATCCTTGCCGGTTATCTTCAATCGACAAGAATCAAAACGCATACTTCCCTTGACTTCTTCAGCAAGGAGAACATTCTACCAGCTTCCCCAACCTTAGCTCCACGAGCCTTCCCCGAGTGGATGTCCACCATTGGGGTCTCATGAACACTAATTCTCCAAAAGTGTTTCCAACACTTACTTACGAGCCTAGCATTTCCACTGAGAGGCTCTCTCTATGGGCAAAAACATTATGTCCCACCATAAAGAGGCGACTATCATATCCGCCACTTCAACCTTACTCCTAAGGGTGAAAGGTTTTCCTAAAATCCTCACACCTGAGCACTCCTATACCCAACTCTAGGCCAAACTCTCGGGTCTTACGCTCTCACCGAACGAGGTTACACTTCCCCGATCCAACCAAACTTTCAGCATGTGGTCCTAATAAGAACCTCTCAACTCCTAATTGACATTGCTCGGAGTCCCAAGCATAGTACCACTCTCTACCGACAACGGTACTTGGGAAAACTATTTTCACTGTGCTTAGTAGTCACGGCGGCAATATAAAATAATGATGCAAAGGGAGAGACCTCCAAATCGGTCCTTATTCCCGACCACAGCCTACAGCTTATAGTAATCCCATCTTATGACGCCTTCACATCGGCCTTCCTCAGCACCCTTCATCTAACGGCTTACAAGCCTCACACGATCGCGCAGAAGATCTTCGGGGTTCTCATTCCATAGCAGGAGAATGAAATCTCACAAGAGAATTCAACGACCTTATTCCTAAGGCTCTACATCAAACAGAGAGAAACGCAGAAGACGTAAAACGTCCTCACAGATTCCTAAGGACTCTAGAACCTAATGCTCTGATACCATCTGTGACAACCCGCCTACTAAAATAATAGGTGGCCAGCCCAATACTCCAATAATTACAGGAATCATAGATGGTCCATTCTTAGCATCACTGTCGATTAACATAATAGTATGAGATAACCACCAATCATTTTAGAAAACGGATTGTCATATACAAAAATTTTAAAAGTAAAAGAGAAACACTTAGACAATCCCATTTGTAAAAACGGTGGGTATCAAAAATCGATGAATAAAGTATGACAATACAATAAATAATCACCGAATAAGCTGTCGGTGCACAGACCAATACAAATAATACATTAAGTTTTACAATTCAATATTTACAATATAATAAATGAGTGCAGTACCTTGGGCAAACACGCCCGAATAAAAGTACTAAATATAACTAGAGTACAATAGAGGGAAGCGTCTACAACAAGTATCCTACAACATCCGCAATATGCCGTAGCTCCATGACAACTGGAAATGGAAATGTAAACACGGGTGTCCATGCGGAAGAGCACCTGTAACGGCAAGGAATATGCAGAAACAAGGAAATATAGAAACCGGTCAGGGCCGGGTTTGATATAATTACCATGTGACTAAAATGCATGGCAGGTAAGTGCATAAATCTATCGCAGACAACAATAATATTCCTCACCTTTCAATCTAGCAGCAACCTAACGCAATATCGTGAGATGTTCTAGTTAACCCTAAGTACTAAGGGCTAACTTTTCCCCATTCTCAACACTATGCCCTATTCGTGCGTGGGGTGTCTCGGAAAGCGAATTCCAAACAAGGAACCCCCCCCCCCCCCCGATACACTACTACTTAGGCAAGGTTGATCGTCGAGATCCATTAGACCCTAAGCACGAAATAATAAATAAATACATGTGTGTGCATAAGTGTGGGAGGTCACATCTACAGCTACATAAAGAAAAATATAAAAGTAAGACCCATCCATCATCTATTGGCACAATTCCTAATTCTATCTTTAGGAATATACATATAAATGGTACAACACTTTATCAAGTGTTTACCAAATTAATTTCATCATACACTAATTCATTTCATGAATTTGTTCCTTATCAGGAAATATAATCATACTTTTTATGCTCTAGAGGCATTTATCTCAATTGTTCACTTTGTAAAAATATCTTCCTTATCAGGAATATAATCATCATCATAGGCTCTTTATGGCCTTACATCGTGCTCTTTATGGCACTCATCAAACATCAAGTCCAACTTGATTTAGAATAGTTATATTCATATATATATATATATATATATATATATATATATATATATATATATATATATATATAACTATTCTAAGACCGCCCGTCCGGGTTTCCCCACTGTGCGCGCCCCTAAATGGCTATCATCTTCCAGGGCCTCCAAGACAACCTGGGATCCTATCGAAACGTCGGGAAGCGACCATGTGCCTGCGGGATAGTCAAGACCACACCCGGAATCTCCTAACCGGCGCAGAAAATATAAACAAACGCTCACATGGCCTAGGGACTATATCCACCCTGCATCATTAGCCAGGGGGCTTCACCACAACGCGCGCGACTTCCCTTATGATAGCGATTTAGAGAGGTGTGTATCCATAAATTATCATTTATGAAAACATTACTTTTTCCATTTTTGAAAACTCATATTTTACATTTCCAAAAATTATCCATTTAGCCATTAAGCACCAAGCTTTAGCAGGTGCATACTATTCTTATTAAGTCATACATTTTATTAATGACCTAAGACCCAAAGTGCCACTAACCTCAAAATAGCCTCAAATAGTTCATATAATTCATAAACCCTCAAAGTGAGTCTCCATAATGGAGTGTCTCTCAAAATCTCAACATTAATATTTTAACTTCAAATATATCTTTCGGTTAACCTCCTATATCAGTTGGACATTAACCTAATCCCAACTAGTCCTCGGGTAAACTTAAATCTCCATTCTTAGCCTAGGACATTAGTCTACCCAATACAACCCTCTAGGACTCCCCATTACTTCCCAAAGGAAGGTTCCTAAACCTTGGACCTAAAAGAAAAAGGGCTAAAAATCAAAATAAGAAAATCTCACAAAAACAGGGGAACCGAATCGATTCGCCCCTTGGGCCGAATCGATTCGCCCTTGCGAATCGATTCGCTAGACAGCCGAATCGATTCGGTGAGCAAAAACTGACCTTCTGCAATTGCCGAATCGATTCGCTTTAAATCCGAATCGATTCGGTCTGCAAGACCTGTATCCCTCTCCTTATCCGAATCGATTCTCCCATAAGGCCGAATCGATTCGGTCCTGATATTTTGCCCAGTTTGGGCGACGGGTTACATAAACCCTAAAATCCCAAAACCTCCATTCTTTGCTTTTACCCAACATCAACAACATCTAATTCGACCAAATCATTCCTACACCACTTACAGCTAATAATTTATCCCCAAATCAAATTAAAACTAAGATTTAAGGGTTTAATCATCAAAATGAACAAATACCCATTTATGGGTTAAATCTCCCAAAATCTAACTATACATGCAATTTATCACATTAAATCAATATCTAGCAAGTAAGAAACTTGCCTCGAGGTTCGTAGTCTCTGAACACCTCCGGTAGCGACGGATTCCGGCCCAACTCTTCCATCTCTCTCTTTCTCTCTACTTTCCCTTCTCTCTCTCTCTCTCCTTTGGCTTCTCTCACTCAAATGAAGAAAAAGAAAGGGGGTGGGGGATTTATAAGGGTCAAAATATAACCCCCACTCCTAATTGCTAATACACCACTAAAATGACTCGTAACCACTTAATTGAGTCATAACCCCCTTAAAATGCCTAAATCTCAAAAATTACAACTGGGCACTTATTTCGACTATCTCGACTATTCTAAAAACAACCGCACCCCCTATTTTGGCATTCAGGAAAGTGTGAACTATTTTTACGTTCCAATTCCATTCTTAATTCATTAATTATACCCGATTTAAATATAGGTCATAACCGTCGTTTTACATATAACGACGCAAAATACACAATATAACACTATTTACCTTCTCATAACGGTAAATAGTCAGAACATAGTAAATATTATCCCTAAGTCTCACGGGAAATAATATTTACTCCAACATTCCCTATTTTATAAAATTAGCCCATTAGGCAAAATAGTATAAAATAGTCGCTTGAAAACCTGGGTTGTTACATGCACGTCCTTGAAGATCTTAAAAAAGTGCTAAATAGTTTTGAACGTTATTGGTGTGGAAATCACTTTGACTTTGTTTTGTCATCTAAATCCAACAATTTTTACACCTAAGGATACTTTTTATGTTCATTTGTTAGGAGTACACTTATGCATCGTGTACATATGATTGATTGAGTTTATTTACCTATCGAATCTGTTCACACCCCTACATTTACGCTTTCATCGACTAGGTTGTTTTTGTGTTCTTTCATGGTGTGATTTTTTTTTATCTTATTTTTGTGTAAATTTTTTTAAAAAAAAGAAATTTTTAAAAAATTCAAAAAAATAGAAGATTTTTATGTGACATTTTCCATATTTATGCTTCTCATATCTGTCTATTTGTGGACATCATAAAAAGGGGGAGAATGAATTATGGGGGAGAAAATCTTGTTGATTTATCTATGATTTTCTTAAGCTTCATTGATCTTTGATTTTTGCATATCATTATATTTCAAACTGTTGCGTGTCACGGGTATCTGCTTTTTCTCATGTGTGTAGGTTCAAAGTTGATATCTATTGGATTTCACACCATGATGAGAAAAGCTTTGGGAGTTTCTGAACTGTTGAAGATTTGAAGATGTTAAAGTTTGATTAAAGACATGTCATTCCGTATTCTCAGTTTGAGGGTTTAATGGGGATATTATCTTATATGTCATTTGTTGGAGATTGCATAATTCGGATTTTTTTTGTATGTACCGGCATTAACATAGGGGAGATTTGTAAGGACGTAATTTTATAAATGTCCAGGTAGAATCTAGGAATTTTCTATTTTTCCTATATCACAGTTTGTATGTCTGATACCGCTACATTCGGCACGTCATCACGATTATACATGAAGGCCTTTATTCGAATCCATGCATCCATCATCTTCACACGTGCATCATTGCTACATGCTACGTACTTCTCAACCGTTTCCCACAACTCCACGGTGCACTATCAGTAAAATGATTAATTAGAGTTGTTTATATTTGCATAAATATTTGGGAATTTTTTAGAAAATATTTTTTAAAGTCTAAAATTATTTTTTATCAAATGCAGAATTTTTTCTAAGCTTAAACGGACTAGTGTTTGGAAGGCGTGCTCATTCAAACGAGATGTCACTGTCGTTCGAACGACATAGACACCTTTCGCGATGTCGTTCGAACGACACGTGTCCTCGTTCAAGCGACATCCAATGTCATTAGAACGATGCCGCCGACCTCGATTTTTGTGTCAAATGTTGTCACCAATATTTACAGGTCAAATTCCTTTTGCATCATGTTGAACAATTTCTGACCCAAAATCTGCCATGTTTTGATAAAGATGTTTTTTAGTCCATTTTCCTTCCTTATAAAAGGAAAACTCATTCTCATTTATCAAGTGCACACAATAAACCTTCAAGAGATTTATTTTTCTCATTTTGGAGTATTTTATGGAGAAGTCGGTCCCTTCTTCATTGCGGTCCATCTGGAATTCTTGTGGGAGATTCCAGCCGACGACATCGGAACCGACACCTACGGGTATTTTCGTATGTCACACTTATTTTCATTATAATTCATGTAACTGTTCTTTACAAATTATAGTGAAAATAATATGATTTTGCCCTGTGGGGATTTTTCCTAATATTCTGCGTCACATGCTTTATATATTTATGGGATGACATACGCACACACACAAGTGCATGTTTAGGGACTGTATTTATTTTGTTTAAAAATAGACTCTAATTAAATATGGTTTACTTGGAAACTTGCGAATAATATTTTTATTTTCAATATCACACACAAGGCTATTTTAATTGGTTCGCGCACTTTTGACATCATCTCCACGAAAAGCCAAATTGTTCTTGGTTAGTGCATTAACAACATAAATTAGCCTCACTAATACTTCTTTTCAATGTGCTATCTCTTTATTTATTATTTGTTGTACCTTTGAATCAATTGTTTCATTCTTTTTCAATCTCATTTCTAAATCAAGCCAACTTTTTATACAAGAAATATGTTCATTACCCCCCTCGTGACTTAAAAGCCTCTGACTAATATTTTTTCAATTGTTAAATCCGTCAGTAGCCAATTGAGTATTGTTCTCATCAGACCTAAACAATTTACAACAAAATCAAAATACCCTATTTAAAGAAAGTGAATATACTAACCATCTTATATCACGCTTCTCTCCATTCAACCTTTGTTGAGTGTAGTGCACTCGAAAGAAATGTCTACCATCATTATCTTTAGGAAAATCAACAACAACTCTTATGGGGCCCCGTTCCACTAAAAGATCTCTATGGTTTCTACCAATCTTATCCTAATTTCCAGGATCATAAATATTTAACGGTCCAAATTCATTACTAGATTCTTCATTCACCAAATTTTCACGTTCTTTGTTTAAACCTTCTTCATTATCGTTCTCAGTAATGTCATCTTGATGCACCAAATTTTTATCTTCAATCAGAGATTCTTCATTTTCATTCTAATGCTCATTCCCCGTTTCATTTAGATTAAAAATAAATTTATCAAGAACACTCGTTTGGGATTGCATAAATTTTTCTATCTTTTGCTTCTTCTTTAATTTTTCCCATCCAAAAATATACTTTCTAGGAGGCATGGGATAAATACACAATAATCTAACAATCAATCTAAAAAATTTCAAATGCAACCAAATAAAGGAACAATGGAACCTGGTTTGCCGAATTTATAAATCAAACTTGATAGCCTTTCTTCACTAAAAAATCCTGAAAATACATAAAAAAAAAATTAACATCATTAACTTATTACACAAAAAAATAAGAATCATAAAAAAAAATAGATTATTAGTTTAATAAAAAAATTTAAGTTAATAGATTAATAATCGATTATTTAATATTGTTGTTAAATAATCTGTTAAAAAATGTTATTATTTTAATAATTTATTACTAATGTATTAGCTTAAAAAATATTATTAATCTAATAATCTGTTTTTTTTTTCCAGATGATTCTCATTTTTTTATGTAATAAGTTAATGATGTTAATCTAATATTTATGATTTATTAAATAATGTCGTTAAATAAAGTCTCGATTAATAAATAAAAAATAGAGGGACAAAAAAAAATTACACGGATAAAAAATCGAGTTAAAAATATTTCCTGTCATGGCAGTTGAGTGAGATTGAATCTTGAATCATAAAAAAATAGAGTTAAAAAAACAAACCTCTTGAATCTTGATCGGATTGAAAGTTGAGTGAGCCTGAGAGTACTTAGATATAGGACATTAAAGGGAGAGAAGAGGGGTTAAGAAAAAAAGACTATTTCTTTCCTTTTGTAAGAGCGGACTTATAAAGTGGTAGGGTTTTGTGTAACAACCTCAGACTTTAGAGACTATAATTTATTCAGTTTGGGAGAAATAAATATTATTTTTATTGGAGAATAATTAAATTGGCAATTGAGGTCCAAATTTGAAGTTGTTAGAAAGTGTTTCGAATGGCAATTCTGAGGGTGTAGTTGTTACCGGAAGGGTCGAGAAAGTCAAAATGACTGTACTTGCGGTCTATTTATGTTTTGAAATATTTTAAGTTCGTTTGGCTCGAATTAAAGTTAGCGAGTTATTTAAAGTGTGTATTATCATTTAAAGTTGTGTGTCTTGGGAGACAAGGCTTATTAAGCCTACGGGAGAAACAATTCTCCTTAGAAAGAAAGAGAAATAGAAAGAAAGAAGAGAGAATAAGAAAGAAGAAGAGAAAGAGAGAGAAAGTGGATTTTCCAGCCAATACGCGATCTCGAGGACAAATCAGACCCCACGAGCTTGAGGCAAGTGATTAAACTTGATAAATAATTATCGTGTACCATTTATTTCATGATTTTTGGATTAAATCTTTGGGTTTTAGGTTTAGTTTGATAAAACTTAACTTTTGGGTAAAATCTTAGATTTGTTGTGTGTATAATGGATTTGATGATGAAAATTAGTTTAAATGTGTTTTGGGATGAATATTAATGTTACATATGTGATTTGGTTGAAGAGAAATGAAGAGAAGAGGATTAAAAATGATATTGGGGTTTTTTGGCTTTGAAGAAATAACCATTTTCGTAGCCCTAGAACAGGCCGAATCGATTCTGCCTCAACCCGAATCGATTCGGAATGTTCCAGCTTAACAGGTCTGAGTGACCGAATCGATTCGAATCCCAGTTGAATCGATTCGGCCTGAGACCGAATCCCAGGTTTGATGACCCAAATCGATTCGCCTTGGAGGCCGAATCGATTCACAGGGCCGAATCGATTCTAATTATGTATGTAATGACCCGAAAGGGAATTTTGAGCAAGTTAGGCTCTTGTGTTATTATCTTTTGAGGGAGTAGATCAATTTGAAATGTGCTCAAAGAGAGCTATAACTATGTTGTGAATGTAAGAATTCTTATTGTGTATTGAGTAGTAATGATAAAGCTACTTACATTTTTATAGTCATGTTAGACTTATATAATTGTTGTATTCTAGCTATGGAAGAGCCTAATGCATGGAAATATATTAGTATGATATAAGATATTATTTCTGAAAAGAGTTTGGAATTTGTGGGTTATTGGGACGCATGGAAGTTAAGCTCATAATTATGCTAAATTTTATGAGTTGTATGTTGTTGTATGTATGATGATTGTTAAGACCTTATGTTATGGTCATGAGGCATTTTATATATGTATCGTAAGATATAAAGCTTTTTTTTAAATAAACTGTTTTCAAAATCAAACTTTATATAGGCCTTTGGGCCATCTCAAAATGATTTACACAAAAATATTTTCAAACTTTAGTCCGGATCTAACAAACTCTCAATCCCCGACGTCGCTACATATTAGTGTATTGGGAGGGTTCCTTGTTTGAATTTCGCTTGCGAATGTCAGGAATTGAGAGGAGTTATTTCTTTGGACCATTCAAAATTTTTATACCATAAATATTGCTATTATTATATATACATTTTTAGAGTTATGGAACTTTGGAGGAAAATGAAGCCTCACTACGATTGGTATGAGTAAAGCTCGAATAAAGGGGTGTATGGGCGCCCTAGTTGTAATTGGTTTCCTAAAACTTAAAATAAATTAAAATAAATTTGTCGTGGGAAGTTAGAGGTTTGGGTATAGGATTAGTGTGGAGGAGTGTAGTAAGGACTAGTTGAGCTTTGGAGTATTAGGCTTAGCTAAATTTCGAGGACGAAATTCTTATAAGTGGGGAAGTTTGTAATAACCCGAGACTTTAGAGACGATAATTTATTCAGTTTGGGAGAAATAAATATTATTTTTATTAGAGAATAATTAAATTGGCAATTGAGGTCAAAATTTGAAGTTGTTAGAAAGTGTTTTGAATGGCAATTCTAAGGGTGTAGTTGTTTCCGGAAGGGTCGAGAAAGTCGAAATGACTGTACTTGGGGTCTATTTATGTTTCGAAATATTTTAAGTTTGTTTGGCTCGAATTAAAGTTACTGAGTCATTTAAAGGGCATTTAAAGTTACGTGTCTTGGGAGACAAGGCTTATTAAGCCTACGGGAGAAAAAATTTCCTTAGAGAGAAAGATAAATAGAAAGAAAGAAAAAAGAAGAAGAAGAGAAAGAGACAGAAAGTGGATTTTCCGGCCAATAGGCGATCTCGAGGACAAATCAGACCCTACGAACTTGAGGCAAGTGATTAAACTTGCCAAATAATTATTGTGTACCATTTATTTCATGATTTGTGGATTAAATCTTTGGGTTTTAGGTTTAGTTTGATAAAACTTAACTTTTGGGTAAAATCTTAGATTTGTTGTGTGTATAATGGATTTGATGATAGAAATTAGTTTAAATGTGTTTTGGGATGAATATTAATGTTATATATGTGATTTGGTTGAAGAGAAATGAAGAGAAGAGGATTAAATATGATTTTGGGGATTTTTGGCTTTGAAGAAATAGCCATTTCCGTAGCCCTAGAACAGGCCGAATTGATTCGGCCCCAACCCGAATCAATTCGGAATGTTCCAGGTTGACAGATCTGAGTGATCGAATCAATTCAGATCCCAGCCAAATCGATTCGGCCTGAGATAGAATCCCAGGTCTGATGACCCGAATCGATTCGCCTTGGAGGCCGAATCGATTCGAAAACAGGGCATTTTGAGGGATGTTTTTCTAGGGAGAATTTCATTCCGTTTTGTTTGAGGTTATCGATTGGGAATCTCTATAGGGATTATTAGGAGTATTATTTGAAGATTTTAGGGAGTTTTCCTTATAAGAAATAATTGCAGTCATATTGACTTAATTTGAGGAATAGCGATTAGAGAATATCGTATATGCTAAGTGGGAAAGCCCACTACAATTGGGATTTCCATTTGGAGATAATTATGGAATTATATGAAAGACTGAGAACGCGTTTAGTGATATTGGATTTTAGAATCAAATCCCAAATGGGATAACTTCAAATGTTCATATGATTGATTGAACCATACTATGGATTGAGAATAATTAAACGCTAATGAATGTGCATACGCATATAGAAATATCCTTAGTGATGATTGATTTGGGAGATGTCTCACATAAACGAGAAATCCTAATCGAGGTGCGTTAGGGTAGAAAATATCCTTAACATAAATAGAATTGAGAGACAATTCATAACTAGAAGTGATGCGAGAACTTCAAATGAGAAATAGTATAGGGTATACTAAGTGGGGAAGATGTGAGAATCGAGGATTAGTATATCAAGAGAGAAATATACTAAATAATAATATTATTTCATTTACGCCTAAGAGTATAATACGAATATGTAAACAATGTGATAGGTATACCTTATATGATGGTATATCTTTATATGATGTGATGATGTATGTATATCTTATGTGAATGATTTATATATATATAATAGTGAATCATACACCCTACTTGCTATCATTGGGAAGTTGCGCGATGAGGGTGAGCACCCTGGCTCGATAAGCAGGGTGTGGATATTCCCCAGGTCATAGTCGTCCATTGTGTTGATATGTGATTTGCATTATATTTTGGGGGTGAGAAGTCGAGGGTATATGTCTTTCTCGCTTGCCATTTAGGAACTATGACCACTTCCCGGACGTTGTGTGTGAGTTGATCACGAGGTAGGTGTCGTTTAGTCCTACAGGTGGTCCCTAGTATGCTACGTGGATGGGCACTGGAAGATGATAGCATTAAGAACCTGCGTCCTCGAGTTATAGCTCGCTTGGATGGTTATGATATTGTTGATGTGATTGGTTCCTTGGGTATCGAGGGCATAATGGACCTCAATGACCAATATTGCCAAGGAGTAGTGTAACGGGGGGGGTCCTTGTTTGGATTTCTCTTTGCGAGACGTCCCACGCACGAAATGCAGTGTAATGTTGGGAGTGAGGAGAAGTTAGTCCTTAATGCTCATATATATATATATATATATAGTATGTATCTCGACGATCGACAGTGCCAAGAAGTAGTGTAACGGGGGGGTTCCTTATTTGGATTTCACTTTGCGAGACGTCCCATGCACGAAACGCCGTGCACTGTTGAGATTTGGGAATAATAAATTAATTAAAATTGGATAATACGAATTTGGATTACATGCATCATGCATTGAGGGCATAATGAATCTCAAAAATTAATACTGTCAGAAGTAGTGTAACGGGGGGGGTTCCTTATTTGGATTTCGCTTTGCGAGACATCCCACGCACGAAACGCAGTGCAGTATTGAGAATTGGGAGTAAGTTTATCCCTTAGCACTTAGATGCTAATAACTCATATATATATTTATAACTATATTGATGGTATAACTAGAATATGAGAAATTCTAGTAAAGAGAATGTTTGTGTGCAATGTATACTAGATTAGAGAAGGTTTACGTAAACTTTATATACTAAGTAAGTGAACCAATAAAAGAGAGCAATAACATTAGAAATTGAAGTATATGATTTAGATGGAATTTAGATAAGAGAGATAAGTTAGATGGTTTTAATTGGACATTTAAATTGGTTTTTAAGTTAGAGTTATTTGCCTAATTAGAATTTGGCATTCATTTGGAGATCACGTGCATACGTTTAGTTGCGCGCTTTAGTTGAGGGGTGAGTCGGATTTTAGGGAGAGTGTGACTCCACCTTAATCATGTAATAATGCATTTATAATTATTATGCATTTTAATGCACTTGCTATAAAATGCATTTTATAAATGCATAATATAAAATATAATCATGTAATTATTATGCACTTGCATTTATAATTATTATAATCACGTGAATACATGTATACGTTTATGCATTTTATATTATGCGTTTATGCATTTATAATGCACTTACTGACCCGTTTATATTTTATCCTGCTATGTATATATTGTATTATTTTAGGTGTTCCTCCACAAGGACGCCATTGAGGTTAATCCATCAAGTATTCGTGGAGTTGTGGCAGTTGAGGACTGTTGCGGCACTTTGTTTTTGTCGATTCCTATCTTTTGTTTATCTAGATTTGAATTCAGTTTGTATATCGGGTTTATACCCAAGTGTTGTAGATTAACACTTTTATATTCTCTCTCTCAAATTATTGTATTGTCTGTGACCCGAAAGTTTATTCGGGTATTTTACTTTGTATATGATATTGCACACTTTTATATTATTTGAGTTTGTATGATCACTCATAGTTAGATGTAGTATTGTTGGTTATTGGTTGCATAGTTGATTTTATCTTGGTGTTAAATAAAAAGTTTTAAATTTTTGGCAATCCGCTCTTAATAGTTTTGGGTAGTTAGCCTTATATTATTTAGCATTGTCAGTTGATGTTGAGACTGAGCCATCTGGGATATCCGTTTGAATGTAGTATAGGGCTGGCCACCCGTTATTATTTTGAGCAGGTTGTCACATTTTGTAACAGCAGACTTATAAAGTGGACGGGTTTTGTAAAAGCATACTTATAAAAAAATTAGGCCTAAAAAATATGTAATTTTGGGGGGCCCAAGGCGGTTGCCTCATTGGCCTACCCCTTGGGCCGACTCTGCATTACCCTAAAGTATGATGGATATTCCGATGTGATTAATCATGAAAAAAAGTATCAATAAGCATCCAATATGTATGCGGTTGTAGACAAGATAATGCATCAATAATTTTCCAACACTCTCACATGAGTGGCTCATATTTTGTTCACAAATGTGCCTAAAAAATATTAAATGCTTCAAAGAATTGGCTAATAAGTTCATTAATAACTTTTACTTTAACCTAATGATAACAATGAGAGTTTATTACATCTATAATGTGAAGAAAAATAAAGTATAATAATTTTATCACTTAATCTCATGATTTAATGAGAAAATATTACTGGTGGATTACAGTAAAAGAATCAAGATAATGACTCTCATCAATGATATTTAACTATGAAAATTTTAGTGGGCTTTTTCAAAAGAACCTTACAAGTCTATTATTGAGATATTGTCTAATGTGAGAAAATTCATTATGGACGAGGGGGAAATAACTATGAAGAGAAGTGACCGGAAGGAAGAAAGGCGTGGAAAGTCGGAGAAAAAAAGAAGAGGGTAAGAATTCGCATGAGAAATAAAAACACAAGTTCACCAGTAATACGTCCCTTATATTCATCGCATTCTTAATGAAATAATAGATTAAGAAGTCCTTAAATGGATATCCAAGATATATCCTTCCACAAACAAATGAATTCGTAGAAAAATGTGCGAATTTAATAAGGACCATGGTCAGAACATGTATGATTGCTACACTCTCAGGGTTAAAACTGAAAGCCTCATCAACCGAGTTCAGCTGTGAATGTTTATGGACCAAATTTGAAACCTCGAGAAAAGAGGAAAATACTAACATCCCTTGTTCGTGACATCAAGTATCATAAAAATGGAAGGAAATAAAGCAAGCGACGATGAGATATCAAACTGCTAGAGAAGATGAAGAATAATCATAATAACGCCCCGACCCGAATTTATGGGTTATCCGTGGTCAACCCGATCCGACCTGAATGTTAGATCTGAAGTGCGATGAGATAACCTAAATAACATTTCTAGCCCATTTTTATCTAGTTAACATTTCACTTATTTAGCATGAAATTCCATTTTAAATCAAACTACGCGAGGGACCCATGGGAAGCGTCCCCGGAATCAAAGCATACAGAGCTACTAACGTAAAATAAAAAGAAAGCGTACCCACATAACGCTCTCAAAATACAAAACTTCAAACAACCTGTCATAACAAAGAGGACGGAATGAGACAAATGTCTAATGGAAAAATACAACAATGTAATATATAATCGAACGACTGAAAAGAGACTCTAACACGTTTACCTACGTGCACATGCAATTATTCTGTATATATATACATTAATTATTGAAAATGTTTAGTTCCAAATGTTATTCATTTCGATTAATTTGCCTTAATCTTATAAAACAACCATTTTTTCTTAACTTGACATCTATTTCTTGATTTAACACACCTCGTTAAATATATTGAATCAATACTATTTTTTTCTAGGAAAAACACTACTTTTATCAAAATTACCCTACTCATACCAAATTTACTTTAGGATTTTTTTTAAAATCACCATTCAACGCGCACAAGCACTGTGTTTGTTGAAAACCTTTAATAAATCCACTCTTGTATTAATTATAGGTTAAACCTCTTTCGGTTGCTTAATTACTCATTTAATCACTTAACTTTACCATTCCTTTTATTTCATCGACATTTGTCAATTTCTCATTTTACTTGTCCACATTATCTTTTAACCAGAACATGTATTAATTTCATTCAAGCTAGGTTTTCTTTTTATATTCTCCACACAACCCATTTCATGACAAGTTTTACTTTTCATTATCTTTTTGTCGAAATTCTCCAAATAACCGTATACTTTAACGGGCTCTCCACTACCGTCTACGCTACTATATACTCTAACCAGTGTTTTTAGGTCTTTGACTCTAGGAATCCGAGCCCTTCTTAATTATTTTTCGATCTCATCTGAGTCTATATTTATGCGTTTTCACATCGATCAAATGTCCTCGTTATTCCTTTTTTTACTGGCAGAAGCTAAAACACTAATATTTCACCCCACCTTGTGTTACACTTTAAAAATCATCACTTCTTGTCTTTTACACACTTGCGTTGATTTTATCCCAAAAACCACTTTCATTTAGGATTATTTGTGAAACACCATTTGCAACATTTTTATTTCATAAAAATGATACACTTTATATAAAAGTACCATTTTACTTATTTATTTCTAAACTTGCATTTTTCTCCATTTTCACAAGTGTTATTTTTCCAAAACATTACTTAGTTACCGATACCAACTTTTCAATATTTTTATTTTTTTAAAACTCGTTTCACACTTTCGATTTAACTCTCTTTTGCACTTGAAAATCTCTTTATTTCATTACTTTATTTACTAAGATAACTCTTTCTCATTTTGGAGGCTACTTTATAAGAAAATACCATTTTTCCTTTATTTTCACATGTGGTCTTGAAAATCCACTTATCACATTTTCTACATTTTTAACACTTTAAGCGCTAAAGTTTTCATTTTCTTTATTTCATCTTAAAACCCAATAAAACCTTCATTAAACTTGTTTATATGATCATAAAAAAATACTACAAGTTTATATAAATGAGGAGATAGATTTTATGTCCAAAAATCCTATTAAATAGGTATAATAAATGGTTCATTCTAGAAATTTTATAATATTTGCATAAACATGCTTTTTAAGCACAAATACATTTTTGTTTCTTTGAAACTTGGATAAATGTCTATTTATATAAAAATTCAAATTTCTATAAGAAAACCTTGAGACATTTGTTGATAAAATATTTTCAACAAGAGAAATATCAGTTCAAACGTTTTATTCCATAAAATGTTTAGATATCTAGATTTCTTAAAATACATCATTTTTCTCAAAACTCTTGGAATATTTTATAAACCATTTTTCACAAATCCATAAAAAATAACTTTCTTAAATCATATATGCATCCTACTCTTACAAACACTAAGTATTAAACCAATGCCATGGAAAAATAGAGTTCTTAAGCTTATAGTAGTGTTTCTGACCTCAAAGAAGCTCCAACAATGGTAGAATGGAGAGTAGATTTTCTTTTCGTAAAGAGGCTGCCTAACTACAAAAAGCTTTCTCATTGAAAGCTCCATAAAAGACCCCCTTCAAAATCCATAATTTTTTTCTAATTTCTTCTTCTAAAACCCACCAAAAACATTTCCATGGGTTTATAACTTTGTCCAACAATAGTGTAGGTGGATTTTATAAGATTAAATATAGTGCAAAAGGGGTTAGACTATGGTTGTTTTTGGTGGAGGTATGGTGATGCTAGGGCGGTGGTTGGTGGAGGAATGTAAGAACAAATATATTTTTCCAACCCTAAATACTTACGGACACTGTTTAAACCATTATAACGTGTTCAAAATCAAAAGTCTTTTAAGGAGAGAGAGAGAAACTATACTTAAAAACCTACAATTTTCTAAATTAACTTAGACTGTTTGAAGTTTTAGTAAATTATGAAATAGCCCCTGAAAATTTCAAGGTAAGATAACTTGATGTGTATTTTATCCCTAATTCCCAACTTTATATCAAGTTAATCCTTTGGACTCCAACTAAAATAAAATCACAATGATAGCCCTTGAAACTTTTTGAAATTACAAAAGTATCCTTATACTTTATAAAAAAAAATTATGTTTTTAGGCTATAAATGTAATTAGAAGACCAACTAAGGACCAAACGTCCAAGTTTCCTTAATTTCAGAAAACCTCCTGTCCACCTAGTGTCCCACATATGCACTAGAAGTTAAAAGGCACAAGTGTACACCATGCACACATGTGAACCACACTTACCACCCTTGAAAACTTCACATAATCAGCTCAAATCCAATGTAACACCCCGCTTAAAATAATAACGGGTGGCCAGCCCTATACTACATTAAATCAGGAGTTTCAGATGGTCCAGTCTCAACACCAATAGTCGGTACTACATAATATAGGACTAACTACCCGATATCATATAAGCGAGATGTTAAAATTTAAATAAAATATGCAACATCCCACAACACAACACTATAACACTACGAATAAAGGAAAGAAAGATGCATGAAAGAACTAAGGTAAATGAAATGCTAGAATAAACATGAAATAAATAAGTACAACATAATATACCACAAAAAGTAGACCCGAATAAGCTGTCGGGTCACAGCCAATACAATAACTGAAATGGAAATAAATGTAAACATATATAAACATCCCTTGGGTACAAACCCGATATACAACATGAATCCTACCTAGAATTTTAAAAGTAGGAGGCGACTACCAGATACATCCCGCAACAGTCCGCACCTATCACGGCTCCCAATACTCTGGATAGAAAGTCATCCGGCATCCATGCGGTAGGACATCTGTAGTAATATATATATATATATACCGGCAGGAGAGAAAAGTAAACGGGTCAGAGCCCGAGTTGTGAAAAATATTTAGCAAGTGTGTTAACCGTGCATAATAAATATCGGTGCACTTATTTCATAATTAAAGTGGAATCGCACTTTCGTGGAATCCCAACTCACCTCTCATCTAAAGGCGCGCACCTATTCGCGTCTCCAATTTTAGTTAGATTACCCCCATTTATTAGGACAACCTAACGTATCATAGGCCTAGCCTATACCCCCGAGATCTACCTTCCTAACTTAACCCAAGAAGCCACCCCTTTTCTAAACACAGTTAAGTATTTATTTTCATTCATATGTGCCTTATTAGGCTTAGTGGATTCCGATTTATACTTTAACCAGTTATAATTTAATAAGTTACCCAATATGCAATTGGGTTGAAACATATGATTTAATTTCTAATTAACATGCATACAGAATTATTATTGACAAAACTTCTCTCCAATTTCAACGCTGCGCTGCGTTTCGTGCGTAGGGTGTCTCGCAAAGCGAAATCCAAACAAGGAACCGCCCCGTTACACTACTCCATGTCAACGTCGATCCTGGAGATCCATTATGCCACACATAAATATCGACAGAACTTGTCTCTACTCTCAACAATGTACTACATTTCGTGCGTGGGGTGTCTCGCAAAGCGAAATCCAAACAAGGAACCACCCCGTTACACTACTCTTTGACAATGTCGATCATAGAGGTCCATAATGCCGCACTTACCATATATACAATATTATACTACTACTAAAACTAACATCTCCAATAATATCTTTGGGATGATGTAACCGAAATATTCCTTAAATGCGATGCATCAACCCCCATCAATCTAGTACATCATAATCATCCAAGATGTACTCCACAAAGTTTCCATATCCTTTCATCTATAGGATATATAAGTATATATATAGGCATTTATTTCTAACCGTATATATATATATATATATATATATATACCATCATCAATCCAATAGCCAAGTGTACATACTACATATGATGTACAAGGCCATGCACATAATATACCCAGCTATATATATCCCCGATAAAAATGCATAAATGCTATCATCTTCCCAGTGCCCGGCTCACGTAGCAATACTGGGGCCACCATGGTGGAACTAAACGACACCCATCTCGTGGTAAACTCATGCACACGACGTCCCGGAAAGCGGTCATACCTCCAAACCGGCAATGAGACGAAAAATACCCACCACGTCTCATCCCAAAAATATAAAAATGTAAATCACATAATAACACACGGGACGACTATGACCTAGGGAATATCCACACCCTGCTTTTCTAGCCAGGATGCTCACCCTCTACGCGCGCAACTTCCCAATGATAGCATGAGCGGGGTATGCTTAACCAAATAAGTATATATATCATTCACATGCACAATATATATACATCCATATGATCCAATCATATGATCAAATAGTAAACCATCATATACGGTTTAAACATCCATACCATGTATGTCCACATCATACATATATCCATATATTTATATGCATACAGATATATATATATATATATATATATATATATATATATATATATATATATATATATATATACACATATTCACATCACCATGTATCTATATATATTAACTAGTTCTCATTCATATGTATAAGATATATAAACCCGGCTATAAGTATACATAATCCTCAATATACAAGCCGTCACCACAATTTCCTTTAATTTACCTCTATATGTGAATACAATCCCTCACTTGAAACATATTCAATCATTTTTCCTATGATGAATAGTCTCCCAAAATAATATGTATTTATAGATACATATATATTCAACCTTAGGGTTATCACCCAAAATTTTGTGGAGGAACCCATCCCTACACATTTCATCCATATTCAAAAGTACATAATTTCCTTTAGTACTATTTAACCATAGGCACATATATGACTTAGCAGTCTATAACCTCAAATTATTCCAACCTCATTTCAAGTATTGGAATCCCACCTAAGGTTTAATAGTTCTAATGAACTCTAAATCTTATTACGTTCATAATGTATTCCTTAAGTCTATACTCCTCAAGGATGCACAACATCTTCTCTCATCGGTCCTCAATCATATATGTGTTCACCTAGGACCTCGAGTTAGAACTCCCGTCCTCACTGAGATCCCACACTATACCTAAGGGTATCCATTTTTAATACACGTATAGGCAACAGAGACTATCCCTATTCCATTTATAACCATTTCATGATAATTCACCTTTATCATGATAAGAACAATACGCCAATCACTTAAGTCCCATGTTCCTTCCAGTACTAAAAGAGGCATCCCATCCTCCTAAATAAATTTAACATAGGCCCGCAAGCCCCTATTCGACCTAGGGCTCTATTCCCTAGATCTAATGTCGTAACCCTTCATATTGAGCCCATTAAGAAAGCCCCTAAGAATAAAACTCCAAAAGAGAAAGGGATAAAAGAACTCCAAACTTCGGGCTAAAAACAGGGGACCGATCCCAGACCCCCGGTCGACCGCGGGTCCTAATTTTGCCTACGAAGAAATGCAGTAGGCTTTTCCTTTAAGGCGCGGTCGATCGGCCATACCAGTTATCTTGGCCGATTTTCCCATTTTCAGCAAAACCCACGAATTTAAACCCTAAAATTTCCATTCTAACCTCCAAATCTCTATCACAACATGATTCTAAGCCAATAAATCAACCTAAAGTTGATCCCAACCATTTCTACTCCATTAAACCCATTTTTAAGCATTGATTTCAAGATTAAACCCAAAAATCTAGGTTTTGATATTTATACCCAAAATCCATTTCTTTAACCCACAAATTATGAAGTGAAATACACAAATAACTATTTAGCAAGATTAAACACTTGCCTCAGATTTGTAGAGGTTGGATCGTCCTCGATCTCGCGATTAAGCCGGAAATCTCCAAGCTTTCTTCCTCTCTCTCTTCTTTTCTTCTTCTTTCTCTCTTCTTTCTCCCTCTAGGGCTTTTTCTCTCTTTCTCTCAAATGAGAAATGGCTTCATCCATAAGCCTCTAATCCTTTAAAACAATAAACTCAATTTAAGTGTTAATACACAATTTAAATGACTCGTTTACTCCAATTCGAGCCAAACATACTTAAAAACATTTCGGAGCCAAAATAAAACCCAATGACAGTCATTTTGACTATCTCGACCCTTCCGGGATCGATGGTACCCTCAAAATCATCATCCAGAATACTTTAAAATGCCCTTTATTTTTGGACTTAAATTCCCAATTTTAGAATTCTCTAATTTAATTAAATTTTATTTTCCCAAAAATTTAATTTCTCAGTCTCAAAAGTCTTGGGGTGTTACATCCACCACCTAATTATACCAATCGAATCCCCTGAGAGTTTAGTATAAATGCCCCACCAATTCAGTAGTTGAGACACACCTTAAATTCCAGTTCAAAAACTTGAAATTCCATTCAAACCAGGTACACCATAATTTTACGAGTAATTTTCACTTCTTTCAATTCTATTTACTTTATATGTAGTTAGTATACTTAGAACAATCATAATATGCAAGATTTTACGTGTAGAATAACTTAGGATATCAAAAATATAAAGAAACACCATTAAAGTTTGAGATTCCATGTTGAATCTTGATATAAAGATCCAAACTTTGATTTAAAACTACATATAAGTTCATTACAACCTAAAAATCTCGAGTGTAATGGTCAAAAACCATGAATGTGTCTATTAAGCTCAAATCAATCAAAAGTGTATTTTGAACTCGAAAACTGAAAAATTGGAAATCTCCATGTATAATCCATATCAACCTTTAAAACCAAAACCAAACTACTCTTATATATAGCGTAAACCAACCCATGTTCATAAGATTCCTTTCCATGATCTATAAATCCATAAATATCAGGTCAAAATTTAGGCAAAACATACATTTTTAGTACTTGAGATACTCTGTATCTCAATCCACAAAACTTATATTTTTGGATTCCTCGTGAAAAATTAGGTTAAGTTGGTTAAGAAATCATCTTAAATGGTATAAAAATGAAGGAAAAATTTGAGGTTCAAATTCTGAAACCCTAAAAGTCAAGATCAAGAGGTTGAAGATGAAGACTTTGACCAGAAACCTTGACCACACACGTGAGGGTGCATGACCAATCAAAATATTTTTATTTTATTTTTCTAGTTAAAATTATATAAGGTAAGGCCATGTTTGGATAAACCTAGCCTGAGATATGGAAAATGAGGTTTTTACTTAAGAATATTTTTCTAAAATTACAAATTAACCCCTCCTAACTTTTTCAATTTATCAATTTGATCCCCAAACTTTGTGTATGAATATTTCAAAATATTTTAAGATAAAAAGACTCTTACACCAAAGTTCAATAATAATCTTAACTCCAGTACTTTAAATTCCCAAAATATTAATAATTAAACCACCAGAACTTTAAAAGATACAGTTTTAGTACAAAAACGATTGACCTCGTCCGAAATACTTACATACCCAAACATTGTATACATAAATTCAAGCACCAGATCTACCCAATATCCTCTTGTGATATATAAAGCCGACCAAAATACCGAGCAAGTAGGTTTTTCCTACCTTTTCAATTGTAAACTTTGCGTATTTGGCATACTACTATTGATATCACTGTGTGATAGCTCCTGTTTACTCTTAGTGTGTGAATGTTATTATATTTCCATACTACATATTTTATTGCATATCATCGGTATTTGAATTATCACCACTATTTGAATTTAAACTATGGATCAATTTTAACCTTTCTTACCTAATAACTCGTATCATGTTCCACATAGATTCAGTTACCCATGCACTTTTATGCGATTATATTATAAGCATCAGTATTAACTAGGAAGTAGACTAACGTTTTATCCCACAAAACTTTCTTCTTGGCCTACAGATCTCATATAATCGAGAGCCTTGATTATTGCTACATACGTATGAGTGCCACTTTAATAGTGCCTGTAGCTGTTAACATTTCCCCAAAGGTTTGGGATGACTATTGATTATTATCATTATTATGGTTTTACTAATGGTTTTCCATACCCCTTAGTGAACTGATAAGAAAGGGATTATTAGTTTAAGAATCATTGACTTTCCTTACATGATCCATAATAAACTTGTAATGAACTTCATTTTCTTAAAATGAACTAGTAAGTATGGAATTATTAGTTTTAGAACTTTAATGTTATTTATAAACTCATAAGTATGGTATTATCAACTTATATTTTTTAGCGTTGATAAAATAGGGATTCTATACACACTCCAACTCTAACGTATACATATATACTTATTATAGAACTGGTAGATAATGCTTATCATATTTGTGCTAAAAAAAATTTCTCCAGATGAGCCCGAAGAAAGAGGATAATATCTCTTCCCTATTAGAGACAAATACCGGTCACCTATTTGCGTATGTGACTGTGTGGGCTGAGAATAATCCAGATCGGATCAAGGAGTGTCGCTTTTCGATTTTCTACATTATAGTTTGTACTAAAAAATGTAACTCACCCCTGTGGTGGTACAACCCTATGTAACCTAATTAATAATGAATAAAGTTATTTTATTCCACCTTATCTTTAATTTATTGTTTTGTGTGTACTTCTTGTGCATTGATACCAAAAAGTAGGGTGTGACAAGTTGGTATCCGAGCAAGTTTTTTTTCTAAACGTATCGTTGGGTTAGCATTCTATGCATGAAACAAAATAAGATATTAGTTATTTTATCTTTTCGTAACTGCTTTTATTACTATTATTATATTTCAATTCCATTTTACATTATGGATACATGGGACACATTATTATTCAATATAGACATCGAACCAGATAATAGTTGGGAAAACTGAGTTAGAGAAGAGGCATTAGCAAAATTAAGAAGCAAGATTCATGCGGTCGATGAGGACTGTTCCGGCTCAAGTAGTGATGTCAAAAGACTTGTACTGACAAATAGAGTTATGGGTGAAATGAAAGTCACAAGGAAAGTAGGTGAGTATGTGAATGATCCGGTAATATTTCAGCAGACCATAAATCTTGCAATTGCAAATGAGACACCAACTCCATCGATGTATCCTGAGGCCACATCAATGGTGAAGTACATGGTGACTATTCTCCTAGTACTAAAAGTGACTCAACTGATAGTTCAAATTAAGGAGATGAGTCCATCTCCAGTGATGATGTTGTTGTCCCTACTTAAATAATCCAAAGTCAAAGTTGTCTCAGTATTGATCACATAGTAAAATAGTGTAGATGGTATGCTATACTAAAACTTTAGCTGCACTAACATAAGCTATAATATATAATGCCAATATATCATATAACTCATTATGTGAAATATGATAGGCTTGTGGCTTATTTTTTTTCTTATGATTCTTATTATTTATATTATTATACTTTTAGGATGGTTAGTACTCGAATTCCCTCTATTTGAGCTCAATCTGAACAGACTTAAATTGAAGGATGGTTATTTATATTTTTCTTTGCAAATCCGTTTTCATGAGTGTCATGAAGTAGGACATATTTGGCCCTAGTTTCCTAAGCTAAAATCTATTTCAATTCGTCGTCATCCAAACAACCCCTCATAAAATCCAAGATTTTTTCCTATCCAGAATCAATCCAAGCCAAACTTTACTAAAGGAAATAAGAAAATACCGAGTTGCATGAAGAATTACCCTATACGGCCTACACAAAATACACATGACGTGATAGAAGGTATGATAATTTTCTAGCATTTTCCTACACATATTTTGTTTGATTAAGGATCAACACATTCTTTTATTAGTCTTAAATTATCCAAACTATTGCAATTATTACCTACATCTTTAACTACTCCATTAGATAATGAATTACCAATAGGTGAAATCAATACACCAAGGCAAGGTTATTGGAGTTGTAGAATCCATCTTGGTACAGGAACATTCCTTATTAATTTGATAATTTTAGATAGTTTTGGTTTCAATATTATTATCAGAATGGATGTTTTATCAAGACATCATGCTTATATCGATTGTCATACTAAAGAATTTTTTTTTTCAAAACGAAGATAATTATTCATTTGTATTTCAAGGATCAAGTTCATCAGAAACCTCAAGTTTCCAGATCAAGATCTCTTCTTTAATTTCAAATCTATTGGAATAATTCAAAGACGTTTTTCCTGAGGATTTACCAGGATTACACCCTTCGAAAGGAATCGAGTTTAGTATTAATATTTATCTCAATACACTTCTTATTTCGATACCTCCATATCGAATGTCTCCTTTTGAACTTCAAGAACTCCATACCCAATTGGATGATCTTTTAGAAAAAGGTTTTATTCGATTAAGTTCATCACCTTGGGGAGCTCCAATTTTATTTGTCAAGAAACAAGATTGAATTTTTAAATTATGCATAGACTATCGTAAATTGTACTCAACTACTATTAGGAATAAGTATCCTTTACCTCGAATACGATATTTATTTGATCAACTTTTAGGAGCGAGAGTCTTTTCTAAAATAGATTTACGATCTGGTTATCATCAATTACGCATTAGAGAGGAAGACATTTCAAAAACTGCTTTTTGAACTCATTACGGACATTTTGAATTTGCCGTAATTTCGTTTGGGTTAATAAATGCTTCTGTAACTTTTATGGATCTAATGCATATAATTTTTAGACATTTTCCTTACCACTTCGTTATCATTTTTATTGACGATATCGTTATATATTCTCAAAATCCAGTAGAACATGCCCAACGTCTTAAAGCAGTCTTAAGTACTCTTAGAAACCATCGATTATATTAAAAAAAAAGCAAATATGACTTTTTAGTGGAATAAATCATATTTTTAGGATATGCAATTTATGAACGTGGAATCCAAGTCGATCCAGCCAAAATTTCATCCATTTTAGAATGAAAAAGTCTTACCAATATGACTGAAATAAATTTTTTTCTAGGATTAGCTGGATACTCTCATCATTTTGTAGAAGGATTTTCTCGCATTGCTTTTCCCCTTTTAAAACTAACTAGGAAGGACGTTCCATTTGTATGAACTGTAGAATGTAACCAATCATTCCAAGTAAGGATAAACTAACTAATTTTCCTATCCTCACTATTCCTTCTAGTGATGTAAGTTATGACGTGTATACCGATGCTTCATTACAAGGATTAGGATGTGTGTTGATGAAAATTAAGAAAGTTATAGAATATGGGTCACGACAACTCAAAAATCATGAACATAATTATAATGTACTTGATCTCGAATTAGGCACTGTAGTTTTTCCATTGAAATTTGGTGTTGTTACCTTTATGGTGTAAATTTTCAAGTCTTTTCGGATCATAAAGGTTTGAAATATATTTTTACCCAAAAAGACTTAAATTGAAGACAACGATCCTGGATAGAATTTTTGGAAGACTATCAATTTAAATTAACTTACCATCTAGGTAGAGACAATGTAGTAGCCAATACTTTAAGCTGAATTCTAGTAGAAAGACTCCATACTTTAATATCATATGATATTGCTACTACTATATAGCAATATGACTTGCGATTAATGACTCCTGTTGCAAAATTCTTTAGCATTATTGCGTATCCTAAGTTGAGAGAGAAAATCTTACTTCAACAAACCCAACATTCTTTTGTACAAACCTTTTCAAACATAAATCCCGATTTTTCATACGATAAAGAAACCTTGTTATGATTTAGAAATAGAGTGTATGTACCTGATAACGCATCTCTTCGAGAGGAAGTACTTCAAGAAGCTTATCATTTGAAATTTATGATTCATCACAGAAGTTCAAAAATGCACCACGCTTTGATGAAGAAATATTGATGGCTAAATACATCGAGAATTTTGTAAGGAGATGTCTTACTTGCCAATAAGTAAAGATAAAACACCAACACCCTAGCGGACTTCTCCAACCATTACCAATTCCAGAATGGAAATAAGATCATATTAACATGGATTTTGTCAGGGGACTAACTCGTACATCCCAAGGATATAATTCAATTTGGGTAATAATAGATCGACTTACCAAACTCCTCATTTTCTACATTTAAATACCATCGATTCGTTCTAAAATCATAGCAAACTCTACATTCGAGAAATTGTTCGATTACACGGAAGTCCTTTTTCCATTGTATCGGATAGAGATTATAATTTTGTAGGAAATTATTGGCAAGCATTGTAAATGCAATGGGTACTAAACTTCCTTTAATTACCGTACTCCACCCACAAATGGATGGACAATCAGAACGTACAATCCAAACCCTAAAAGATATGATACATGATTGTACGTTAGATATGTATGACAACTTGAATGTGTATTTACCCCGTATCTAATTTTCATATAAAAATAGTTATCAAGCCCTTATTAAAGTTGCTCCATATGAGGCTTTATACATGAGACACTGTAGATCACCTTCATATTGGATAGAATTGGGAAATAGTAAACAATTTGGTTCCAAAATAATCCAAGAAACCACTGAAAGAATACAACAAATTCGACAAAAATTGAAGATAACTCAAGACCGGAAGAAAAGTTAAGAAAACCAACATTAGAAACCCTTAGAGTTTCAAGTTGATGATCAATTATTCCTGAAAGTTTCTCCTTGAAAGTGAATTTTACGCTTTGGAAAGAATGGGAAACTAGCCCCCGGATATATTAGACCTTTCATAATTTATAAATGAATTGGCTCCATAGCCTATAAATTAGAATCACCTGTGGAATTATCAAATATTCATAATGTATTTAATGCGATTATATTTCAGATCCGTCTCAGGCTGTTACATGCAAAACATTTCCCTCGAATCCAAACATGAATTTGAAGTATGCCATCTTCAAATTCTAGATCGACAAGTGAAGTATCTCAAAAACAAGAAAATCCCTCTGTAAAAGTACTTTGGGAGAATCAAAATCAGAAATATGCTACATGGGAACTAGAACAAGCAATGAAGGATCAATACAATTACTTATTTCAAAGTAAAATTCAAGGACGATTGTTTTTTGGAAGGTAGACTGTAAGAATCAGGATATTTTTTCCAGCTCTAAATACCTACGGACATTGTTTAACTCTTTTAAAGTGTTGAAAATACAAGTCTTTTAAGAAGAAAGAAACTGTACTTGAAAATCTACAATTTTGTTTAGTTAACTTAGACCCCTTAAAGTTTTGGTAAATTACAAAAAAGCCCCTAAAAAATTTCAAATAAGATAGCTTGATGTGTATTTTATCTCTGAATCCCAACTTTAAATCAAATTAATCCTCTAGACTCCAAATAAAATAAAATCACAATTACAATCTTTGAAACTTTTTGAAATGACAAAAGTACGCCTATACTTTATCAAAAGTTTTTTTTAGGCTACAAATGTAATCACAAGACCAACAAAGGACCAAACCTCCAAGTTTTCTTAATTTCAGTAAACTTCTTGTCCACTTAATGCTCCACATTAGCACTAGAAGTTAAAAGGAACATGTGTACACCATGCACACATGTGAACCACACTTACCAAACTTGAAAACTTCACATAATCAGCAAAAATCCGCCATCCAATTCTACCAATAGAATCCCCTGAGAGTATTGTATAAATACCCCCACCAATTCATTAGATAAGACACACCTCAAATTCCAGTTCAAAAATTCAAAATTCCACTCAAACCAGGTACACATGATTTTATGACTAATTTTCAGTTCTTTCAATTCTATTTGCTTTCTGTGTAGTTAGTATACTTAGAACAATCATACTTTGCAAGCTTTTACATATATAATAACTTAGGATAGAAAAAGTATGAATAAACACCATTAAAGCTTGAGCTTCAATGGTGACTCTTGATATAAAGATCCAAACTTTGATTTATAGCTACATGTAACTTCATTACAATCTAATGATATCAAGTGTAATGGTCAAAATCCATGAATGTGTCTGTTAAGATCAAATCGATCGCAAGTGTATATTGAACTCAAAAACTGAAAAATTGAAATTCTCCATTTATAGTCCATCTTAACCTTATAAATCAAAACCAAAGTATTACTATATATAGTATAAACCAACCCAAGTTCATAAGAATCTTTGACATGATCTAGAAATCCATGAATATTAGGTTAAAATTTGTCAAAACACACAGTTTTAGGACTTGAGATACACTGCATCTCAATCCACAAAACATATATTTTTGGATTCCTCCTGAAAAATTAGGTTAAGTTGGTTAAGAAATCATCTTAAATGGTATAAAAATGAAGGAGAAATTCGAGGTCAAATTTTTGAAACCCTAAAAGTCAAGATCGAGAGGTTGAAAATGAAGACTTTGACCATAAACCTTGACCACATGCGTGACTAATAAAAAAATTTTGATTTTTTTTATCAATATTTTTATTTTATTTTTTCCTGTTAAAATGGTATAAGGTAAGGCCATGTTTGGATAAACCTAGCCCGAGTTACGAAAAAATGAGGTTTTTACTTAAGCATATTTTTCCAAAATTACAAATTAACCCCTTCTAACTTTTTTAATTTATGAATTTGATCCCAAAACTTTGTTTATGAATACTTCAAAATATTTTAAGACAAAAAGTCTCTTAAACTAAGGTTCAATAATGATCTTAAGTCCAGTATTTAGTCCCAAAATATTTACAATTAAATCCCCAGAACTGTAAAAGATACAGTTTTAGTACAAAACTGACTGATCAAATCCCAAGTACTTACATACCCAAATATTGTATACAAAAAATCAAGCACCAGCTCTTCCCAATATCCTATTTTGATATATAAATCCGACTGAAATACCAAGCAAGTAGGGTTTTCCTACCTTTTCAATAACAAATTTTGCGTATTTGGCATACTGCTATTGATATCAATATGTTATAACTCATATTTACTCTTAATATGTGCATGTTATTATACTGCACTACTACATATTTCTGTACATATCATCGGTATTTTAATTATCACTAGTATTTGAATTTAAACTTTGATGTATATAACTCCTCCCAAAAATTCTCATTGGATACTAACCAAGCAACACACCCTGCTCGAGTTATTAATCGTGACGAATCAGATCACAAACCATTCACGATAGAAAACCAAAGTAACATACAAACCTATTGTCCTTTGGGAATCAAACGTTGGACTTCCCTCTTTAGGGTAAGGCTTCCTCCTTACATCCTTGACAGACGTGAACCACTTCGGTTGATGAATGCCTAACTCCTTTGTTAATGCCGACCTCATCCATATATCTAGTCAATGTGATGTCATGGCAAACTTAACACACCTAGGTCTTTGCCTCCTTTATCTCACGGTGGTTGTATCCCAATATCTCCTTATGTGATGTACGATTTGGGGTAACACATAGCTTATTACAACCACCAATCATTACAAGGTCGTCGTCACATAAAATCACTATTTTTACCCAAACTGAATCTACGTGATGGCCACACTGCTCGTCATTATCACTCTAAAGATAACAAGTACTATATAGGTTCACACCTCCTAATCCGCACCTGTTTGATAAGACGTGCCAATAACTAATATGTTCCATGTTGGGATTGTTCTAACTTATACTATTGACACATGTCGATATCCTAATCATGCTTCGATATCCCTTCTAGGGTGTCATTTTTAAATCTCTAACATGACATTATAAATCTAAGTCCAAATGCATTTCCTACTACCCATCAAAATCTAATACTACACTTCTTACACTAGTAATCTTAGGACAAATGAGCATAATGCCTAATTATGACACAACTCTCCAATTTCCTTTGGAGGTGGCACCACCTATTCATATCAAATTAGATGACCTCACTAAGGAATACATGACTTGATTCCTAAAAATTTGACCAATAACCCTGGATGATCACATGAATCTTAATACGACCATCATTAGAACACTAGAACTCCATTTCATCAAATTTTACTGGTTCCCTAAGGATACCAAGCATGCTTCAACTTTAAAGTCATCAACAACCTAATGAGATTTCATCACCTATGATCCTTTTATCGTTGGTGTCTCCTACCGATTTCTTAACATCCATATCGTGGATATTAGGTACTTACAAAGATACTAGCCTACAAGTCTCCACACATGGCTCACTTCAACCATTGAACGCCTGAAGGTGTTACCACAAGTCATTTTCCATTCCTCAATGAAGCTAAATCCAATCATTCCCAAGGATACTCCAATGACTTTATTAAATCATATCCACACTAAAACTTCCTCACATTCGGTCATCACTTAGGCCACTAAAATGGGCTACGACATTTAGATCACAATCCCATTTCCATTTTGTTTGAAACCCTGGCCTAGGTCTACCCTATGAATCTCCCCTCGAGATCCAATAAAGGTCCAAAAACCTTGTTTTAAACGACTGATGCCATAAACCACGTATCAAATCGTAAACTAACACTGCAAAGGATTCTCGATGGATATAGGATGTTGTAAACAACCCATAAGACTCTAAGTCCACACTACCGGCGTCACAAGGGATCCTATTCCTCAAAAGTTTCATTATACACTTCAAAATCACATCATGGAAGACTATCTAGGGTTCTCTCCTATGTCACTTAAACTCATCATTATTATGCACGTAACGTACTTACCACCAATGGCCAAAAACTCTCATCATAGCTTATGAGATATAATTTTCAATGGGCAATTATCAAGGCACCTACTTATGATGATAACATCCTATCAACTACGACAGAGTACACATTCTTAAGTAATGACCAACACGGGTCTACATGCTCACCTATTTTTTTAAATACTTACGACATGACATTACCCTAAGGATCAAGTTCACCTAATCACATCATCATTATTAACTACCCATAAGTACCTAACTAAGGAACTTATTATGAAAAAATAAATATCTCTTAGGCATGACACTCTATCCACCTAATCTCCACAATTGATGTTAAATGACTCGTGTCGCTACTTTGAGGGACGTCATTCACCTTTGTTAACATATTACTAGGCCTCTCACATCATCAAGGTTTGACATCAAGGCACCTCATACTAGAGAATGCGGTGTTGCCACTAGTGGCCTGCATGGACACCCGTAATTTATTAAATTGTCTAAATTAGAAGTGCGAAAGCTATTAATGGAAACTAACTTGGCCACATGCTACTTGTCCACACATCGCCCATCATGCTAATCTTCTTAACTCTATCATATAGAACACAAACCAAAATCATTACATGTCTAGCGTGATCGGACAAAAACTAACACCGACATCGAAAGATCTACTACTGACCTCACCACATCACTCCTGAAAGGAACCTTGAACCTAGAGCTCTAACATAATTTGTAACACCCCGGCCTTGATTTAAGGGTTACCGATGGTTAACTAGATCTGAACCCGATGTCGGGTGTGAAGTTCCTTGAGACATCCTAAATAATGTTGCTAGTCCATTTTTATTTAGTTAACATTTCACTTGTTTAGAACGCGATTCTAATTTAAATCAAACTACATGAGGGACTCATGAAAAATGTCCCTAAAATCGAAGCCTACAGAGCTTCTAATGTAAAATAAAAAAAATTACCTGATTAACACTCAAAGTACAGAATCGCGAATAATTCCCTAACAAAGAGGAGGGAATGAGCCGAATGCTCAGTAAGAAAATACAACAATGCAATATAGAATCGAGCGGGAGAAAATAGACTCTAACACGTTTACCTACATGCATATACATTTACTTAGTATATATATATATATATATATATATAAAAAAAAAAAGTAGAAAACTTATGTATGTCATAAGATAGAAGAATGATGTCATTAAATGTATATTTTTGCAATACCCATTTTACCCTTGAAAATGTTAGTTTCCCCCTCTTTTGACACACTCTAATTTGTTTCCACCTTTTCTTCAAAATTCAAATTGAGGGGTATCATTATAAACACAGCTACAATACACTCTCACCACAAACCCTCATATATTCACCTCACTCCCGATCTCTCTCTTCCCTTCCCTTTCCACCCATTCCCCTAATATCCTATCTCCCCAGCTTTTCCACCGATGTATCCCTCTCATGGTAAGCTCTCTATCTTTCTCAAACATACATGAAAACTCCTCCCCTACTCCTCTCCTCTCCTCTCCTCTCTACTCCACCCCGCTACACTTTTTACTTTTTTTTTTCTCCTCGAAACCCGCTTGAGCTACAAACTCTTCTCCAAGCTAGTTTTTTCTCTCTATATATATGTGTTGCCGATCCTCCTAGGTAAGTTTTGATTTATGTTTTCATTTGTGTTTTGATTTAGGTTTTGATTGGTTTTCATTTTAAGTTTCAAATGTCTTTAGTGATTTTGATTTATGTGATTTTTCATTTTTTCAGATCTGAAATAATTGAATAATTGGTATCATTTTTTTGTTGGGGTTTTACAAGTGACATATGTCTGCCTCTCTACAAATTTATGTGTAAAAGGTGATTTGTGCAATGTCACATTTTTATGTTGTTATTTCATTTTTGTAAATATCATAGTTGTTAAAATCATTTTAGGGGTTTTTGGGTTCGAATTAGATTTTAAATATGTTATAAGTATTATTTGTGCTTTTTGTCTACGATTTTTAAATTCTATTTTTAATTTTGATTTTGTGTTTAAATGCATGAACGCATTAACGTATAGACAAGTTTCTTTTGTTTCTCGTATTAATTTGTGTTAGAACGAAATATAGATTTTTATCATGCATCACATCCAAAGAGTCTAAATATGTATTTTTTAATATTCTTTGCAGATCAGCCACAATGTTTTTTAAGGTTTGTGAATTTTAACATTCATTTGAAATATCTAATTATTAGTGAATGCTTTTATTGGTAGAGAACCTATTTTTGGGTGGAGGGGATTAGTATAGTATAGTCATTTCTCATTGGTTACTACATTTCTTTTCTTATTTTTTTTTTTAATTTATAAAAAAGGCCCATATTAATTGTTGGTGACTAATGGTTTGCTGATTGTTTAGTTGTAATTTCAAGAGGGGATTTTATAAGTTTAATGTTGTGTTAAGTTTTTTGTTTAAGTGCGTTGTTAGGTTTAATGTTGGGGACTAATGTTTCATACTCATTTAAGATTTTCTTTTATTTTTTGTTTTAATTCAGGGGTTCATCCATTTAAAGTTCCATTGGGTTTATTTAAAAAATTGGAGTACTCATACGGGTGTGACACCCCACCTAATTAACCCCAAGTGATCAGTCCTAAATTAAATTAGAACCGGTTTCTCAGTTGTTTCATTCTTAGCATCACTGTCGCCTTTTTAATTACTAACCACCTAAGTGAAAAAATTAGACTGGTGCCAAGTTTTATCTTTCATTAATTTAATGAAATACTCATGCGGAAAAAAAAATTTAAACAGTCACAATTAACTTAAATCAACCATTCACATCTAACTTAAATCAACCATTCACATCTAAATAAACTGACTGAATAAAACATCGGCTCAAATCCAACAAAAGTAAAGACAGATAATGATAAATCGTAACAAGTTTGACATAAATACTAAATAAAGCTGCTCGAGTAACTGATAGGAAATTTCAATACTAGAATTGAAAAAGAACGAGCCGCCCATCAAACTGCCGCAACATCCACAAATGCTATAGCAACAAATCCCTAGAATGAGTATAGTCTGGCATCCCTGTGGCTGGACACTTAAAATCTTTTTAAAAATATTTATAGCAAGGGTTAGAACCTAAAACATTTGGAAAATATTTAGAAAATGATTAACTTGCAGTAATAAATATGTATGCATACTCTTCATATTTTAGTTACTGTCGCACTCCCTTGAGGACATCCTCACCCCTCCTCTAATGTGTACAACTAACACCTTAAATTAATTCCATTAGTTATTTATCCCATAACTAGGTAAAACTGATATAACCCCTTGCAACCACCCTACTCTAACTGAGTATGCAATAATTATGATTTCTATGTTATTATAAACAGTAACTTAATTAGTCATTCCATCTTTTTAAATTCATATAAATTTCACATCCGTTATACATATAATACATTTCATGGCCTATATTAAATTACCCGTACATAATTATTTGTCCCATTATATATGTATAACCAAATTACAACATTCACACATATGTTGAAATAATAAATAATAAATGATAATAACCATCCTCCCGAGTAATAACTCGCCGAATGTAGATTCTCCAAAGTGCTATCCCACTAGATGTATTCACATAACGTAGTTACCCAAGTTAGGATCGCTCACGAACTTGGTTAATAACATAAATATTGGAAGCAGTTATATTCCTTCCTTGAAAGTGAGATGCCCCTAACCCATATAATAGACGCTATGACCTGGGGATATACTATCCCTACTCCTCAAGCTACGACATTCACCATCTACGCTCAACCTCCCCTGATAGCACTAGAGTATATATAATAATAATATCTAGACACTGATATTAATGCACACACCACATATATATATATATATACTATCGCACACCGTATATGTATATATATATATATAAAGAATCCCAGCTTTACCGTGTACTAAACCTGTAACACTAGCCTATGCGTCATAACTTGAGTTTATGGTCCAACTCAAATTATTAATTAATTTGCTCATTAATTAATTTAATTACTTTGGTATCGCTCAACCACTATACCCAAACTCACCCATTTGATTCGAATTTTAATATTTTGAAATATATTTCTCCAAAATTAATCACAATGTGTCACCCATAAACTCCCTCCAAATCCCAATTACTTTCCCTCATAATTGTTAAGAATTTATGTCCTATATTTATTTCTCACTAAATAAGGTGTGAGAAAAAAACTTTAGGTAAATTTCCCTTATACACTAAAACTGGCCGACTTGTCAAAAATCCTCGACCATTGATTGATCGATCCCAGCCATCGATCGATCGATCGAACAGGTCTTCATCTTCTCTTGAAGCCTGCTTTTGCCATGGACGAAAACCTTAAATGTACAACTCCTTCTAAAGTCTAACCCAGGTCCTATAATCAATATAATACACCAAGAACATCATAAGGAACCCTCATAAAGTCCCCAAACCCCGTTTAAATTCCGTTCTCTTCCTATTTTCTGAATTAGGGAAAAACCCGTGTTATTTGTTAATGAGTCTCAACACCAAATTATCATACCAAATTCGTTCATAATTCGTCTGAGTTTTCACATCTGATCAGTACATATCAATCTCAGATTATATCATGAATCTCTACAACAATTTCTAATCAGAAGATTTATTTACAAAACCCCCATTTTGGTACCCTCTTTACCCCAAAACGAATTTTGGTTCCCACTTAACACAAATATGAATTGTAATACAAATAAATGCTATAGCAAGTTAACCACTTGCCTTATGGTTTCGTAGGGTCTGATCCGGAGTTGTGATTCTCAAGGTTGATGATGAAATCCCGTTGGTTTTGCCTTTGTCTCCCAAATTGGTTCCCAGTGCCTTTAACTGCTCCCTAGGGTATTCTCTCCAACTTTGGGTTTTCCATAGTGTAATCTGTCGTTCCCCTATTTACTTTAATTAAGTAATTAGGCTTAATCCCATTTTTAGCGTATGGGACAAGCCTAAGTGACCCAAATACCCCCGTATGGGCTCGACTATGCCTAAAAATGTCCCGAAACCTATTTACTACCCCGGGTACTCTATTCCAACTATCTTGGCCCTTCCGGACTCAAGAATGCACTCAGAAATGGTATCCGGATAAGTTTATAAAAAAATTTATCTCCCACCTAAATTTGGTTGGAACCGACTCCGGGTTGAGAAAAGTAAACCCCACGTTATTAATGCTCTTAAGACGTAATTAAATATTACTATTTACCTAGTAAATTAATTTACAAAAATATTAACCAATTATTCTCCCGATTAATATTATATAAAAATTCCATAATTAATTCCATTAAATTACGACACAATAGTAATTTAAATTTTCCCAAATTAATTAACTATCAAATGCATAAAATTTCGAGGTGTTAAATACTCCCCCCCCCCCCCTACAAAGGAATTTAGTCCCCAAAATTAGGTCATACCTGTGGTGAATAACTCTGGATATTGTTCACGCATATCCTTCTCCTTGCGCTCAGTATGGTCCAGAATAGCCACCGATCTCTCCTCATACGAGATGTCTGGATATAAATCAATTTCCTAGAGTGGAATGTGCCAGAAGGCCCTCTCGCTCCTTTGATATTTCTTCAGCGATGCCACATGGAACACGTCGTGTATCCGTTGAAGATGTTCTGGCAATCCGAGTCTATATGCTACCGGTCCCACCCTCTAAACAATAGGGAAGGGTCCCACGTACCTCGGTGCTAATTTACCCTTCTTGCCAAACCTCATCACCCCTTTCATAAGGGACACCCGGACTAATACCTGATCCCCAACCTCTAACTTCACATATCTCCGCTAAGCATCAACATAACTCTTCTGCCTATCCCGAGCTATCCGAATCCGCCCTTGAATCAGCTCTATCTTGGCAGACGTCTCCTGGACAATCTCCAGCCCCAATAACTTCTTGTCCCCCACCTCTAACAAATAGGTGGGTGAACGACAAGGTCTCCCGTACAGTGCCTCGAATGGTGCCATGCCAATCGTGAATTGGTAAGAGTTGTTATACGCAAACTATACCAAAGGAAGATATCTCTCCCATCCTCCCCCAAAGTCTAAAATGCACATCTTGAGCATGTCTTCTAGCATCTGATTCACCCTCTCATTCTGCCCATCGATCTGTGGGTGATAGGTTATACTCAAACGTAGCATTGTGCTCATGGCCTCCTGAAAGCTCTGCCAAAAATGGGCCACAAAAACTTTGTCTCTATCAGACACAATATTTACCAGCACCTCGTGCAGCTTAACAATTTACGCTATGAATAGATGCACATAATGCATCGTCTCAAAGTCTGTGCGAACTGACATAAAGTGGGCCACCTTGGTCAATCGATCCACAATAACCCATATGGAGTCGTGACCCCTCTGCGATGTAGGTAACCCTGTAATGAAGTCCATGGAGATACTCTCCCACTTCCTCACGGGAATCTCTAGTGGCTGTAGCATCCCTGGAGGTCTCTGATGATCCACTTTTATGAGCTGACACGTGGTACATTTCGAGACAAACTCTGTTATGTCCCATTTTAATCCTGCCCACCAATACTACCTCCTCATATCCTAGTAAATTTTATCCCCGCCGAGATGTACCCCTAATCTCGAACCATGGGACCCTGTCATAACAGTGTGCCTTAACTCCTCATCCTCTAGCATAATTAACCTCCCATTTAGGCATAGGCCTCATTCCGAGCTGATCGAGTAACCTTCTGCTCCATCAGTTAATAACTGGCGTACCCTATCCCGGTAAATCTGGTCCTCCACCTGAGCCCTCACAACTCGCATAATGATATCTGGTGTGATGGATAATGCTGACATGAAGGACATGGCTACATCATCCTTATATCGAAGCTTTCTCCACTTCGCTTTCCAGACCTATGATATTTCTCCAATCTTTCTCTGTCTCAATGCGTCTGCCACCACATTAGCTTTACCAGGATGATACTGAATATCAAACTGGTAGTCTTTCACGAATTCTAGCCACTACCTCTGTCTCATATTCAGATCCTTATATGTGAAGATATACTGAAGTGACTTGTGATTCGTGAATAAGGTGAACTGCTTTCCTAGAAGATAATGTCTCCATATTCTCAAAGCAAAAATAACCGCTGCTAGCTCTAGGTCGTGAGTGGGGTAATTCCTCTTGTAGGGCATTAGCTTTCTGGACGCATAATCTATAGCCCTCTCCTCCTGCTAAGGCACACCCCCAATTCCCTGTAAGGATGCGTCAATGTAAACCTGATACTCTAGTCCTCCCTTCGACAAAGTAAGTACGGGTGCAGATGTCAACTTGTCCTTTAGCTCATTGAAAGCTAATTGATAATGATCACTCCAAATAAAAGGCACCCCCTTCGAGTCAAATTCGTCAAAGGGCCCATAATTTTTTAGAATCCCTTAATGAACCACCTGTAATAACCTGTTAATCCTAGAAAGCTACGCACCTCAGTCGGTGTCGTGGGATACCCCCACTCCCTCACGGCCAACACCTTACTCGAATCCACAACAATACCACGGTCTGATACCACATAACTAAGAAACTACACCTCTCGCAGCCAAAATCAATACTTCCTGAACTTAGCATAAAACTAGTGATCCCGCAGTGTCTGTAGAACCGTACGCAGATGCTCTGCGTGTTCCCCCTTAGTGCGCGAGTAAATCAGGATGTCATCAATGAACACGATGACAAACTAGTCGAGATAATCTCTGAAAACCCTGTTCATGAGATCTATGAACACTGTCGGCGCATTGGTGATCCCGAATGGCAACACCCTGAAATCGTAAGATCCATACCGTGAGTAAAAAGTGGTCTTAAGAACATCTTCCTCTCGGATACGCAGCTGATAATACCCTGACCTCAAATCGATCTTGGAGAAGTAAGACGCCCTTCTCAATTGGTCAAATAAATCATCAATCCTAGGCAACGGATACTTATTCCATATCGTCACCTTGTTCAGCTCCCTGTAGTCCACGCACAATTGAAGTGAGCCATTCTGATTCTTTATAAACAGCATCGGTGCACCCCACGATGATGTACTCCTCCGAATGAAACCCTGGCCCAAGAGGTTTTGAATCTGCTCTCTTAGTTCACGCATCTCTTAAGGGGCCATGCGATAAGGTGCTTGAGCAATCGGCCTCATCCCTAGTGCTAAATCGATTAGAAACTCGATTTCCCTGCTACGTGATGACCCTGTTATTTCATGGAACCCATCCTCGAAGTCCATCACTACTAGAATCGAATCCAACGGAACTACCACCTCCTATTAGGTCTCCTCCTCGATATAATACAAGTGTGTGAGTGACCTTCCATCAGGTAGAGGCATCGCTATTAGGAACATCTCCTGTTCCGGAATGGAGAACACGATTGTCCTCTCATAATAATCTAGTGTCTCCTGATATCCTACCAACCAATCCATACCTAGGATAACATCGTACCCCTCCATATCTAGCACTAAAAGGTCCACCGCTAAACAAAGCCTCCTAATCAAAATGTCCACCCCTCGACACATCGAGTGAATTAATGCCCCACTTCCTACTGGAGACTCTACACACATACGAAGACTACCCGCGATCTCTAGCAATTCGTTCAGTTTATCAAATTTAGATTTAATGAATGAATGCGATTCTCTCATATCAAAAAGTATCCTACCCTCATGACCGTGGATAAGAAACATACTCTCAACCGCTGGTAGCGCCTAATGTGTTGGAGGATTGGGAATATCCCAAACATTATACACATGCCCGTAGTGCATTTTCCCCTACTGCTGTGGGGTTGGTGGAGCCGGTGCTGCTGGTGGTATCTGTCCCTACTGCCCCTGTTGGGAACCCTGCTGCTGGCCTCTACCCCTTTACGGGCACTCCCTCTTGAAGTATCATGTATGGTCGCAAATAAAACAACATCTTTGACCGTCTCCCTATTGTTGGCCCTATTGGCCCTGACGTAGCTGGCCTCCCCACATTGTTCCCTTGGCCCTGACAGCCCTGAGGAACTTGGTGCTGCTAATTTGGGCCCGACTGACCCTACCTAAATCCCTATCCTCCCGATCAGAACCCACCAGGCTTAAATTTCTTATCCTAAGTACCACTTGTACCACCACCAACAACTGCCTTGCCCTACTGACTCGGCTCCCCTACTCTCTTGCTTGCCTTCGCATGGAAGAGATGATCCTGGTAATGTATAAGAGTGGCATTAACGACATCTGTATATGTCACCAAAACTGAATTGCCAATCAAATTATGCATGATCCTCCAGGCCAGGCCATCCATGAACCTCGACTTCTTTCGCTCTTCATCGCTCACCTCATTTGGCATAAAATTTGCCAAACGGGTAAACTCCTCCTTATAATCAGCCACTGAACGGTCACCTTGCACTAACTCACTAAAATTCTTCCTCATTTATGCCTCTACCGTCGATGGGAAGTATTTGCGGTCAAACCGCACCCAGAACTTGGATATCATCATCAAATCTCTCTCCTCAACGGTGGTAACTGACTCCCACCACTGTAAGTCTGCCCCATACAGAAGAAATGTAGCAAACATCTATTTCTTCACATCGGTACACTCCAGCATGCGTAGGTGTCACTGAATATTTTTCTTCTAATCACAAGCCTCTACTACATCGGAGCTACCCCGGAACTTTGGTGGGTGACCCTTCTGAAAGGTCTCCCTAACTCCCTGCCAGGAAGGTGGTCCCACTGGAGCCTGAACTACTGGTGCCACTGGAGGCGGTACATGGGGCTATGGAAAATGGGCTTCCATAGCTCGCATCGCTGTCTTAACTGCCCGGGCCACTATCACTTCCACCGAAGTAGTGGAGATCAACTCGGGTGGTGGTCTTGGTGGCGGTACCTGTGGCTCCTGATGAGACTCCCTTAACTCATCCCTAGCCTCAGCCCTCTCCGCTCTCTGTCTCTTTGGTGGCATCTGAAAGTAGATCAAATCATAAAAGTATGCGATTTATACGAAAATCTAATAGCAGAGAAACGATATCTCAAAAGCGGAAAATGAATCAACGGTACTAATAATAGGGCTCTATAACAACCGAAGGCTATGCTGAAACGTAGTAAGCCGCACAGATCCTAAGGACACTAGAACCTGAGGCTCTGATACCATCTGTGACACCCCGCTGAATTAACCCCGGGTGATCAGTCCTAAATTAAATTAGAACAGGTTTCTCAGTTATTTCATTCTTAGCATCACTGTCGCCTTTTTAATTACTAACCACCTAAGTGAGAAAATTATACTGGTGCCAAGTTTTATCTTTCATTAATTTCATGAAATACTCATGCGGAAACAAAATAATTTAAACAGTCGCAATTAACTGAAATCAACCATTCACATCTAAATAATTTGGCCGAATAAACCATCAGCTCAGATCCAACAAAAGTAAAGACAGATAATGATAAATATCAACAAGTCTGACATAAATACTAAATAAAGCTATAAGCAACATGCTCGAGTAACTGATAGAAAATTTTTATACTAGAATTGAAAAAGAATGAGGTGCCTATCAAACTCCCGCAACATCCACATATGCCCCAAGAACGGATCCCTGGAATGAGTCAAGTCTGGCGTCCCTGTGGCTGGACACCTAAAAGCTTTTTAAAAATATTTATAGCAAGGGTTAGAACCCAAAACATTTGGAAAATATTTAGAAAATGATTAACTTGCAGTAATAAATATGTATGCATGCTCTTCAAATTTTAGTTAGTGTCGCAGTCCCTTGAGAACATCCTCACCCCTCCTCTAATGTGCATAACTAACGCCTTAAATTAATTTCCTTAGTTATTTATTCCATAACTAGATAACCGATATAACCCTTGCAACCACCCTACTCTCACCGAGTATGAAATAATTATGATTTCTAAGTTATTATAAACAGTAACTTAACTAGTCATTCCCCCTTTTTAAATTCATATAACATTCACACCCGTTATACATATAATACAATTCATGACCTGTATTAAATTACCCGTATATTCACACGTATGTTGAAATAATAAATAATAAATGATAATAACCATCCTCCCGAGTAATAACTCGTCGAATGTATATTCTCTAAATGCTATCCCACTATGTGTATTCACATAACCTAGTTACCCAAGTCAGGATCGCTCACTAACTTGGTTAATAACATAAATATTGGAGGCGATCATACTCCTTCCCTGAAAGTAAGATGCCCCTCACCCATATAATGGACGTTATGACCTCGGGATATACTCACCCTACTCCTCAAGCTAGAAGATTCACCATCTACGCGCAACCTCCCCCGGTAGCACTAGAGTATATATAATAATAATATCTAGCCACTGATATTAATGTACACACCATATATATATACTATCGCACACAGTATATGTATATATATATAAATAATCCCGGCTTTACCATGTACTAAACCTATAACACTAGCCTATGCGTCATAACTTGAGTTTATGGTCCAACTCAGATTATTAATTAATTTGCACATTAATTAATTTAATTACTTTGGTATCGCTCAACCACTATACCCGGACTCGCCCACTTGATCCTAATTTTAATATTTTGGAATATATTTCTCCAAAATCAACCACAATGTGTCACCCATAAATTTCCTCCAAATCCCTATTACTTCCCTCATAATTGTTAAGAATTTATGTCCTATATTTATTTCTCACTAAATAAGGGGTGGGAAAAGAATTTTAGGTAAATTTCCCTTATATACTAAAACTTTTCGACCAGCCAAAAATCCTTAACCATCGATCGATCGATCGAACATGTCTTCTTCTTCTCAGATAGCCTGTTTCTGCCATGGGCGAAAACCTTAAATGTCCAACTCCTTCTACAGTCTAACCCAGGTCCTATCATCAATATAATACAACAAGAACATCATAAGGAACCCCCATTAAGTCCCCAAACGCCGTCTCTTCCTATTTTCTGAATTAGGGAAAAACCCGTGTTATTCGTTAATTAGTCTTAACACCAAATTACCATCTCAAATTCATTCATAATTCGTTTGGGTTTTCACATCTGACAAGTACATATCAATCTCAGATTATATCATGAATCTCTACAATAATTTCTAATCAGAAGATTTATTTACAAAAAACCCATTTTTGTACCCTCTTTACCCCAAAACGAATTTTGGTTCCCACTTCACACAAATATGAGCTGTAATACAAATAAATGCTAAAAAAAAGTTAACCACTTGTCTTATGGTTTCGTCGGGTCTGATCCGGAGTTGTGATTCTCAAGGTTGATGATGAAATCCCCTTTGGTTCTTGCCTTTGTCTCCCAAATTGGTTCCTAGTGCCTTTAACTACTCCCTAGGGTATTCTCTCCCACTTTGGATTTTCCACCGTGTAATCTACCGTTCCCCTTTTTTCCTTTAATTAAGTAATTAGGCTTAATCTCGTTTTTAGCCTAATGGGCCAAGCCCAAGTGACCCAAATACCCTCGTGTGTGCCCGACTATGCCTAAAAACGTCCCGAGACCTATTTACTACCCCCGGGTACTCTATTCCGACTATCTTTGCCCTTTTGGACTCAACCGTGCACTCAAAATTGGCATCCGGATAAGTTTATAAATTTTCTTATCTCCCACCTAACTTAGTCTGGAACCGACTTCCGATTGAGATAAGTAAACCCCACGTCATTAATACTCTTAAGATGTAATTAAATATTACTATTTACCTAGTAAATTAATTTCCCATAAATATTAAGCAATTATTCTCCCGATTAATATTTATATAACAATTCCATAATTAATTCCATTAAATTATGACACACTAGTAATTTAAATTTTTCCCGAATTAATTAACTATCAAATGCATAAAATTTCGGGGTGTTACAACCGGTTCAAGGATTACTATATCATCGATTTTTTTAAAATGCACTTATTTTGATTGTGTAGGCATTTGATTCTATGGCAATTAGAGATTGAATAATGCAGTATCCATTAGGTAAATCCCGCTCCTTTGTATGCAATAGTTATATTATGTCTAAATAGATATGCTTAAGATAGTCTAATCATGAGTATGTTGATGCGCTTACTAATTCCTATTACCATTTAGGAGTTTCTGTTCTTGAAATTGGAGGTAACTGTATTACTATGAACTTAGAGATGTAGTGGAATTGGAATCTAAGTATATAGCTTGATATTATGACTAGAATTGGAGTGGGATTACCTGTTCGAGTAATGTAAAACCTTTAAACTAATTTCTTGCATTCTTATAAGTTGATTTGCTTACGTTAGTTCATAATTTGTCTACTCAAAATCTACTTTTGAATGGGCCACATGATAAGTAAAAGCATCATATGCATTGACATGGGACATGTGGGATATAGTTTTGACGAATGCTACTCACTGACACTATGAAAATATAAATAGTTTGTAGATTTAATAAAAGGGTATGTGAGGTAAACTCATGAAATGTGATTTTTGAGTTAGAGAAACTAATAAGTTCTTTACGATGTTGGGGTAGTTTATTCGTCTTTTGTTCAGTGATCATTTCAGTTCAGTATTCTATAAAAGTTGTAGAAAATGTTTAAGATTTTTATCAGTCCCATGAAACATTCATAAGAATGGCCAACGGAGTTTTTTTTAACATTGTAACATTTACATACAACATTTTTGTTTTATCATTATTAGATGTATTAAGGAGTGGAGGACTGTGAAAGAGGTCTGCATTTTATACTTGTTTCAGTCGTGTTTTCACTCCAGATTGATTTAAGCTCTTTTAAATTATTTGTTTCATGATTTGAATATTTAAATCGAAATTGTATTTGTGTGGTAGTTATATATAGAGAGGTTATAATTATGATTTCACTATTTATTTGCTAAATTTAGGTTATTTCTTATATCAACACAAGAAGAGAGCAAGGTCATTTTTTTCATCTCTTATTGTATTGTTGTTTGTATTATATCATTAGATTTATATTTAGTAAATATTGTACTATTGTTTAAGATTGATTACTGTTTTTTTATTTATATAGTATAATCACTTATAACAGGCCTAGAATTCAGCAGCTATTACTAATGCACCAAAACTAAATTCCTAATTAATGTTCTTGATTTTTGGCCTCTCTTATATCTTCGATTGTCTTATTCTTGGGAGAAATTGTGATCGTTCCATCCCAATTTTGTTTGGGGGCAATTTCCCTTTCCATCCCAACTTCTGCTTTCAATACACCATTTCAATACACTAATCAACGATGTACATGTAACACCGTGCTTAAGATAATAATGGGTGGCCAGCCCTATACTACATTAAATCAGGAGTTTCAGATGGTCTAGTCTCAACATTAACTGTCGGTACTATATAATATAGAACTAAATACCCGATATCATATAAACGAGATGTTAAAATGAATGAAAACATGCAACATACCACAACCCAACACTATAACACTAAGAATAAAAGAAAGAAAGATGCAAGAAAGAACTATGAGAAATGAAATGCTAGAATACAATGAAATAAATAACTACAACTGAAATATACCACAAGAAAGTAAACCCGAATAAGTTGTCGGGTCACAGCCAATACAATAACTGGAATGCAGTAAATATAAACATGTACATAAATATCCCTTGGGTACAAACCCGATATACCACATGAATCCTACTTAGATTTTTTTGAAGTAGGAAGCGACTATAAGATACATCCCACAACAGTCTGCACGTGTCACAGCTCCCAAGACTCTGGATAGAAGATCATCCGGCATCCATGCAGTAGGACACCTGTAATAGTATATATATATATAGGCAGGAGAGAAAAGTAAACGGGTCAGAGCCCGAGTGTGAAAAATATTTAGCAAGTGTGTTAACCGTGCATAATAAATATCGGTGCACATATTTCATAATTAAAATGGAATCGCACTCTCGTGGAACCCCAACTCACCTCTCATCTAACGGCACGCACCTATTCGCGTCTTCATATTTTAGTTAAATTACCCCCCATTTATAAGGACAACCTAACTTATCATAGGCCCCGCCTATTCCCATGAGATTTGCCTTCCTATCTTAACCCAAGAATCCACTCTTTCTAAACATACTTAAGTATTTATTTTCAAACATGCATGCCTTATTAGGCTTAATGGATTCCGGTTTATAAGTTAATCAACTATAATTCTTAATAAGTTACCCATATGCATTTGGGTTGAAACATATGATTTAATTTCTACATAATAGGCATACAACATTTATTACTGACAAAACTTCTCTCCGATTTCAACGATGCGCTGTGTTTCGTGCGTGGGGTGTCTCGCAGAGCGAAATCCAAACAAGGAACCACCCCGTCACACTACTCCTTATCAACGTCGATCCTGGAGATCCATTATGCCATAACTAATTATTGATAGAACTTCTCTCTAATCTCAATAATTCACTACATTTCGTGCGTGGGGTGTCTCGCAAAGCGAAATCCAAACAAGGAACCACCCCGTTACACAACTCCTTGTCAATGTCGATCATAGATATCCATAATGCCATACATACCATATTATGCTACTACTACAATTATTAAAACAACTAAAAACCTCCAATAATATCCTTGGGATGTTGTAACCGAAATATTCCTTAAATGCGATACATCAACCCCCATCAATCTAGTTTATTATAATCATCCAAGATGTACTTCACAAAGATTACATATCCTTTCATCTATAGGATATATATAAATATATATATATATAGGCATTTTATTCTAACCATATATATATATATATATACCATCATCCATACCCATGACCAAGTGTACATATCATATCTGATGTACAATGGACATGCACATAAACCACCCGGCTATATATAGCACCGATAAAATGCACCATGCTATCATCTTCCCAGTGCTCAGCTCATGTAGCAACTGGGGACCACCATGGTGGAGCTCAACAACACCCATCTCAAGGTAACACACACACACGATGTCCCGGGAAGCGGTCATAGCTCCAACTGGCAATGAGACAAAACATACCCACCACGTCTCATCCCAAAAATATATATCATATAATAACACACGGAACGACTTTGACCTGGGAAATATCCACACCCTGCTCTATATGCCAGGATGCTCACCCTCTGCGCGGAAACTTCCTAATGATAGCATGAGCGGGGTATGCTTAACCACATAAGTATATATATCGTTCACATGCACAATATATACACATCCATATGATCCCATCATATGATCGAACATTAAACCATCATATAAGGTTTAAATATCCATACCATGTATGTCCACAACATAAATATATCCATATATTCATATCTATATAGATATATACACATATATTCACATATCCATATATACAACCATTCTCGTTCATATGCATACGAGATATAAACTCGGCTATAAGTATACATAATCCTCAATATACAAGCCGTCACCACAAATTCATTTAATTTACCTCGATATGTGAATACAATCCCTCACTTGAAACGTATTCAATCATTTTTCCTATGATGAATAGTCTCCCAAAATCATATGTATATATCTATACATATATATTCAACATTAGGGTTACCACCCAAAATTTTGTGTAGGAAACCATCACTACACATACCATCTATATCCGAGAGCACATTATACAATCTAGTAATAATTTCGACTATTGGTATACAACTAACTAATAGTCTATAAGCCTCAAGCTCAATCTTATTTTCATCAAATAATCCCATTACTTAGGAAAATTACCCGTTGTAAATCACACCCCGATAAACAACATCTATTCCAACTAGATTTTCACATTCTATTCCAGTTGGTAATATGATCCCGTCGCTCTCGATTTCCGACTACGGTTCAATCACTTTTGTGAATTCCCCTAGTCTAAGATCTCTCAGATTTATTCCTTAAATTTTATCATTTCTAAGGGTATGCGACCACTCTCTTCCATTTGTCCCCAAATTGTATCTTAATAATATCCTATCCTTACGAGGATTCGATATAAATGTCGGCCCAGAAATTTCACAACATACCCTCGCAACTCTCTCTCTAAGAGTTCTTAGCCTCCCATCACATCTATACTTACATTTAGTTTATAAGTAGGATTCTCAATCCCAATGAGGTTTCCCCACAATCTCTATACACATCTCCAAATACATACTTGGATATATTTTTCCCAAATTTTCCCAAGAAGTCCCCATGATCACAATGTGTGAAAAACCCCTTATGTGACTCCAAAACATATCTCTTTTATCATAAGAGAAGGCCCCAAATCGATAAGCCTATTAAGAAAGACCCTACGAATAAAACTCCAAAAGAAAAGAAAGAACTCCAAACTTTGGGCTAAAAACAGGGGACCGGTCGACCAGTCCCAGACACCCAGTCGACCGCGGGTCCAAATTTTGCCTACGAAGAAATGCAGTATGCTTTTCTCTTGAGGCGCGGTCGACCGGTCATACCAGATATCCTGGCCGATTTCCATTTCTCGACAAAACCCACGAATTTAAAACCCTAAAATTTCCATTCTAACCTCTAAATCTTTATCACAACATGATACTAAGCCAATAAATCAACCCAAAGTTGATCCCAACCATTTCTACTCCATTAAACCCATCTTTAAACATTGATTTCAAGATTAAACCCAAAATATAGGTTTTGATATTTATACCCAAAAACCATTTCTTTTACCCACAAATTATGAAATAAAATACACAAATGACTTTTTTAGCAAGATTAAACACTTGCCTCGATTTTGTAGAGGTTGAATCGTCCTCGATGTCGCGGTTGGGCCGGAATCTCCAAGCTTTTCTTCCTCTCTCTCTTCATTTCTTCTTCTTTCTCTTCTTCTTTTTCTCCCTGGGGCTTTTTCTCTCTTTCTCTCAAATGATAATGGCTTCATCCGTAAGCCTCTTAAACCTTAAAACATAAGTTCCAAATTTTAAGTGTTAATACACACTTTAAATGACTCGTTTACTTCAATCCGAGCCAAACTGACTTAAAAATAATCCGGAACCGAAATAAGACTTAAAGACAGTCATTTTGACTATCTCGACCCTTCCGGGATCGATGGTACACTCAAAATCATCATCCGGAATACTTTAAAATGTCCCCTATTTTTGGACCTCAATTCCAACTTTTAGAATTCTCCAATTTAATTAAATTTTATTTTCTCAAAAATTTAATTTCTCAGTCTCAAAAATCATGGGGTGTTACAGTACACTTTTGAAAAGTGAGGGTGGGGTGTAGAAAAATGTATGACATATTTAAGATCTCTCCTTGCTCGCTTAGTCTTTTACAAGGTTAAAATAAGGTTGAGATCTAGAATACGCGGTAAAAACATAACATTTTGAATGCAGCTTAGGCTTTTTTTACAACATTTTGAATGCAACTTAGGCTTTTACTGTGTTTTGTATTGCACATTTTAAAGTTGGAACTATGAGCTACTGTAATCAAAGTGTGATTGAATTGTATGTTATGTTTTTGACAGTGAAGTGCTTGATCGATTGGAAGGTCAAGTGAACTTTGGTGGAATTGTATTTGAATGTGTCCATGGTGTTATTATATTGAATGCCAACTTATTTTTTAGTTATGTAATTTTAATGCATGTTTCTATGGTGGTTAGTCTGAGAACTAAATATTGGATAAGAAATTTCGGATACTACTTATTAATGGATAGTGAAGTGTTATATATCACAAAATTCCTAGCCTGTCCTGAATAATAGCTATGTATAGGTGACATATGCTTTCATTTTTTAATGGCATTTTTTCATTTATCTTAATTTGAAGATCAATTCTCTATGGCACCTCAAAAGGACTTGGATCAATTATGAAAAACTTGAGTTATCAGTATGTAAGGTGGCAGCCGAGGGTGTAATAACATTTCATGGTTTTTTGCTCACATATTGATTACCTCTATGTCGTTTAATTTCATTTACATTCTGAAAATGTGAGCAGGCTCGGTATAAGAGCCAACTAGATCCCACTGTAGAAGAAGTGAAGAAACTATGTACTACTATTTTAGACCTTATATTTCAACTTACCATATATCAAATGTCTTACATTCAACTGACCATATATTTAAATTTGTTACAGATACAAATTGAAGATTAAGGAATCATGATCAAATGGATCCTTAAAATAGTCCTCGATAGAAGGTTCAACATTTCTAATCTTGATCCCGATAAAAATGGAAGTCCACCTACCATAAAAGAATGTCCATTCCACTTTTATTGTCATATATATACATATGTATGTTTTTATACCGCATGTGGTAGTTTGATTATGTAAATTTTCTTTATTTAATTTGGATGCATAATATATAATCAATTCTAATATAGTGACATTTCTCCACCTTCTTTAAATTGCAGGGAGTCTTCTTATGTTATATGCTGTTAAAGTCAACACAGATGGAAGCTGGGATGTGACAAACTGACAGGGAACTTTTGGTGGTTTGGCGAGGATTGAACAAGGAATATGGCTAGCCGGGTTTTATGGGAAGATGAAAGGAAATACTTGTAGCTTGAAGACAGAGTTGGAGGGGATCTTTTATGGATTAAATTTGATCAAAGAAAGAGGGTGGACAAATGCTCAAAATAAGACAGATTCCCAAATAGCTGCATTTCTCATGAACAAAGCAACGACGACTAATCACCCATATGAAACATGATTGAAGATTGTGTGGATTTGGCAAGGTTGACCAAAGAAAAAGTATCACATTCCTTAAGAGAAAAACAAATGCGCCGACTGTCTAGCCCATGAAGGAGCCAAATAATGATAAGATTTCATCGAAATGGAGACCCCCTATGCTGGTGTTATGAAGCTGCTATCAAATGATATGCTAAGAAAGGCCATCCCAATGGGTGGTTCTTACATGTTGTTTCTTTTCCTAACTCACTCAAAAAAATGAATGATAGTGTTTAACATGTCAGGAATCAGAGTGTAGGAAGTCAGTTCAGCTAGGCGTCAATCTTAATGCAATAGATTGATAAATCATTTATCACATATTTCTATCTCTCTCATTAAAAATAGAAATAACTTGCATGCTTTCTATAAACTTGCAAATGTATATATTGTCTCCCTATGAAGCACATATACTTAATACATGGGTACAAATTCGTAATTGATACGTGTCGGATAAAAAAAAGGATTAGTAAGTCATTTTGGTACCGTTTTCTTCATATTGTAGGGAGTCTTCTGTTTTGGTACTATTTTAAACCTATTGAAGCTCATTCGCATTTTGAACTATTGTTTCTGAATTTGTTGCTATATATCATTTAATATATTTAATATTTAGGTAATTTATATCTTCTTTTTTTGGTTTAACTTCTCTTGATTTTAAGATTCTTTTTTAATCAATTTTTTCACGCTTTGGATAATTTAGATTCTTATTGAATCAAATTTTAACTAAATTTTCATTTCCACCGTGCATTTAAATAAACTGATCAGATGGATGGCCCTTTGTAACAACCTTAGTATCCGAGTGTCTGGAAGGAGCATGAGAATTCAGCAGCTTAAAGTAATCCCGATTGAATGTGTAAGTCGTTATTTCTAATTTCATCATTTTTTGTTATATAGATACTATTTATGTGTAATTGAACCCTTTCTTGATGTGTTTTTCATACTGTGACACTCACATTTTTCCTTTTAAATTTATTTTTTAGCAAAATTTCGATAACTCGAAATCACAAGGTAGTTTATTTTTAAGGAACGGGGCATTGCGATGGAAATTAGTTAAATAGGTGCAGTCATTTGGTTATGGTGCAAATTATAATTCGTGATGGATAAAGTTCATTTTAATTACTTATACGATGTCTGTTATGAATTAATAATAAATTTATTTGTATTTTTTCCTTTAAACATGGTGAATTGTCTTATAAACAAAGGAAACTTTGCCCAATTTTTTTTTTTGAATTGTTAGGTTTTGCCCACAGCATTTTTATAAAATATTGTTAAGTGGGTGATGTATGAGTCACTATTTTCATTGTTGAAGTGTTAATTCAAACATAGGGGTATCTTGTTAAACATACATCAAACCTACTTGAAACCCTCTCCTGATTATGAAAATCTATCGACTCTTTCCATCACCCTCTTATGCACACACTCACCCGTCTCCCTTATCCAACGCTTCCCCAAACCCTACCCCTCTCCCTCTCATGAACTAGCTTCCCCATCCTCTCTCCCGCCGCCCCCCTCCTCATCTTCATGCTACTGCCTCTCCTCTCTGCCCTGTACTCACTATACGCCTGACTCACCTTCACACTCACCCTATGATCTCGCTGCCAATGCCCTCAACACCAACTTCATTCGAATGAGTTCATGTAATATGTGTTTTAGGGTTTTAATTTTTAAATCTAACATATTTTTTGTTTTTTTGTTCGCAGATCTATGTTTGGGTACTTCAAATATCATTATCAATACTTAGTACTTCAGATCTCATGTTTTATGTTTGATTTTTGTTTTTGTTAATATGAAATTGACATTACATCATCTAATGTTTTTCATTTAGTTTTTCAAGTTTGTGCTTGATTTTATTTATATCGGTTGGTATGTTGGTACTACTTGATATATGTTTATCACAACTTGCCATATTTATGTAGTGTAATCCAGTATTATCCCCCTCCTTTCTTGCTCATCTAACTTTGGGTACTTCATATGTATACATGTATATTTGGAATTTGAACTTATTTCTTAGCTTGGGAGTTTTGTGGTTAAAAGATGTTTAGTGTCATAGGTAGATAGTCATCTAATCTTTACCTCACTATATTTTGATTATATTTGTTCATGTTCTTTAATTCATATATTTGTGTATTATAGTCATTTACTCGCCCCATCATTATAATTTTCATAATCTCTACTCTGTTAAATTATAGACTACTAGAGGCAAGATCAAGCTATTGTGTGACACTTATATAACAATATCAATCACACTAGCTATTGTGAGCTTCGGGTCATTTTTGGTGTGATGACATATTAACTAATGCATTTTACTCAGTATTAGTTTCTCCCTATTCAAAACTAAATTCATACTCTCTACTCTGTTAAATGATAGACTACCAGAGGCAAGATCAATATGGTGTGTGACGCTTATATACCAATAACAATCACACAAGCTATTGTGAAATTCGTACTCTCTACTCTGTTAAATGATTAACTGATGTATTTTACTCAGTATTAGTTGCTTGCTATTCAAAACCAAATTCATACCCTTGTAACAACCTGCTCAAAATAATAACGGGTGGCCAGCCCTATACTACATTAAATCGGAAATTTCAGATGGTCCAGTCTCAACATCAACTGTCGGTACAATATAATATAGATCTAACTACCCGGTATCATACAAGCGAGATGTTAAAATTAAATAAAATGTGCAACAGACAACCAACTAACACTACAACTAAAAGAAAGAAAGATGCATGAAAGAACTATGAGAAATGAAATGCTAGAATAAAATGAAATAAATAACTACAACAGAATGTACTACAAAAAGTAGACCCGAATAAGTTGTCGGGTCACAGCCAATACAATAACTGGAATGCAATAAATATAAACATGTACATAAATCTCCCTTGGGTACAACCCCAAAATACAATATGAATCCTACCTAGAATTTTAAAGAAGTAGGAAGCGGCTACAAGATACATCCCGCAACAGTCCCCACCTGTCACGGCTCCCAAGACTCTGGATAGAAGGTCATCCAGCATCCATGCTGTAGGAAACCTGTAATAGTATATATATATATATATACAGGCAGGAGAGAAAAGTAAACGGGTCAGAGCCCGAGTTGTGAAAAATATTTAGCAAGTGTGTTAACCATGCATAATAAATATCGGTGCACTATTTCATAATTAAAGTGGAATCGCACTCTCGTGGAACCCCAACTCACCTCTCATCTAATGGCGTGCACCTATTCGTGTCCTCAACTTTTAGTTAAATTACCCCCATTTATAAGGACAACCTAACTTATCATAGGCCTAGCCTATACCCACGAGATCTACCTTCCTATCATAACCCAAGAATCCACCCCCTTTGCTAATCCTACTTGATCACGTTTACAAACAATTATGCCTTAATAGGCTTAGTGGATTCCGATTTATAATTTAATCAGTTGTAGTTCTTAATAAGTTACCCATATGCATTTGGGTTGAAACATATGATTTAATTTCTAATTAATAAGCATGCAAAATTATTATTGAAAAAACTTCCCTCCAATTTCAACGCTGCGCTGCGTTTCGTGCGTGGGGTGTCTCGCAAAGCGAAATCCAAACAAGGAACCACCCCATTACACTACTCCTTATCAACGTCGATCCTGGAGATCCATTATGCCACACATAAATATCGACAGAACTTCTCTCTAATCCCAACAATGTACTACGTTTCGTGCGTGGGGTGTCTCGCAAAGCGAAATCCAAACAAGTAACCACCCCGTTACACTACTCCTTGACAATGTCGATCCTAGAGATCCATAATGCCATACATACCATATTATACTACTACTACTAAATTTTAGACTACAATATGAAAACAACTAAAAACTCCAATAATATCCTTGGGATGATGTAACCGAAATATTCCTTAAATGCGATACATCAACCCCCCATCAATCTAGTACACCATAATCATCCAAGATGTACTCCACAAAGATTCCATATCCTTTCATCTATAGGATATATAAATATATATATATATATATAGGCATTTTATTCTCAGCATATATATACATATACCAATCATCCATACCCATGACCAAGTGTACATATCATATCTGATGTACAATGGACATGCACATAATCCACCCAACTATATATATATCGTCGATAAAACTGCATCAATGCTATCATCTTCCCAGTGCCCACCTCACGTAGAAAATTGGGGACCACCTGGTGGGGGTCAACGACACCCACCTCGTGATAACTCACACTAACGACGTCCCGGGAAGCGGTCATAGCTCCAACTGGCAATGAGATGAAACATACCCACCACGTCTCATCCCAAAATATATATCTATCGTATAATAACACACGGGATGACTATAACCTGGGGAATATCCACACCATGCTCTATATGCTAGGATGCTCACCCTCTGTGCGGAAACTTCCCAATGATAGCATGAGCGGGTTATGCTTAACCACATAAGTATATATATCGCTCACATGCGCAATATACATACATCCATATGATCCCATCATATGACCAAATAGTAAACCATCATATACGGTTTAAATATCCATACCATGTATGTCCACATCATAAATATATCCATATGTTCATATTTATATATAGATATACGTACATATATTCACACATCGCTATATCATTATATATACAAACTAATTCTCGTTCATATGTATAGATATATAAACCCGACTATAAGTATACATAATCCTCAATATACAAGCCGTCACCACAAACTCATTTAATTTACCTCGATATGTGAATACAATCCTTCACTTGAAACATATTCAATCATTTTTCCTATGATGGACAGTCTCCCAAAATCATATGTATATATCTATACATATATATTCAACATTTGGGTTATCACCCAAAATTTTGTGTAGGAAACCATCACTACACATACCATCTATATCCGAGAGCACATTAAAGACTCCAGTAATAATTTTGACTATCGGTATACACATAACTAATAGTCTATAAACCTCAAACTCAGTCTTATTGTCATCAGATAAATCCCATTTCTTAGGGAAAATACCCGTTGTAAATCACACACTGATAAACAACAACTACTCCAACTACATTTTCACATTCTACTCTAGTTGAAAATATGATCCTGTGTCTCTCGATTCCGACTACGGTTCAATCACTTTTGTGAATCCCCTAGTCTAATATCTCTAGGATTTATTTATTAAAATTTATCATTTCTAAGGGTAGGCAATCGCTCTCTTCCATTTGACCCCAAATTGTATCTTAATACTATCCTATCCTTATAAGGATTTGACATAAATGTTGGCCTAGAAATTTCACCACATACATGGATATATTCTTCTCCAATTATTCCAAGAAGTCCCCACTATCATATACTAAGTGAGAGACCCCCTATAAGTCTCCAAAATATCCCTTACTTCATAAGAGAAGCCTCAAATTAATAAACCCAACCAAAAAGGGCTAGAGGTCATCCTAGAAAAACCCCCTAAAACAGCCCATTAAGGAAGCCCCTAAGAATAAACTCCAAAAGAAAAAGGGGAAAAGGATTTCCCATTATAGGGCTAAAAACAGGGGACCGTTCAATCGGTCTCAGACCCCCGATCGATCGTGGGTCCAAATTTTACCTACGAAGAAATGCAGTAGGCTTTTCCCTTAAGGCGCGGTCGACCGGTCCCCAGACAGCGGTCGACCGGCCATACCAGCTGCCTTGGCCGATTTTCAAATTTCAGCAAACCCACAACCCTCAAACACCCATATATCATCCTCAAGCCCCAAAATATTTAACCCAATAATATTTGTAACAAGAAAACCCATCCTACATCTCATCCGAACCATTTATATGCCATCAAACCATATCTAAACATTGATTTCAAGATTTAAACCCAAAAATCTAGGTTTTGATATTTATACCCAAAATCCATTTCTTTAACCCACAAATTATTAAATGAAATACACAAATAACTATTTAGCAAGATTAAACACTTGCCTCAGATTTTTAGAGGCTGGATCGTCCTCGACGTCGCGGTTTTGGGCCGGAATCTCCAAGATTTCTTCCTCTCTCTCTTCTTTTCTTCTTCTTTCTCTCTTCTTTCTCCCTCTAGGGATTTTTCTCTCTTTCTCTCAAATGATAAATGGCTTCATCCGTAAGCCTCCAAATCCTTTAAAACATAAACCCAATTTTAAATGTTAATACACAATTTAAATGACTCGTTTAGTCCAATTCGAGCCAAACATACTTAAAAACATTCCGGAGCTGAAATAAAACCCAATGATAGTCATTTTGACTATCTCGACCCTTCCAAGATTGATGGTACCCTCAAAATCATCATCCGGAATACTTTAAAATGTCCTTTATTTTTGGGCCTAAGTTCCCAAATTTTGAAATTCTCCAATTAATTAAATTTTATTTTGCCCAAAATTTTATTTCTCAGTCTCCAAAAATCGAGGGTTGTTACAACCCTCTACTCTGTTAAATGATAGACTACTCAGTTATATAGCCATCAATGTGTGACACTTATATAACAATAGCAACCACACAAACTATTGTGAACTTCGAGTCATTTTTGGTGTGACAACATGATTAACTGATGTATTTTAATCAGTATTAGTTTCTTTCTATTGAAAACCAAATTCATACTCTATATTATGTTAAATGATAGACTACCAAAGGTAAGAGAAGTGGCTCGTAGTATGGTGACATTGATGTACAAGGCGTTGACAGAGAATGTTGTAGATCTGTTAAATGATAGACTACCAGAGGCAAGAGAAGTGGCCAGTAGTATAGTTGCATTGATGTTCAAGATGTTGATAGTTGGGCATTGATTCTTTATGTACGGTACTCTCTTGTCATATTTTCTGTTTTATAGTATTTTCAGTTAAATTTGATTGAAATATAACTATTGCTTCCTCTTTCAACTTAGACATTCCTCGATCAGTACGTTTTCCCATTTACGTGAGTTACTGTTATTATAAAACTCAAGATTTATATTTTTTTCCAGTTTTCTCGATCTAATCGTGTTTTTTTCTTCTTTCAGATTTGTAAAGGTTTGGAAATGGTCGTTTCTCGATATCTTTCCAGTCAATTGGTTATTTGACAATATTAATTCTGAAAGGAACGTGAGCCTTGAAAGCTCTGGTGGAATGGGTGCACCTAGGTTGTTCACTGAGAGGTCTAAAACATCGAGTTATCCCGAATTTCCAATTGATGGTGGGATTAAGCCTGTAAATGCATTGTGTGATAAGTTGAGTAAATGAAAAGTTTTTAGTTCTCCAATCAATGTCCAATCATTGCTGGTAGACAGTCACCATATCCTGGTATTAGAAGATGTTATGTGGTGGGGACATAAGTACGTGATTGAACTTTGATAATGCATCGTCCTCGAGATGTATTACGGCCTTCCAATTTAAGAATATTCTTGGCATTAATTCACCACTAAAGTTATAGGAAGCAGTGATATTGATTCGAAGATTAAGCCAATTGTTACTTTCCTCTCTACAATGAATGCCTCCATGGAACATGTTGGATGTCAATACAAGGACATGCATATAACTTGGTTGGGTAAAAAAAACTTGGTGTTCATTACAGATACTCTGTTTTGATTTTTTTTCATGTAATTTGTTTTTATTTCATTTTGACGAAACCCAATCTCTTTTTTGCGTTCAGGTACTCTGTTTGTTATGTGATGCTGTAGATCGGGTGAAAAAAATCATCTCGACAAGCAGATCTAAAGGGTCCAGTTCGTGGAACCTTTGTCTCCTTATGCTTTTATGGTGGACGTGGTGGTGTCAAGAGGTGCCGATCTAAAATCAGTTTGTTATATAGTGTACTGTATATATGTCTCCTACTGGTCTAACGTTATTACGGAGGCATTTTTTGTTGCTATTTTTGAGCTCCTATAAATAGTTTTTTTTACCTTTTTTTTCATGTCTATTTTACCCACATTTATTTGATGTTTTGATGTAACCTTTTTTGCTTGTCTTAGTTGATTTGAAGGTCTTTAGAGGTGACACTATTAAAATGGAAAAGTATGTATAAATCTTTACAACTATTTTGTACCGTTTGGTAACAATAGTTATACCCTTACACAACTTCATTAGTTGTATTGTATTCTACTTTTTTTAGTTACCTATTTTGATGTATAGATAAATTTGAGGAAGTTGATGATATAATAGAAGATATATTCTATTGTGTGTACACAAGTGATTTGTGGTTTATTGATAAAAGGAATATTTATATTATTTGATTTTCTGTATAGGGTGTATTTCTCAATCTCATATGAGGTCCAATACGGACTATTAGTATTGTTGTTGGGTAGTCCAATAAATAGAAGAAATTTTGTTTACATTTTAAAATTATTTACCATTATTTGTGTTATATAAAAACTCCGACTTAAACTATACACAACTTAATACTTTGAAAAATTAACATCGTGCCTTGAGGCACGGGCATACCCTAGTATATATATATATATATATATATATATATATATATATATATATATAATACACATGCATATACATTAATGCATGAAAACGTTTAGTTCCAAACATTACTTATTTCGATTAATTCGACTTAATCTTATAAAATAACCCTTTTTTCTTGACTTAACATTTATTTCTTGATTTAATACACTCGGTTAAATACTTTTTTATTTCGGAAAAACACTTCTCTTATCGAAATTACGCTTTACTCATACCAAATTTACCTTAGTATTTTCCTTGAAAATCATCTTTCAACATGCGCAAGCACCATGTTAAAAAAATGCTTATTTTTTTGTTAAAAACCTTTCATAAACCCACTCTTGCGTTCATTATAGGTTAAACCTATTTAGGTTTCTTAATTACATATTTAGTCACTTCACTTTACCATTCCTTTTATTTCATGGACATAAGTCAATTTCTCACTTTACTTGTCCACATTATCTTTCGGTCGGAACATGTATAAATTTCATTCAAGTTAGGTTGTATTTTTTTATATTCGTCACATAACCCATTTCTTGATATTTTCCACTTTTTATTATCTTTTTCTCCGAATCCTCCAAATAACCGCGTATTTTAACTGGCTCCACACCACCGGCTACGTTAGCATATGCTTTGGTCAGTGTTTTTCGGTCTTTTGTCCCAAAGCTTCAGGCACTTCTTAATTCTTTTTCAGTCTCATTGGAATCTATATTAATGTGTTTTAAAATTTATCAAATGACCTAATTATTCCACTTTTTACTAGTCGAAGACAAAAGCTAGGGATTTTACCACACCTTGTATTACACTTTAAAAATCACCATTTCTTGTCATTTACAAACTTGCGTTGATTTTATACCAAAAAATACTTTCATTTAGGACTATTTGTGTAACACTATTTTAAATATTTTTATTTCATAAAAATGTTACACTTTATGTAATATTATCATTTTACCCATTTATAATCAAACTTGCATTCTCCTCCATTTTCACAAGTGTTTTTCCCTAAACATTACTAAGTTACTCATACCGACTTCTTAACATTTTTACTTGTTAAACTCATTTCAAACTTTGGAGTCAACACCATTTTCAAGTTACGAATCCCTTTATTTCATTACTTTCTTTAATAAGAAAATCATTTGGCATTTTGGAGACTACTTTACTATAAAACTCCAATCTTTTTATTTTCATATGTAGTCTTGAAATACTCTCTTATCACACATTTTTTTAACACTTTAAGAAATTTGCATTTTTTTCATTTGATGTTAAAACCCAATAAAACCTTCATTAAACTTGTTTATATGATCATCATCAAAATACTATAAGTTTATATACCCGAGGTGATGGATTTTAAGTACAAAAATCCTATTAAATGGGTTTATCACATAGTTCATTCTAGAAATTTTCAAATATTTGCATAAACCTTCTTTTTAAGTCAAGGACATTTTTTCTTCAAAACTTGGGTAAATGTCTATTTATATAAAAATCCCAATTTCTACGAGAAAACCTTAAGACATTTGTTCATAAAATATTTTTCACAAGAGAAATATCATTTCAAACATTTTATTCCATAAAGTATTTAGACATTGAGATTTCTTGATATATATAATTTTTCTCAAAACTCTTGGAATCTTTTATAAACCATTTTCACCAATCCATAAAATATAACTTTCTTAAATCATATATGCTTCATACACTTACAAACTCTAACTATAAAACCAATGTCATGGAAAAATAGAGTTCTTCAACTAAGAGTAGAGTTTTTCATCTCAAACAAACTCCAAAAATGGTAGGATGAATGTAGAAGAAGATGGAAACCTCTCGTCTCCTAAGGTGGCCTTAAAGAGCTGCCTAGCTCCACAAATCTTACTCCTTGAAATCTACATGAAAGACCCTTCAGAACACATAATGTTTTTTTCAAAAACACTAACAACATCTCCATGGCTTTATAACTTTGTCCAATAATGGTGTAAGTGAGTTTTATAAGCCTAAAGATGGTGGAAAAGTGTTAGACTATGGTGGTTTTGGGTTAAAGGATGGTGTTTCTAGGCTGTGTGTGGTGGTTGGTGGAGGAATTGCTCCTCGATCTAGAGAGAGATTTCAAAACTAATGAAAATGCCCCAAATGAGTCAAAGCCTCATTTAAATACTCCAAAATTCCTAAGGGTTAAATCCCACAAATTCCCCTAACTCAACCCTTTATCCAATGGTCCATCAAGTCTTTATCCCACATTTTGATATGATCCACTAAGAGCTCGATACGTCATTCAACCTGACGATCCACATCGTGGAAGTATATTAAAATGTGCAGAATTTTCAAAATTTCGTTCGGTCGTTCGAATGACATTCGGCCTCATTCGAATAAGATCCCCTCTCATTCGAACGAGAGATCAAACGATGTACTAATGAAGCAAAATAGTAAGGTTAAATGGGGCGTGATAAGTACCTCGTTTGAAAGGGAAGTACCCCTTCATTCGAATGACTGAGTACTCCATTAAAATGTGGCCTTCCAATGAGATCCCAGAGAGGGAGGAAAATGAACCATTTTCATAGTCATGAGAAGTTGTTCGATCCTCGTTCGAATGATAAATGCTCCTCGTTCGATTGACATAATTTTTTTTATATAACTTTAAGCCATTAAAAAATCAAATCGATTTCACTAGGGCCACTAAGTTACCCAAATTTGACTTATGATCCACGTTATGAAGTTCAGAACCCAATGGGTCATACTAAGTCACCAAATTATATGGGCATGGTTAAAACTGTCGGGCATGTGTTACAATATCATTTTCCTTTGGAAAGATATTAGAAGGAGTAGTTGGGAGAGTAATTGAGCCAGTTGATCAAAAGGCTTTCGTAGGGTAAGCTAAAGTGGGATCTCATCAAGTAGAGATAAACTTGACGCAAGTTAATGATGAATTGTGGGGTTAGTAAAAGTAAACATGGAGCGATTAATTGTTGACTTTTCTCGAAATGACTTTAAAAACATCATATATTCCCATAATGAACAGTGAATGTTAAGTCTCACGGTTCGTCAATAGATATTGGTGGATGAAGGTACCTCAGAAGACATTATTTAATGCGATTGCTTCACGGAGCTGAACTATATGTAAAGAAGTTAAAGCTTTATCATCAACCTATTATCATTTTTAGTAAAGAGAATGTATGTTCTTTTGGGATGGTGGAATTGGAAGTATACCGCCCGCATTACACGAAAGGTAAATTTTATGTCATGGATCAAAATGTCATCATGGCTTAAAATCCCATATCAAATGAAGACTTATTAGGAATTTTGAATTTTCATTTTAAATAGGGTATTTGATTTGGAAATGTTATGAAAAAAACTACTTATTTTTACAAAAGTTCCTAACTCCAATCAAGATTTAAAAATCAAGGCATGATCTAGGACATCAAGAATGCTCCATAACGCATCTCATGCCTTCCTTGGGTAAAAAGATAAAAAGGTCAAGTGGTATCGTATTAACATGCACTACTATTGATTTTATTAATTAAATTCAGTTGTCTTAAAAAATAGATTTTTGAGATACTTAATTGATATTTACTTGAAGCAATTTTCCCCAGTTAAAAAACATGTTTCCAATTTTATTGGATTTATTGGGATTTTTTAATATTTTTTTGAACAAAAATATATTAGGAATTATTTTAACTTCGAAATTATTATCACGGTTAATCTCAACCATTGATAAGATTTCTTAAAATGTAATTTCTTATTCTTATCTAGTAACACGAGGATGGGTGGTATTGTGCCTCTCGTGTGAGACTCTTTAGAGGCTATTTTACTGGTTTTAGATTAATGATTGAATTCAACGGTGTTCATTATAATCCATGTACTAAGTTGAACAACTAATAAAATTCAAAAACATGTTGGTTCAATTTAGGTAATATGATTCAACAACCACAATTTATTTACATCGTGAACTCTATTTTAAGACAAATATGTATATGACGCTTTAGATGTTATTGCTCTTTTGTTTTTTGGAAGTTTGCGCGGGAGGCAAATTTGATAATATTTTCAATGCAAACTCAAATTTTGAAAGGTATGGATTTAGTTGATGGAGCTTTGCCAACCAGAGCTCCGACTACATCCTCATCCCATATTAAATAAAATGTGAACATTAGTGCTTTTAAAAAAAATGAAAAAATTTTTTTAAGCACGAAGGGTAAAATGGTATTTTTGAAAAGACATAAAATCTCTAATTAAGGTTAAATAAATAGGAACTAAGTTATGGAACAAAAAAAATGAACTATCTTATTAGAAAAATCTACTTTCAGAGGAGGGTATGTAATTTGATATGAGGGTGTGTATTGGGCCATAGCCTTAAATATTAGGTACTATTTTCAATGCTTTTCTGATGTCTATATTTCTAAAAGCATTTATTTTTATATGGAGGGTTGTCCATACCGATTTAAGTTTCATGCACTTTAGACTGTTTTTATACGGAGGGTTGTCCATCCTGAACATGTCTTGCAAAAAAAAATTACTATAAGCGGTCCGTGACCCAAAGTTTATATTGTCGGTAGGAATTGAAATCATGGTCTTGGAGGTGTAAGTCGTTTAATCATGCGTGATCAACCACTCAACCAACCTCCTGGGAATTATAAAAACATGGTTTATCATGGGTTTTTTTAAACCTCGTATGGCGGGGGTTGTGTGATACAAAAAACTTCACGAGACAACCTTGACAATTATAAAAAATAATGCCGCCCAAACTTAAGATGACCCTGAAACTTATTATGTCTATTTGCAATAATTTTCACTTTATATGATTTGGATTTTCTCCATTAGTCAAATCTCTCAATTTAGTGAATGATTATCATGTCCAAGCATGTATCGAAAATGACAATTATGTTATTTGTTGCGTTACTTTAACCAAACTTGAAATTTCTTTGTGCTCTTATTAAACATATCAATCTTAGGTTGAAAAACATACCTGTAACAACCCTCGCTTTTGAGAAACTTATTTTATATTAATTTACTGTGTTAAGTAATTATATAAAATGTTGGAAAATGGAGTAAATATTAATTGAATGAGTTGAAAGATAATATTTACTAGATTGTTGCATATTTACTGTATGTGTATGTAAATATCATCATGTTACGTTTTATAGTGTCGTGTGCTTTCAAACGACATTTATGGTTTAAATGGAACCGGAACTTGAAATGATTTATAAAATTATCAAATGCCAATTTAGAGGGCGTAGTTAGTCCCGAAATGTGCGAGATAGTCAAAATAAGTGTCATATTGTATTTTTGTGTTTCGGGTACTTTTGACTGGTTATGGCTTAAACGCGTAGTTGCGAGTCATTTTAATGAGGTATTAACAATTTTAGTGGGGAATTTAGGCTAAGGTCACGATTTAGTCTTACACCTCATTTTATTCTCTTAAGTGTATTACTAAACCTAGAAAGATAGAGATAAGAAGAGAAATTGTGGAGAAAAGAGAGAGATTGGTGATTGAAGCTTGGAGTGGTTGCTACCAAAGGAAATCTGAGATTTCAACGTCAAGGCAAGTTTCCTACTTGCTAATATGTTATTTAAGATGAGTAAATTATGTTGATGGTTGTGTATGTGAATTATATGAATAAATATGGATTTTATGGGATTTTGTGGTATTTTAGCCCAAATCATAGTTTAAATTGATGATTATGTGGAGTATAGTAGTTGATAAACATGTAGGATGGTTTTGGGTAGATTAATGGTGGTTGATGCGTGGAAAAATGGAGTAGATTTGGGTTTTGGGTAAAAACTAGGGTTCATAACCCGTAGCCCCTTTCTTGGCAAAATCGCAGGGGCGAATCGATTCGCCCTTCTTGCGAATCGATTAGCTTAGGGTCAGGTTACAGGTCTGGGAACCCAAATCAATTTGGGTTAAGGCCGAATCGATTCGGTTGAGGCAGAAAGTTGGGTTTATGATCCGAATCGATTCGCTTTTGGGCGAATCGATTCGCTGCTTAGGGCGAATCGATTCGGCCCTAGGGCGAATCGATTCGAAACCAGGTTGTTATGTAAAATTACCATTTTACTCATTTGTTTCTAAACTTGCATTTTTCTCCATTTTCAGAACTGTTAATTTCCCCAAATATTACTAAGTTACTCTACCAACTTCTCAATGTTTTTAATTATTAACACTCATTTCACACTTTCGAGATAACACCCTTTTCATGTTGAACGTCTCTTTATTTCATTCCTTTCTTTACTAAGAAAAATCTTCGGCATTTTGGGGTCTACATTAAAACATAAATACTAATTTTCTTTTATTTTTATAGGAAATCTTGAATACCCACTTAGCACATTTTCTACACGTTTTAACACTTTATTTTCCTTATTTCATGTTAAAACCCAATAAAACCTTCATTAAACTTGTTTATATGATCATCATCAAAATAACACAAATTCATATACATGAGGTGATAGATTTTAAGTCCAAAGATCATATTAAATAGGTCTAACACATGGTTCATTACAGAAATTTCATTGTATTTGCATAAACATGCTTTTCAAGCTCAAGGTTTGTTTATTCAAAAATTGGGTAAATGTCAATTTATATAGAGATTTCAATTTCTACAAGAAAACCTTGAGTCATTTGTTTATAAAATATTCTCAACAAGAGAAATATCATTTCAAACATTTTATTCCATAAATGTTTAAATGCCAAGATTTCTTGAAATATATCATTTTTCTTAAAACTCTTGAATCTTTTATAAACCATTTTTCACCAATCCATAAGAAATAACTTTCTTAAATCATATATACATCCTAATCTTACACACTCTAACTATTAAATGAATGCCATTGAAAAAAAAGAGTTTTTCAGCTAAGAGTAGAGTTTCTCACCTCAAAGAAATTCGAATAATGGAAGCATGAATGTAGAAGAATATTGCAACCTCCCACCTACTAAGTCGGCCTTAAATAGATTTCCTAACTCTATAAAGCTTGATCCTTGAAATCTCCATTAAATACCCCCTTCAAACTCCACAAAGCTTTCCTATTTTTTTTTCTAATTTCTTCTAAAAAAACAACAACATCTCCATTGGTTTATAACTTTGTCCAATAATGGTATAGGTAGGTTTCATAAGCTTAAATATAGTGGAAAACGGTTAGACTATGGTGGTTTTATAGGGATAGTGGTGCTTGGGTGGTGAGTAGGGGTTGGTGGAGCAAGAGCTCTAAGATCCAGAGAGAGAGAGAGGCCAAATCTGATGGAAAATGCCCCAAATAAGCAAAAAACTCATTTAAATACAACAAAAACTCCAAGGGTTAAATGGCACAAATGTTCCCAACTCAACCCTTTATATAATGGTCCATTAACTCTTTATCATATTTTTTCATTTGAGATGTTGCGAGATCGACATGTTATCCAATCCGACGATTTACATCGTGACAGCACATTAAAATGTGCAGAATTCTCAAAATTTTATATGGTCATTTAAATGACATTGGGCCTCATTCGAATGAAATTCCTTATTCTCTTAATGTGAGATCTAACGAGGTACTAACAAGGAGAAATCGTATGGTTAAATTGGGCATGAGAAGTACTTCATTCGAATGGGAGGTATCCCTTTGTTCGAACGACTGAGTACTTTATTTGAACGTGACTTTCCAATAAGTTTCTAGAGACAGAGGGAAATCAACAATTTTCTCAGTCATTAGAATTCGTTTGATCCTCGTTCGAACGATAAATGCTCCTCATTTGAATGACATCAAAAATTCATTATATAACTTTAATCCATTATAAGTCTAATTCGACTGCACCAGAGCCACAAAGTTATCCAAATTTGACTTATGATCCACCTTACCAAGTCCAAATCCTTAATGGGTCATAACAAGTCACCAAATTATATGGGCATGGTTAAAACCGCGAGGCTAGTTTTACATTCTTCCCTCCTTAGGGAATTTATTCCTCAAAATTTTTAATTCACCAATTCCTCGAATTCCTAGGGTTATCAATTCCTTTTTAAAGTTTAGAGGAATCTTCGAGGCTGGATTATCGAAATCCCAAATCCGTAGGACCTCTTCATATCTTCTTTAACCATAAGAGTAACCAAATAACTTAGCATCTAACATATTTTAATGCCCATTATTAGTCTAGGCATTAAAGTCACATAATAGACCTTGAGCCTCCACTTACTTGAAGATCACACTCAATCAAGTCCTAGGGATTTTTTTCTAACACCCAAAGCATACCAACAAATCTAACGGGGCAACACTCTCTAGTGATCGACCCTCACCCAAGAGCAAGACGACATACAAATAACACCCAATCCATCATCTTAAATTGTTTCAATTCTTAGAACTACATATTCCGAATCTCCTTGAATTCCCATGTCTTCCTGACCATGAAAATTCACTTAAACATGATACTAACCTCACATAACTAGTCGCTCACTTTGTGAAGAAACACATAAACCAAGTCATAAATTGTGAGTTTGAATAACACCTTCCACAAGATCCTTTAATGAATCTAGTATCATTCTAGGTGTCTAACTATGGAACAATCATCCGTGTATTACACCAATCCAACCAGTGTGGAAAAACAACACTGTGAGCGATGTTTCCTTGGGTTCTACGACCATACGATGTCCTCAAATCATCATCCCGAACTTTACAATCAGAGATACTAATTAACATTTTGGCCAATCCATAAGGTCATTGATCTTAAGTAAAGAGGATACTATGAGCAAGTCCTGTGGTCGGACGCGCAACCACATGTACATATAACTTTGTGCAATAATAAAGGAAATTTTAAACAAGGGTTCACCTAGTTGCCGAGATGCATTAACCATGCGAGGTCCAACCGCACTCTATTGAGCCAAACTTCACCACGATACATTCCCAGGTTACCACAACCGAGAGAACACATTCCTCAATTAGTATAACTAAAAGGGATACAAGTAATCAAGAATAATGAACAATCATTATGAGAAAAATCCCATTTATACACAATTGACTATGGTTTATGAACGGCAAACCTGCGCCAAATGCTTTGAAGTCTACAACTCCTCAGAGACATTCTCATTAGATACTAACCTACCCACACACCTTGGATCGAGTCACTAACCATGACAAATTGGATCACAAACCATTCACCCTCAAGACGAAAGAAACATACAAACTTATTGTCCTTTGGCAAGTCAAATACTAGACTCCCCTCTTTAGGTAACGGCTTCCTCCTTACATCCTTGACAGACGTGAATTGATAACTTGGTTTTTATGTAATGTGTCGTTGTATCGTGCCAAGCTAATAAAAATACTTCGACCAATAAACATAATATAAACTTGTATAATGGTAAGTAAGGATGCCAAAACAACTTTCAAGAGAGATGCTAAAATGAGAGGATAAATGTAATTCACTTTTAAATATTTTTATTTCTATTTTTTTAAATTTTCTTTTAAAATAATTTTTAAGGGTGAAAGAGACTAAGTAAAAGAAATGTAACTAGTACGATGATGAGAAATAACACAAGTGATGTAATTAATTCATGCTCTATCAGCAAGTCCGAAGGAATCTCTATCCAAGTCAGACGTCACAAAATACACATAAGTGGGGCGGTCCCTATGCAGTACACCAGTTCACGACCCATACCCAGCGGTGACAAATGATCCAAGCATCAACACCTACCTCTCGTAGATGGCGCTATAACGTAGTATCTAAAATGACCTACACAACGTGTATCCCACCTGTGCCGACGTGTTCAACGGTCCCGAACGGGTGAAACCCCAAGCTGAAAGGACCATCCATGAACATTGGTATGTCCACACAGATACACATAGATACATATTATTATTCGTATATAATATGAACAGGTAACTACTTTATATTTACCTAAAGTATTCTATATGATATCCACAAATATCCATCCATTAATAATTTACCATTTAGTTAATTATAAATTCCCTAGTCTTTTATATATTAATTAACCATCTAGTTAAAAATAATTTTCCAATAATCATATGTTCCTCATTTTCATTTTTAATAAATTCCTCGTTGACCCAAACACCGTCCCACCAACTTCTATGGACTTTTAAAAATACTCTGGAACTAACCCTGGTCTCAGGTCACTCAGCCCTAGGACCGAATTGATTTGGTTCTTAGCTGAATCGATTCGTTGCCAAATCGAATTGATTTGCTCCAAGGTCTAATCGATTGAGAATGGGCCAGTAGCCCAGATTCGCGAGTTTTGTTTATTATGAAATTTCTTAATGCTTCTCGAAGATACATTCTAATCATGATTTCCTTTTATAAACATGTGAATGGGTCCTTATTACCTAGTTACACATCATAAAACAATTAATTCCATATAACAACACCAATTTCTATAACCAAATCCCAGATTTCATATGAATATATCAAGATCCTTAGTCCAGATTTCTTCCATAATACTAACTACGTGTAAAAGAAATTATGGGGCATATAACATGGTATTAAATTCACAATTTGCAGATCATAAACATATGTTAAAATTCTCAACATGTGATTCCAAGATTCTCCAAATTTTCCACAAGAACCCTAAGACATCTATCATCAAATTTCAAGAATTCAATTCCTAGATTTCTAGGTTAACACCCTCTGTTCCAATTAATCCTCTACATGCATAGGATAAATTTCTAACATTAAATCATCAAATTTCAACCTAAAACCTGGAAATCATATGGGGTCTATTACAATGAATCGAGAAGCAAATTAAAAGTTAAATTAAGCAAGATAATTCTTGCCTGGATACGCGGTTGGTGAAACCCCCTTTGAATTCCTCTTCAATTTCTTCTTGTGGATTCTTCCCCTCTCTCTCTCACACAGTGGTGTAGGCTAGGGTTCTTAGATGATATCTCTAGGGAGTTTATTAAATTCTTAATATAAGTGATTAACTCTCTAATTTGGAGTTTGGTTCAATGCCCAAAATTTGGACCCCCAAATGGGCCCAAACTCATAACCAGACAAGTCCAAAAGCCTCCCAACATATATACCTATATCCCGGGACCATTTCTAAAGGTTTAAAACACCTAAACAAGCCCACAAACTTCCCAAAATATGTCTCAATTATTTTATGCCAACATTACATTTTTATAATCGCGTCACACATCATTTATGATTTTTTTACTACAGATGACGTCCCAAAAATCAACCACACATAATTACGGAATAAAAACGAATTATATGTTTGCAATTAGTAAATTATATTTAACGATTTAATTCAATTCGTATGAATTTTTATTTATTTCAAAAATATAGTTTTATTATTTATTTTAGAAAAATACGAGATATTACATTTTTCCCCTATTAACGGGATTTCGTCCTCAGAATCTGGAAAAGTACGTACCTAGATAGAAGAGTTCAGGATATTTTGTGTGCATGTCTTACTCCCTTTCCACGGTAAAATCATACTCCCGATGGTATTCCCATTGCACCCGATCTAAAGGAACAACCTTGGATCAAATTTGGCGCTCCTGACGATCCAGAATGGTTGTTGATCTCTTCTCGTAAGTAGCATCTGGATAGAGGTCTATCTCATCAATATCAATGTGCTGGTATGCTATCTCGTCTCGAAGGAACCTCTGTAATGCAGATATGTTAAAAACATCATTCATCCATTACAAGTTGTCCAGTAATCCCAACCGATAGGAAATGGGTCCAAGCCTCTAAAGAATAGGGAATGGTCCCACGTATCAGGGAGACATATTCCCTTTGTTCCTAAACCTCATCAGTCTCTTCATGGGAGTCACTTTATTCAAAACCTGATCCCCAACATCAAAGTCTAAGTGTTTCCGTCCTGCGTCTACGTAGCTCTTTTGCCTATCTTGGGAAATTTGTATCTAGTCGCGAATCATCTATACCATCTTTGAGGTGTACTGAATGAAATCTATTCCAAGTAACTTGTTCTCCCCCATCTCCAACTAGCATAAGGGTGAACGACAAGGTCTCCTGTAAGGAGCATGAAAATGGTGCCATCCCAATCGTTAATTAGTAGTTGTTGTTGTACATAAACTCCACCAAATGCAAATACTGCTCTCAGCTCCCCATAAAATCTAAAATGCACATCCACAACATGTCCTCCAACATCAAATTCACCCTCTCCGTCTGTCGTCGGTCTGAGGATGATACGAGGTTCTCACTCTTGTAACACCCCTCATTTTTATTAATTAATTAAATTAATTAATTGCAATATTCAAGAAAAATAAAATTTTGAATTTAATGATTTTTATTAAATAAATATGTTGATTATGATTTTAGAAGAATAAAACTTCAAGCACAATTGGAATCAGATTTAAGATGAAGTTTTTATGACAGTTTTAAGTTTAGCCTTTAAAAAAAAGGAAAAACATTTGTCATGAATTTAGTACTTGACTAATAAAAAAAATTGCTTTTTAGTTAAATTTTATTAAACAAAGGGGAATGGCAGTGGTCGCGTACCTGTTCGATCGATCGATCGACCTAGGGAGTTGACCAATCGACTATGCTAGTTTTTAGGCGATTCGGTGATTTTATTTGTAGTGTTAGAGTCGGATTAGGATTCCTAATTGGTATATAACACTAATAATCCATAGGGGTACGTCTCATAATCACTTTTTCCCAAGTTTTTCACCAGAGAAATCTATCAAAAGTTCTTCCTCTCCACCATAATCATCAACCTCCAATATAATCAAGTCTATGTCACAAGTTTTGTAAGGGTTAATTGAGGCTTAATCAAGATCGATTCAAGAACACTTCTTTGCTATTTTTTCAAGAGGAATCCATATTTTTAATCGTATGTTCAACACGATCTTCACAGTCATGAATACTCTATTCTTTTCCTTTAGTATTATGCATTTGAATTGCTACCTAAACCTAAATTCAATATTTTTTAAAAATCAATTAGCAATCTAATTAGAGAAAATGGACACATAAAACTTAGGGTTGTTTTTATGAAAATCTTTTAATATGAATAAAGTTCATAACCCGTGGGTACGTAGGATTCATGAGTGATTTTCGGTTTTGTTGGTGTAGGTTGCATGTAGAAAAATCCTAGTTTTCTAATAAATTAATTTGGGGGCGTATAACTCATGCAATTTGTGTTGAGATAATGAAATTGGAATTATAATGTTTTAAATGATGAAATAACGGTATATTTAATTTAAAATAATTAAATGAGATTAACTGGGTGTTTATGATGAGGTGATAATTAAATTAAGATTTAATGGATTGGACTATCATGCGTAGTTTGGTACGTTGATTTATTATGCGTATTTGTGTGACTTGTTGGTATTATTGAATATCATTATGACGATGGGTTGTTAGATATTATTGCTCTCCCTATATTTTAGGATGTCTTCTAGGTATGGGACTAGTAGGTAGGCCTTTTTATGATTTAAGCCTTCTAGGTATGGGACTAGTGAGGGTAAATTATAACGGTTTTATCATGTTAGTTGTGGGCTGAGTTTTATTACTTTATCGTCGTTACGCTAGTCTAGTTATGAGACTAGGTTGAGATTTATGTTATAAAATCCTCCTATACATAGGGTAGGATGTATTGATAACTTGGGGACCCTTAGGCATGGTACTAAGGGGTATTTTTATGATCTCACATCGTTAAACGGGTGGGGAAATTTGAAATTATGAATTGAGAAAATTAAGAATTAATACCTAAGATAATAAGATGGGGATTAAAATATATTGGCGACATAAGCAGCGAGGGCTGACAGTTTAAATGGGTCAGCCGACATTTTATGTCGTGTCGTGTGTGGAACCTCTTCAATCAGTGAGGGCCAACAGTTTAAATGGGCCAATCGGCGTTTTGACGAGGGGATGTGTATTTTGGTAGAGAAATCACCCGAGGAGGGAGGACCGCCATGATAAACTGAGGATATAATAGAAGTTGGTTAATTTAATTAAATAAACATCGTGGGACTTGGGAATTTAAAATCATATTGGTGTGCCTTTTCAAATGAGATTCCTTCGGGTAGTTAGTGATTTATATTTATCACATTTAATTATCTCGTTTAATTTAAAATACTCTATTTTGATATTTATTGCGTATAATGCTACTGTCTGGATTCAAGAATCCTATTTGAGGGGAGCAGTGTGTGTTCTTGCTCGGGGCTTTAGCTCTGACCCATGCGTTGACTAACCTTTTTCAGGATTAGTATTTGGAGTGACTGCATAATATTTTTGGAGATTATCATTTGGAGGTGTAGCTGGAGATGAATTACTTCCCTCCGTTATTTTAAGTTTAGGCTTTCTTTTCATTCGTATTTAATTATGAGACTCAGTTGAGATATTTATTGGGCCATTAAGTTCCAAAGTTGTTTAAGGATTTTCTGTTGGAGCATTTACAGTTGGTTTACTTATTCAGATTTTATTTAATCATTATTGGAGATTGGATAAATTGCAGTTTTAGCATGTGATGGATGTTTTATCGCTTAGTTGTTTATGATCATTTGAGATTGATTCAATTATTTATCTTATGAACTGATTTATTTATGTTTCATATCTGTCTCATGCTAAGAATTGTATTTATTTAGTTCACGCCCGGCGTAGTTCGGCGATGGTGGCAGGCCACCCCGTTTGTCGGATTTTGCGGGGTGTGACAGATGGTATGAGAGTATGGTATTAGGTCTCGTAGGTTATGAGTACGTTTTATCTTTCGCGTTGCTTATCTTTGATTCTGTTTTGATGATTTGTATTCTTATTCATTTCGAGTCTGATGTTGTTTTGTTCTTATCTTCTCAGATGGCGAACACAAGGAGAGTTGGGAGTAGGAGGGAGGAGTCTGTTTCTGATCCCGCGACTCAAGAGAGGCGGCATCAGATTATTTTAGAGGCCGAAGAGTTAGTGGTTATCATTCGTGAGGCCACGGTGGCTGGTTTGGAGATGGGGAGACATATAGGTGTGACTTTAGAGGCACAATAGCAGGGGGTACACCCGTCTCATCTTGGGATAGGGTGAGAACTAATTTCTTTAAGGGAAATCCTCCCACCTTTGGAGGGGGATCTGAACCAACAGTTTCCCACCACTGGAGGAGATATATGGAGAGGCATTTGAGGATGGTGGACTACACGGATGTGTAGAAGCGGATGTTAATAACATTTAAGCTGACATGGGATGTGTTGCAATGGTGGGAAAGTGCCACCAGATCAGAGGAGAGAGATCAGTTGGGCTATGCAGAGTTTCTAATCAACTTCAATAATAATTACTTTTCGTATGCAATTAGGAATGCTAAGAAGAGACAATTTATGGACTTAGAGCAAGGTTCAAAGTCAATTGCCAAGTGTTGATGTAAAAAACTAGATTGCTTCTAATTATTTAATCACAGATAAATATAAATGAGACAAAGAATTTTAAAGTGGTTCAGCCTTATATGAATGGCCTACGTCCACTGTTATGTTATTGCTGAGTGTTTGGAAATTCTCGATTATAAGTATTATCAAGAAATTCCGGTCCCTTTGAATGAGGGTGATACAATGTATTTATAGCCCTTAGGCTGTCATGTGAAAGGGTGATACATTAAATGATTTACATACGAAAGGATGATACATTTAATGCCCTTTAAGCGCGTGTGATAAGCCTTCAATGAATAGTTGAACTATTGATTATCTGGCAATCAATGATATGGTCGGGATGCAGTTCGGACCGCCTTAGTTGCTCGGACCGCCTGAGCTTCATGGTATTTAAGAGTTCCTCGGAGAGGTCTGAGTTCCTTGGAGAAGTCTGTTCCTCGGAGCATTGGAATTCCTCGGGGTGCACTTGCTACTCGGAGCGAGTATGGTTGGTCGGGGAAATAAACCTCCTCGTTGCTATTGGGCCACATAGATCGACACGTGTCTTCTTCTGATTCGTCTATATCAGCATATTAATTTTGGTATCAACAGAAGCCCCCAATGTTTCATATTTCTAACTTTGAGGAGTATGGAACATTCTTTCTCGGTATATGGAAATATTAAATGACTTTCCTGGTTTTTAGGAGCATTTTCTCCGTGTTCGCACGTCCTTTAAGATTCGCAGAATCCGCCTTTTTGAATTTTAATAATCCCTTCGATCTTTGCACACTTTTTGTCCTTTTAGCCGCCGGTAGCGTAATAGTTTCTTTTTTTGTAATCATTTCTTTTGCCGTTTCCCAAGACAAAGTATTTAAACTTCACTGGCAACCCCATCGTTTTCTACCTTTTCCAATTTCTGCTTTTGAGTTTTCCATAGTCTCTCTCTCTCTCTCTTGTGCGTTCATCCTTTTCTTTGTTCATCGTCAACAGATCTCCCTTTTTCTTGTAAGCTCTTCTTCCTTCTTCTTCATTTCTTTTATTCGCCATGGTTTATGTTATTGAGTCTCTTGAGAAATTCCGTTCCGATTTCTCTATTCCATCTTGGGTAACTTTGGAGGATCTTTCTGAGCCTTCAAATTATTTTAATTTGGCTGAAGGGACATTGGTTCCCTAGCCTCTTTATTGCTGAATGTGGATTTTCTTTTCCACCAAGCCCTTTATGTTTATAGTTCTGTGAGTATTTCGATGTTGTCCCTGCAAAAATAGCCCCCAACACATGGAGAATAGTTAATGGGGTGTATAGGTTAAATCAAACTCATGGAACTCGTATAGGAATTCCTGAGATTATGTACTGTTATAGATGGGCTGTTTTAGACAATGTTTTTTATTTAAAAACTAGATTTTTGAATAGGGCCTTAGTAGTCAACCTCCCTGAGGCAAATAGGGATTATTTTGAACATGGGATAGTTATCAAAAATTGGCAACATGCCCCTTTGGTTGGAGAAGAAGTATATGAAGGTCCGAGATGCCCTCCATATGGCAATGGGATAGGTTATTTTCATCTTGTGTTATTTCTGAAATTATGATTTCATTATGTTTGATAAAATGTATGACTGATATTTTCACTATGTATTTGTGTGCAGTTGACAGTAAGAGAAAAACTCCAAAAGAATCAGAAGTAAATATTAAACATTTGAAACATATCTGGAATTTTCATCGAAGAGTTGCAGACGAGCACGTTAGGTCTGCTTCATACTTGTTGCAGTACAGGAGCTACACATCGTCCTTTACTGCTCGTCCTGTGGTCAGCATTAGTGAACCATTGCCAGCTTCTGAGGAATTCTCACCAGACTCTCACATTCCTCTGAGTCAAAAAATGGGCAAAAGAAGAGTTCCTGCTATCTTCGAGGAGACTACCTCTGCTGGAGATGGAAAGAGAAACAAGAATGACGTCCCCCAGGGGACGAAGAAAGTAGATGCTACCCCTTCTGTTGCTCCTCAGAAGGCTATCGAGAAGCCCCCAGTGGCTCCGAGCAAGAAAAATGTACCTGTGGAAGTGGTCCCCACCAAAAGCTCTTCTTTGGTTGAGACTGTTGAACTTCCACTGAGGAGATTGAAGAAATCCTCCTCAGTCAGTTTTTCTGAAACCATTCCCCAGCTCCAACCTAGTGGAGCTGGTGTTCCAACTATTATTCCCCCGAGTTCTGCAATGAGCTCGGTAAAAACTTGGACTATTCCTGAAGTCCAAAGAATTGAGGAGAACATGTCTAGGGATATGCTGACATCCCTAGCTACTCGTCACATTGCTTCAGTAAGTTTCTCTTATCCTGAATTTTTCTTTCTTTCCATCAATACATATGTCTCTATGCTGATTTATCATTATCTTCATCTTTTTCCAGCTGGTGAGTTGCTTTAACACCATAGTGAAGAAAGATGAAGCACTCAAGGCTTCTAGCTCCTCGTCTGGAGTGGAAGATGCTTTTCTGGGTTTGGCCCAGTCTTTGAAGGATTCTCGTCAAAAATATGACGAGGATAAGGGTGAATGGGAGAAGAAGTTGGCTGCATCTGAAGTAGAGAAGGTGCAGTTGGGAGACAAAGTAAAAGATTTGGAGAGAGAGAATAAAAAATATGCCGAGAAGCTCACAAGCTTTGGGGAGCTTGAAGATAAGTTGAAATCGGCTGAGGAAGAGCTAACCCTTCTGCGAGAAGTAAATCGCCAGAAGGAGGAGTTGGAGGCCAAGTTGAAAGCCTCTGAGGATCTTCTATCCGAGAAGCTCTCCTCGGAGAAAATGAAAAGAAAAGTGGCTGTGAAAAAAAATTTCCGCACCGGTTGGGATAAAGGATGGGACAGGGGGTAGCAGCCATGATGACCCAGGTCAAGTATGGGAGTTTGAAATACTTCCGAGATGGTTGGGTTGCTTCCCTGCAATAATTGAAGGTGAGCGAGGACTCTGAGCTATTTCAACAACATCTTCCCGATCCTCCTCCTAGAATTGAAGATGAGGAAGAAGACGAAGCTGCATCCGAGGAGTCTTTAATGACAGTGGGTGATCAAGTCCTTGCTCCACAACCCAATCAGACAGCCACAGAGGAGATTTAGTCTTTGCCTGCTCCTCCTGAACAAGTCCCGACTTCTGCCGACCAACTCGTTGTTCCCCCCGAGCAACCGAGCTCCTCATCCCATCCTCCCGAGAAAGTCTTGGGAGACAAGGAAAAGGTGTGACGTTGTTCGATATTCTCTTTCTATTTTTCTTCTTTTTCAAATGTAACCAATATCTTTGTAACTTTGTACCATGATCTAATAAAATTTGAGCTCTTTTCTTCCATATGATTGTCTCTTTTCTCTTCTGTACTCTGTCTTGATCTTCTTTTTGATGATTACTTTTTCTTTCTCTGCTAGTTTCTGGCCAGGATGGATATGATATCTGCTAATGATACTAAGATGATGCAGTAATGCCATGAATATTATAAGGCTGGTCATACTGAATTAAGTGCATCAGAAGTTATCGACATCCTTGGTCATGGTGCTTCAGAGCAGGCAGTTGAAGCTTATCAGTACCTGAAAGACTTACTTGACCGAGTTGTGGCCAACAATGTGGCATATTACGAAATGATTGAAGATCTGCAATGTACTTTCGATGAACTTCAGCAGTAATATAAAGAATCAACCGCTCTGTTGCATGAGGGGTATGAGAAGAAGTATCAGCAACTTTCTACCGAGGAAGGCCACAAAAAGCTTCTTATTGGTTACGATGTTAGGGAGAGAACCTTAAAGGGTGAAGTTAAAGCATGTAGACAGATTGTTGAGCTGCTGGAGCAAGAGAATAACAATTTGCAGAAAGAGCTAGCACAGTATAAGTCTGCAACCTCTTCTTCAACAGCTGTAATCCTAGTGACTGACGAGGGATTTTCATTTCTAGAGGTTGAGAATGCTAAATTAAGGCAAGAATTGGACACCTTGAGAAGGTCTGGTACTTCTACTGCTACTCGGGGGCGAGGAAGAGGTTCTCGTGGACGAGGAAGAGTTGCTCAAAATATTATTGAGGAACAAAGTTCTCGACCTGCTCGGGGAGGATCCAGAGTTCTTCGTCGTAATGTTGAAGAAGCTCGTACTCAATCAACATTGGAAACCCAAGCGTTCCAATTGAATGCAATAGATCGGGCTTTGTCTGAAATGTCCAAGAAAATCCAAACTCTGGAGGATCAACTTGCTTCGACAAAGTCTGCTCTGGATCATAAGGATGTTTTTGCCAGAAACCTTCACGAGCAGTTAGAGAGAATAACTTTTCAATTCCACAAACAACCTCATGAGTTCTGGATGGCAGGCTACAATGAGGCCCTTTGTCACTTGGATGCTCGCATTGAAAATGCTAATAATGAAGGTTATAAACAGGGATGGTTGAACGCCCTGGGTGTATTAAAACTAGAGCAGGGCCATTATTTATGGGATTATCATGCTCCTGGGCTGCTTGATCTACCAAATCCACCATTCAAGCTTGATATGAGTTGGATCCCTGCTCGGGCCATCCCTCGTTGTTTGATCTCCCAGTATCTTGGTGACTATGCCCTTCATTCGCAGGTTGAATTATCTCGTCCGGAGCATTTACTGGATACACCTTCAAGAATGAACGTCAAAATGCTGCGAGATCTTAACTTCATTAATTCTCCCCTTTACCTGGAAGATCCTCCTGCTGGCGAGGAGCCTGTTTCAAAAGCAGCAGGGAAAAGACCAATAGAATAGGAGATTCTAATGTAATAGTTAGTACACAATTTAATACCAATGTAATAAACTTGTGTAATTTATTTTGAATTCAATGAAAGACTTTCATTTTTGTTTGCAAATCTGTATTGCTATTCTCTTGTATTTGTCAAACACTTTATATTTGTGTTTGCATAACAATATTGTGTGGTTCATCGACCAACCTGGTAATAGATAAGTTTACAAGTATCAGTAATGTTGCTCGATTACTTAATAATAAAGTAATTAGTATAAAAAATGTTTAAAATTTTTCCAACCAATCAAGGTTGTTAAATTGTGCTTGTCGACCAACTATAGTTAGTGAGAGTTTTTATCCCCGACTAACCATACTTGGTAAATTTTTGCCTTTTTCATAAAATGTGTCCGACCAACCAAGGTGGATAAATTCTCCTCGTCGACCAACCACAGTTAGTGGGTTTTGATCCCCGACCAACCATACTTGGTTCAGTTTGGAATATTTTGTTCTTCGAGGAACTTTTGTAATAATCTTACCTTCCGACCAACATAAGTTGGTATTTGAGGGCATATCTTGTTTCCCAACCAATCCGACATTGGCCTTTTTAGGAGTCTCGTGTTCTCGCTCTTTTACCAACCGGAGTTGGTCTGAGTTCGAACTATCTTGTCCACTTGCCCTTCTACCAAAATTAGTCTGAGCCAGTGTCAGCCTCCTAACCAAAGGAGTAAGGTTTGTTCTCGCCGTTTTACCAACCGGAGTTGATCTGGGTTCGAACTATCGTGTTCTCGCTCTTTTACCAACAAGAGTTGGTCTGAGTTAGAACTATTATGTCCACTAACTCTTTTACCAACCGGAGTTGGTCTGAGCTAATGTACGCCTCCTAATCAAATGAGTATGGGGTGTTCTCGCCCTTTTACCAACCGGAGTTGGTCTGAGCTTGAACTATCGTCTTCGTCTTCTTTTTACTGTCGAGCAGCGTAGTGTTTAACACTATTATTCCCCGAAAAACTTTCAATAAAAGGAGAGAAAATGGGGAAAAATCATCGTTTTATTCATATTGATGGAACTGCGTTACATTTTACATCATTGATAATACTTGCGTAGGTGTTTAGCATTCCATGCATTCTTAAATTCCTCTCCTTCTAGGGTTGCTATTCGGTAAGTTCCTGGTCGAACAACTTCTGTAACTCGGTAGGGTCCATGCCAGTTTGCTTCCAACTTATTGTGCTTCTGAATGACCTTCTTTAACACGTAATCTCCTTCTTTTAAATCGCATTTTTTTACCCTTTTGTTATAGAACAGAGTTGTTCGTCGTTGGTAAGCATCATTCCTAATGGTTGCCTCTTCTCTAACTTCCTCGAGCATGTCCAAATCTAATCTACTCATTAAATCGCTGACTGGGGAATTGAAATTCAGCACCCTGTGTGTTGGAAGACCCAGCTCGGCAGGTATTACGGCCTCACTTCCGAATGCCAGCATATATGGTGATTCTCCAGTTGCTGCTCGGGGGGTTGTTCGATAAGCCCACAATACTGACTGTAGCTCATTAATCCAATTAGCTTTAGATTCACTTAGCCTCTTCTTCAAACCATTTAGTAATGTTCTGTTCGTCACTTCAGTCTGTCCATTGCTTTGAGGGTGGCCTGGTGCTGAATGAACCTTCAAAATGTTTGACTGATGACAATAGGCGGTAAACTCCTCGTTATCAAATTGTGTTCCATGGTCTGTGATGAAGGCATGAGGGAGACCATATCGGCAGATGATGTTCTTCCAAACAAACTGGTATACCTTCTCGTATGTCATATCAATAAGTGTCTCAGCTTCTACCCACTTAGTAAAATAATCCACTGCGACGACGAGGTACTTGAATCGTCCTCGGGTAGTTGGCAGTGGTCCAACCAAATCAATTCCCCAAATGGAAAATGGCCAAGGGGAAGTTATGGGTGTCAACAATGCTTATGGAGTTCGTCGGATGGAGGAAAAATGTTGGCATTTATCACATCTCTTAGCATAGGCTATACAATCAGCCCTCATCGTTGGCCAGTAGTATCCCTGCATCATCACTCTGTGCAAAAGTGTCCGACCTGCTACATGGGTTCCACAGGACCCTTCATGGATCTCTTCAATCAATTCTTTCATCTCGGAAGGATGTACACATCTCTGCAAACCTACCATAATTCCTCTTCTATACAAAACACCATTAGTTAGTACATATCGATCAACTTTATACTTTAATTTCTTGGCAGCGAGCTTATCCTCCGGTAATTCTCCTTCCTCAATATATGCCCTGATGGGATCCATCCAAGATGGCCCTAAATCAAGGGTAATAATATTCATCGTCAGGTCTTCATCTATGCTTCGACTTTCTAATACTTCAATTGGTATCGTTCTTCGCAGCTCGGTACGAGTAGCTGATGCTAGTTGGGCCAGTGCGTCTTCTCGTGCATTCTCCAATCTTGGTATTCGGATCAACTGAATGGCATCGAATTCTGCTAACAACTTCATCACCTTTGCATGATATTTGACCATTAATTCTCCTTTAACTGCATATGTCCCCATTACCTGATTCACAATTAATTGAGAATCACTGAATACCATCACTTGTTGTGCTTCCATAATCTTTGCTAAATTAAGACCTGCTATCATGGCCTCATACTCCACCTCATTATTGGAAGCTTTGAATTGGAATCGCAGGGCGTATTCTACGTCAATCTCATCTGGAGTGTTCAAGACAATCCCTGCTCCACAACCTGCTGTGCAAGATGACCCATCTACATATAATCTCTATGTAGGTAACTCGTCTTCAAATTTCTTATCTGACAAAGTTCCTCGGTGAAATATTTGCTGTTTTCTTTCATCCTCCCCTGACATTTTTCGCTCCTCGTCGATCATCTCTTCTCGCTCTTTTACCAACCGGAGTTGGTCTGAGCTCAAATTTGATGATCTTTCTACATCCACAAGCCCTTTTACCAACCGGAGTTGGTCTGGACTTATGTCTGTTGATCCTGTAACATCCACAGGTTGGTCAGCGAGCAACTTTTTCTCCTTGGGGGTATCAGGATAAGTAAATTCTGCTATAAAATCGGCTATAGCTTGCCCTTTTAATGATGATCTGGGTTCATACACAATATCATATTCACCGAGCTCTATTGCCCAGTACATCAGTCTCCCTGATTTTTCTGGCTTATGAAGGGCTTGTCTCAATGGCATGTCGGTATACACAACGATGGTATGGGCCTGGAAATATGGCCTCATTCTTCTACTTGCTTCAATTAATGCCAATGCCAATTTTTCCAACTTTGGGTACCTAATCTCTGCACCTCGGATTGCCTTAGTTGTGTAATAAATTGGCTTCTGGACTCCATTCTCCATTCTGATAAATGTCGAGCTGACTGCATTTTCTGATACTGCCAGGTATAAGTATAACTTTTCTCCCGTTACTGGCCTGGACAACAGTGGAGGTGCTCCCAAATATTTCTTCAATTCTTGAAAGGCTTTTTCACACTCATCGTTCCACTCGAAAGTTTTCCGAAGTGTTTTGAAGAATGGAAGGCATCTATCAGTTGCTCGAGATACAAATCTGTTGAGCGCTGTAACTCGTCCTGTAAGACTCTCCACCTCTTTCTTCGTCGTTGGAGATCACAGCCCTAAAAGAGCTTTGATCTTTTCTGGATTTGCCTCAATGCCTCGCTGGTTGACGATGTACCCGAGGAACATTCCTTCTCGTACTCCAAATATGCACTTTGTCGGGTTGAGCTTCATTTGGTATTTATCCAGTTGATCAAAGGTCTGAGCTAAGTCAACTAGATGATCAGCAACCTCCTTGCTTTTTGTCAGCATATCGTCGACATAGACTTCCATATTGCAACTGATTTGTTCGGAAAAAACCTTGTTCATCAGCCGCTGGTATGTCGCTCCTGCATTTTTCAAACCAAAAAGCATAACATTATAACAATAAGTTCCCCTAGGGGTAATAAAAGAAGTACTTTCCCTATCTTCAGGTTTCATTTTGATCTGATTGTAGCCAGAGTAAGCATCCATGAAGCTGAGTATCTCGTGTCCCGAGGTAGCATCCACTAGTTGATCAATTCTGGGTAATGGAAAATGATCCTTTGGGCATGCCTTGTTGAGATCGGTGAAATCAACACACATTCTCCATTTATTATTTTTCTTCTTTACCATCACCACATTTGTTAACCAGTCTGGATATTTCACATCTTCAATGAATTGAGCTTTCTGGAGCTTCTCGACCTCCTCTTGTATAGCTTGATTCTTCTCGGGACTAAATACTCTTCTTCTCTGCTTTATAGGCTTGATCTCCTTATTCACATTGAGCTCATGACATAAGAAGTTTGGATCTATTCCTGGCATGTCTTCATGACTCCATGCAAAAGTTTTCTTCCTGTTTCGCAAGAAAGTTATCAAATCCTGTTTTATCGAGGCATCCAACGACGAACCTATCTGGGTTACTCGTTCAGGGTGCTCATCGTCCAGAATAACATTTTCTGTAGATTCCACCACCTGTCCTTTTACAAGTTGGGATTCATCTCTGGGATCAAGTGTTTCAATTTCTGTACCTTCCTCCACCTGGTAGGTAGTAGTCTTTTTCCTTGACTCTTCGAGCTCCTCTTGATCGGCAGATGAATAATAGCATTCCCGAGCTACTTTTTTATCACCTTTCACAACTCCTACTCCAAAATTTATTGGGAATTTTAAGCACTGATGTACTGTAGATGGAACTGCTTCGAACTTCTTCAAACCAACTCTTCCCATGATGATGTTGTAAGATGATTGCACATTCTTATCCATCACAAAGAAGCGTATTCTTTCTGTTCGACAAGCAGGCCAAGTTCCAATGAATATATCCAACTTGATCGTCCCAAGTGGAAAAACTTTCTCGCCAGCAAAACCTAGGAGAGGTCTGTGATAAGGCTCCAATTGAGATAGCTTTAAATTTAAACTATCAAAGCACGAATAGTACATGATATCTGTCGAGCTACCATTATCGACCAGCACTCTTGAAATCATTACCTCCTTCATCCTCATTTTGATCACCAGCGGGTCATCATGAGGATATAGAACACCTGTGAGATCATTCTTTGAGAACCCAATGACCAACTTCTCCTTGTTCACCTTTCTCGGGCGATCTTCCTCAGCTAAATTTATCCGTTGAATGTACGAGCAAGCTTAAGCCTCTCTGAGGTAAGCTTTTCTTTCTGCACTAAGGTCTCCTCATCCCGCATCTCCTCCTATAATGACATTACAATCAAATGACCCAAAACGTATTGAAAATATCTCGCGTTCTGGTTGCCTTGGCTTTTTGGGAAGATCGGGATCATCCTCTGTATCATCTTCATGATTTCTCTTCTTCTTCTCCTTTGCTCGACGAGGAGATCTGGACCTCTCTCTGGTTCGGTCATTATTTCTTCTTTCACCTCCCCGATCAACATACTTCGCTAGCTTTCCTCGTCGGATGAGTGTTTCAATCTCGTTCTGAAGAGCTATGCAATTTTTTGTCATATGGCCATGATCCTTGTGGAACTCGCAATACTTTTCCCTATTCCTCATATCAGGGTCTGACCTCAGTTTCTTCGGCCACTTTATCTCCTCATTATTCTTGATTTCTTCCAAGACATGATTAATACTCATTTTCAGAGGAGTATAATTATCGAATTTCTTCAGGACTTCCCATGACGACTTGTTGTTCTTCGAATGCCTGTCACCGCCATTACCCTAATGCTCTTTCTTCTTAGATTTATCGACTTCCACCTTGGTTTCTTTATCCATATTCTTCTTCGCAGCCATAGCTTCCTCGGCATTCATGATTTTGGCCGCTTTTGCCATCAACTCTGACATAGTTGTAGGTGGATCTTTGGCCAAAGTGTAATACAACTTGTTAGGCAACAACCCACTCATCAAGGCGGTGATTGTTGTCTTCTCTTCATAATCTATGACTTCCAGCTTCTCGTTATTAAAACGAGTTTAGTAATCTCTAGTACTCTCGCCCGACTTTTGTCTAACACTTAATAAGTGTGCTACCCGTTTTACTGGCTTCGCTTCAAAACAGAAATTGCCAATGAAAAACTCGGCCAATTGAAAGAAAGTTGAAATCTTACCCCGAGGAAGATTATTGTACCATATCTGGGCAGATCCAGTAAGAGTTCCCGAGAATGCTCTGCATCTCATCTCGTCGGGGACAGAATAGATGTCGGGCGCAGCTAGATATTGCTCTATGTGAAGGACAGGATCTGTCTTTCCATCGTATTTGGGGGTCACCATAGGAGATTTAAATTTTGACGGTGTAGGAAAATCCACAATGGCCTGGACAAAAGGTGTCCCTTGAACAAAATTTCATTGTAGGGGATTCTTTGCCTTAGACATTTCTCCCAATCTATCCTCCAACCGCTGTAGGGACCCTTTCCACACATCATTTCCTTCCTCGGGCCTATTAGTTCGAGCAATTGATTGTTCTGAAGTGGCTTCCTGAGATTTATCTCGACGAGTAACAGGTCGTGATTGTGCTGATCCTTCCCGTCGATCTGATGGTTGTTGAAAACTCCTCGACATGGTTTTAGGTGGACTCCTATTCCTCCTAGGGCCTAATCGACTAAAAGGAGACACCCTGCTCAATCTCTCCAAGGCACTGGGTCTCTCTGGAGAAAGAGTGATACGTTGATCAGTATCTGTAGCCCTTATTGACGAAGTTCGCCCAGGTTGATAAGAGAAATCATCAGATTCCTCATTACGATATGGCTCAGTACGCCTGGATCGTGAAGAAAGTAAATAGGTTTGCCTCTGACCACTTCGTTGTCCCGAATGTGCAGGAGCACCGCCATGAAGGGTTTGAATGAGTTGACGCATTGTTTCTTGCATGGCGGTTTGTCCTTGAGCCTGATTCGTCATGATTCCTGCCAGATCTGGAGGTGTAGAGGGATTTGGAGGATTTCCAACATTTCCAGCGTTTTGATTGCTAGATTCTGGATTATCTGCCGTTGATGATGAATGAATTTTGGTGAAAAACGATTACAACAGTCGTTCTCACAGACGGCGTCAATCTGTTGATGTAAAAAACTAGATTGCTTCTAATTATTTAATCACAGATAAATATAAATGAGACAAAGAATTTTAAAGTGGTTCAGCCTTATATGAATGGCCTACGTCCACTGTTATGTTATTGCTGAGTGTTTGGAAATTCTCGATTATAAGTATTATCAAGAAATTCCGGTCCCTTTGAATGAGGGTGATACAATGTATTTATAGCCCTTAGGCTGTCATGTGAAAGGGTGATACATTAAATGATTTACATACGAAAGGATGATACATTTAATGCCCTTTAAGCGTGTGTGATAAGCCTTCAATGAATAGTTGAACTGTTGATTATCTGGCAATCAATGCTATGGCCGAGATGCAGTTCGGACCGCCTTAGTTGCTCGGACTGCCTGAGCTTCATGGTATTCAAGAGTTCCTCGGAGAGGTCTGAGTTCCTAGGAGAAGTCTGTTCCTCGGAGCATTGGAATTCCTCGGGGTGCACTTGCTGCTCGGAGCGAGTATGGTTGGTCGGGGAAATAAACCTCCGCGTTGCTATTGGGCAACGTAGATCGACACGTGTCTTCTTTTGATTCGTCTATATCAGCATATTAATTTTGGTATCAACACCAAGTATCAACAGGAGTTCACAAATTTATCTATGTTTTTACCAGAGGAGGTTAGCACTGAGATGAAGAAGATGGAGTGTTTCATTAAGGGCTTGACTTGGTTGATTAGGCAAATGGTGTTGGGGAATCCGGCATACACTACTTATGCTCAGGTGGTGGATGTCGTAATATTGCTATGGCAAGAGAAGACCAATTATTAGAAGAAGTTGGGAAAAAGACAAGAGTCTAATGGATAAGGAGGTGAGAGTAAGGGTCTCAATGACCAAGCTTGGAAGAGGCAGAGAACAAATCAAGGACAACAGGGTGAACAAAATTGGGAGATGAATTCAGGAACCATTAGGGGTGCATGTTTTGTCTGTGGAAAGATAGGACATCGAGCGACTCAATGTAACAAGAGGGAGGGCCAACAAGGCCAAGCGACATAGGCCCAAATTGGGCAGGTTATACAGGGGCAACAAGGTCCATGGGTACAGAGACAACAAGGACTGAGGCCTCCAGTTCTCGCAACAGTTAGCGTTCAGGAAGCACCAGCAGCACCGGTAGCGTCAGGTGCGTAGGGGGTGGTCACTTCACCAACTAATCTCAGTTATGGGAGCTGCTATGTACCTCAGGTTAAGTCAAGGAAGGATAGATTGTGTGGCTAGTGGAGTATCAAGGTACATAATACCTTGTTAGATACTTATATATGTAGGCTTTATATATATTGTATTTTTAGTAAGGATTGCGTTCGGGTAGTTAGGTGTATGGGAGCCTAATTGTGTTATTATATGGAGTAGGCATATGTGAGCCTTATTTTCTTTTGCGTGATTTACGCGTTGATGTGTATGCTTCGTCTAATTTCGAGGACGAAATTCTTTGCTAGTAGGGAAGTATGTAACACCCTATGTTTTTATTAATTAATTAAATTAATTAATTGAAATATTTGAGAAAAATAAATTTTTTAATTTAATGATTTTTATTAAATAAATATGTCGGTTATGATTTTAGAAGAATAAAACTTCAAGCGGAATTGGAATCGGATTTAAAATGAAGTTTTTTAATAAAGTTTTAAGTTTAGCCTTTAAAAAAAAGGAAAAACATTTGTCATGGATTTCGTCCGTGACTAATAAAAAAATTGATTTTTAGTTAAATGGTATTAAACAAAGGCGGATGGAAGTGGTCACATACATGTTCGATTGATCGATCGACCTAGGCAGTCGATCGATCGACTATGCCAGATTTGAGGCGATTCGGTGATTTTATTTGTATTGTTAGAGTGGGATTAGGATTCCTAATTAAGACTAATAATTCGTAGGGGGACTTCTCATAATCACTTTTTTCCAAGTTTTTCACCAGAGAACTCTTTCAAAAGTTTTTCCTCTCCACCATAATTATTAACCTCCAATATAATCAAGTTTTTGTCACAAGTTTTGGAAGGGTTAATTGGGGCTTAATCAAGATTGATTCAAGAACACTTCTTTGCTAATTTTTCGAGAGGAATCCATATTTCTAATCATATTTTCAATAGATTTCTAATCATATTTTCAACACGATCTTCACAGGCATAAATACTCAATTCTTTTCCTTTAGTATTATGTGTTTTAAGTGTTACCTAAATCTAAATTCAATGTTTTTTTAAAATCAATTACCAATCAAGTTAGAGAAAATGGACCCATAAAACTTGGGGTTGTTTTTATGAAAATGTTTTAATATGAATAATGATCATAACCCGTGGGTACGTAGGATTCATGAGTGATTTTGGGTTTTGTTGGGTAGGTTGCATGTAGAAAAATCCTAGTTTTGTAATAAATGAATTTGGGGGCGTATAACTCATGTAATTTGTGTTGAGATAATGAAATTGTAATTTTGATGTTTTAAATGATGAAATAGCGGTATATTTAATTTAATATAATTAAATGAGATTAAATTGGGTATTTATGACGAGGTGAAAATTAAATTAAGATTTAATGAATTGCACTATCATGCGTAATTTGGTACGTTGATTTATTATGCATATTTGTGTGACTTGTTGGTATTATTAAATATCATGGTGACGACGGGTTGTTGCATATTATTGCTCTACCTATATTTTAAGATGCCTTCTAGTTATGGGACTAGTATGTAGGCCTTTTTATGATTTACGCCTTCTAGGTATGGGACTAGTGATGGTAAATTATCACGGATTTATCATGTCAGGGGTGGGATGATTTTTATTACTTTATCATCGTTACGCTAGTATAGGTATGAGACTAGGTTTAGATTTATGTTAGAAAATCCTCCTATACATAGGGTAGGACGTATTGATAACTTGGGGACCCTTAGGAATGGTACTAAGGGGTATTTTGGGGATCTCACATCGATAAAAAGGTGGGGGAATTTGAAATTGTGAATTGAGAAAATTAAGAATTAATAACTAAGATAATAAGACGGGTATTAAAATATATTGGCGACATAATCAGTGAGGGCTGACAGTTTAAACGGGCTAGCCGACATTTTATGTCGTGCCGTGTGTGGAACCTTGTCAATCAGTGAGGGATGACAGTTTAAACGGGTCAGACGTTGTTTTGACGAGGGGATGTGTATTTTGGTGGAGAAATCACCCGAGGCGGGAGGACCGCCATAATAAATTGAGGATATAATAGAAGTAGGTTAATTTAATTAAATTAACATCGTGGGACTTGGGAATTTGAAATCATATTGGTGTGCCTTTTTAAATGGGATTCCTTCGGGTAGTTAGTGATTTATATTTATCACATTTAATTATCTCGTTTAATTTAAAATACTCTATTGTGATATTTATTGCATATAATGCTATTGTCTGGATTCAAGAATCCTATTTTAGGGGAGTAATGTGTGTTCTTGCTCGGGGCTTTAGCTCTGACCCATGCGTTGACTAACCTTTTTCAGGATTAGTATTTGGAGTGGCTGCATAAGATTTTTGGAGATTATCGTTTGGAGGTGCAGTTGGAGTTGAATTACTTTACTGCGTTATTTTAAGTTTAGGATTTCTTTTCATTCGTATTTAATTATGAGACTCAGTTGAGATATTTATTGGGCCATTCGGTTCGAAAGCTGTTTAGGGATTTTCAGTTGGAGCATTTACAGTTGGTTTACTTATTCAGATTTTATTTAGTCATTATTGGAGATTGGATAAATTGCAGTTTTAGCATGTGATGGATCTTTTATCGCTTAGTTGTTGATGATCATTTGATATTGATTCAATTATCTATCTTATGGACTTATTTATTTATGTCTCATATCTGTCTCATGCTAAGAATGGTATTAATTTAGTTCATGCCCGGCATAGTTCGACGACGGTGGCTGGCCACCCCGTCTGTTGGATTTTGCGAGGTGTGACAACTCTCAACTCTGCCTCAAAGCATACTGAGAGCTCCTCCAAAAGTGGACACAAATGTCCTGTCATTGTCTAAAAAAATAGTGCACCATGCAACTTTATAATCGCTACAAGGAAAATTCTAGCGTACTGATCGGAGCTATAATCTGTCCATACTAGTAAAAAATGAGCTACCTTCGTGAATCTGTCGACGATCACCCAAATGGAATCATTTCCCCTATATGATGTGGGTATCCCACTATTCAATTCCATAGAGATGCTCTCCCATTTCCACATCGGGATCTATGAAGGATGTAACACACCTGCAGGACGTTGATGGTCCACCTTCACCAGCTGACACGTGGCACACTTGGACCTAAAATATGTTATGTCCCTTTTCATTTCGACCCACCAATACTGGGTTACATGTCGTGGTACATCTTATCCCCTCCAGGATGCGTCGTCAAGCATGAAGCATAAGGCTCAAACATAATGGCTCACCTCAGATCCTTGTCATCTAGAACAACTAACTTGGCCTGGAATCTCAACCCACCATCTGACCCAATAGAATAATGCTCCTCCCCCTCGACTACCAATTGTCTAACTCGCTCCTGACAAATATGATCTCCTGCCTGTGCCTTGACCACCCAAATAATGATCTCGAGTGCGATGGTGAGGACTGCCATAAATGCATGGGTCAAGTCATTATCCCTACAAAGTGATTTCCACTTCACCTTCCACACTACATCTAACTATAACATCATCTTGAGTCTCAAATCATCCTCTACGACATTCTCCTTCCCCGGGTGTTACTGAATGTCGAACTGGTAGTCTTTCATAAACTCTATCCACCTCCTTTACCTGATGTTCAACTCCCACTGCGTGAATAAATACTATAGGCTCTTATGGTCTGTGGATAGCTGGAACTTATCTTCTAGGGGATAATATATCCATACTCGTAGTGCGAAAATCATGACTGCTAACTCCAAGTCATGGGTGTGGTAGTGCCCCTCGTGAGGCTTAAGCTTTCATGAAGCATAAGCTATCGGCCTCTCATCCTGAATCAAAACCCCCTCAAATCCTCTCAAGGATGTATCTATGAAGACCTTATAGTCTATCCTTGCCCGAGGTAACACTAACACCAGTGATGTAGTCTATTTAGTCTTCATCTCATCAAATGCCTGTTGGCACATGTCATCCCATACAAACGACACTCCCTTCCTTGTAAAATTTTTTAGGGGACCAACTTTATGGGAATGAATCGATGGTAGTACCCGATCAGTCCCAAAAATTGTGTACCTAAGTGGGTGTAGTGGGTTATCCCCACTCCATCACTGCATAAACCTTTCCCAGGTTCACTGATATCCCCCTTTCAGACACTATGTGGCCCAAGAACTGTACTTATCTCAACCAAAAACTGCATTTCTCAAACCTAACATACAACTGGTGGTTCCGTAGGCTCTGTAAGACTACCCGTAAATGTTGTGCGTGATTTTCTGTAGTTCGAGAATAAATTAGGATGTTGTTGATAAACACCATGACGAACCGATCCAAATAATCTCTGAACACCTGATTCATCAAATCCATAAATACTATCGGCAAATTGATTAGCCCAAATGGCATCACCGAAAACTCATACGACCCATATCTCATAAGAAATGTTATCTTCAAGATGTCCTACTCACAGACTCTCAACTGATGGTAAGTCGATCTCGAGTCAATCTTAGACAAATATACAGCACACCTCAACTAGTCAAATAAATCATTAATGCGGGGAAATAAATATGTATTCCGTATGGTGACTTTGTTCAACTCCCTGTAGTCGATAAAAAGTCGCAATGATCTGTCCTACTTCTTAATGAACAAAATTGGAGCACCCCGTGAAAAAGTAATCCTCCTGATGAATCCATATCCTAATAACTGCTCAATCTGATCCCGAAGATCCCCATCTCTAGAAGAGCCATTATATACAGTGTACATGAATGGGCCTCGTACCAGAAACCAAGTTAATCACGAAGTCTATCTCCCGACTAGGTGGCAACCTTGGGAGGTCCCCAAACACATATAAAAACTCGCTAACTACCGGGATGCAATCCAGCATCACCATAACCTCCAAAAAAGTATCATCCTCGATATAGTATAAATGCGTGATCGACCCACCCCTAGGGTGCAAAATTGCAACCAAGTACATCTCCTGCTCGGAATGGCGAAGATGAAGGACCTCCCGTAACAATCAACACATGATCTGTATGCATCTAGATAGTCCATCCATAAAATAATGTCGTACTCGTACATATCAAGTACCAATAAGTTGGCTACAAAAGTGAGTCGCGACGTCTCAATCCCGATACCCCAACATACTGAATGCATGGGTGACCCTCTACTCATCAGTGAATCTATGTGTAGTACGATAACGGAAGCAAAGTCTACTGATGATATAAGCATTGAACACACGTCGCTCTCAAGAATCATATCAAGTGTAGAGTAAAAAGTAAAGCAAGCCATAAGGGAAAGAGCACAACATATAAAGTGGTTCGGCTACGAAAATGAGCCTACATCCACTTTTTTGACATACTCTCATTATATGCATTGTATAATACATTATGATTGGGCCTAAATAGGCATACAAGTAAGAGAGGAGAAGATAATACATGAGAATAGTGAATCCAATGGGCCGAATGTGAACTGCAAGGTAGTTTGAGTATTGGTTGTAGCTTGGTAATCCCCCATGTGGGGGTATCTCTACAGAGAGAGGTAGTGTCGAGATTTTGGCAGGGCTTTACTGGGTAGTTCTCATGTTGGTCCCCTCATTATGAGTTTTGAACCTCTATTTAAAGGAGATATAAAGGTGGTGTCACATGTTTAGGACACGTGACATATGGATAAGTCTGAAGAATGTGGGATCCTTCTAAAAGTTGGACAACTGTTAAGTGTCCAGTGTATAAGTAGGGGTTGCGGCTTGTTTAAACCCATGTAGGAGGCAGTCTAAAGGGTTCTGCGGCGTGTTTGATCCCAAGCAGTGGCCAAGTGCTGAAGACGGTGTCATGGCCTGTTTGAGCCCAGGTAACGACCAATGTGTTCTAAGGCTTAAGGGTGCTACGAACTGTCTGTTCCCAGGCAGCGGCTTGTTATTAATACTTTTGTGGCTATAGAGACTATATTGTGCATATTAATAATCCCCCAAGCTGTAGTGCCAAGAGGTGGAGATTGGGACTGCAACTGAATTATATGAATGCTGCAAAGATTGTGGGGAAACATTCCACCTTCCCGTTCCCGCTAATATAAATGAGATCTAGCCGTGGCCATCATTACCTTTTCCATATCTTGAGAGCAAATTGAAAGTTATATTCTGTCAATCTATCTTTGAGTTTTCTAGCAAGTTGTTTATGGAGGTTCAAGGCGTTCTGAGGCTGAGCATAGTGGTTCTTGAGGTTGAATAACCACTACTCATGGATTTCCGGGTAACATTCGAACTAATTTCCTATTTTCTTCCATTGTTTTTGGAATTTGTTGCTTTAATCCATGTCTTCAACTAAGTACTTAGTTAATTCCATTTCTATTTGATCATTCATACTAGGGTTTGATTCCCGAACTTGTGTAAAACTAGGTTTGATGATGTTAAACCATTTGCTTTTTCTTTTATAATAAAACAAGTAGGTAACTGAAAATCCCTTGCTATTTTAATCTGACTATTGGGTATTAATTCTATGTTTTTGGGTAGGTAGAACTGGGGTTGATTAAACATATTGGGTATTGATGGATGTTAATATGCTAGATTCTTGGTTAGTTCTAGGTATTTGAACTGAATTTGGCTTAGAAATAAGGGAGTTTTGGGATTAATCCATTCTTTGTTCTAATTTCAAATTTTATCCTTGACCAAGAACACCAGAACATGTTCTTGATGCTCTTAGCCAAAACTCTAGAATCCTGGGTATTAGTGTTTTTAATCTTTGAGAATCCATAATCGAAGCATTTACCTGTTTATGTATTTGGTTGCGAATGTGCTAATTTGTTGCGACCTCTTATCATTCCTTGTGATGCTAATTCCCCCCAAGTGCAGTCTTTAGTCTATAGTTGTAAAACTTTGGAGTAAAATGATGTAGCCTTTAGGATTGGTATTTATAGCTTTGGACAATGAATGACTAGCCTTAAACTTGCCACTTCTTTCTGCACTCATATATTTTTTATTTGTCGCCGCCTCAAGAGGCTTTTCTAACCATGGTGGTTATGGCACCTAACTACAGAGTCCTTCTGATTTTCAGATGTTGACACGGACCTATGAGTTGGAACCCTCAAGATTTCCTGCGCGACTTCTGGAAGTCACAGTTTGGTGTTTCCCCTCCTGAAATTCTTTGTGTAAAGCCACTGAAGGCTTTTGGACCTTATCTGCTGAAAGACTGTCCCAATTGCATCACCATAAATTAGGACTTCGCAAACTCCATGAATTATAGGGATACCAACATAGATGTGGACATTATAGAAGAAGATACTCACTCCAACAACAATCCTCCAGCCGAAGGGGTTGTCGCAACAACTACTTGGACTTTATTTGTCCCCGTATATATTAGGAATACTCCTGGGGAATCCTATGGTCAGGTCAAGAATAAGGATACCATGACTTTAGAATACAGATGCATAATGGATGAGGAGTGGATATCCCAGGTTTCTGCGGCCTTTGAATTTCCTCATTCCACTATCTACTCACTTCCATCTGTATAATAAAGGTCATGTTTTGCAGTCCCTAATGAGGGGATTTTCTTTCCTCTCCATTCATTCATCCTAGGGCTGCGACTGCCAATTCTTAGCCTAGCTAGGAGAATATTTGAGGCCATAAATTTAGCCACAACCCTGTTAGATCCAAATGGCTGGAGGGACATTCTTGCTACCTTAGTGCTTTGGCAGAAGAAATTTGGGAGAGATATTACTCCTGTAGAGTTCTTCTATTTTTGCAGGTCGAAGGAGAACTTCGTGGCCTTCTAGTGTTAAAAACTGGAAAGGAAAATTATTCTATATCTCTAGGGAAAGTTGGTAGATCCATCCCCAAGAGTGTGAGAGAGAGTGAGGATATATAGGATACCGAGGACATAGGGGCGCCCTTCCAAAATAAGTAAAATGGTGCTACTATTGCGACCTTTTATTCTTTGTCAATATTTTATTTTATCCATCACGGCTTATACTGACTTTAGTATTTTTGTGCAGCTCCCGATAATCTAAGGCTTAACAGTAAGGACGAAAAGAGAGTTGAGGATGCGGTTGTCTTCAGTAATAAATCAAAGAAATTTAGTATGCTGGTCACTTTCGTGTTAGTTTTCCAGTAGGATTATTTTACCAACAAGCAAGTGCCAAAGAAGATGACCATGGAAGGAAACTCCAATCCCCTTTCTATACATTATATTTTAACTTGTCTCCATTATTTCAGGGGAGGAGATTGATCCTGACCTCCTGGATACACAGTTGGCTGAGATAGAGGAGGATGCCATTGCCCTCAACCAAGCCCCTAATAAGGGAAAGAAGAAAATAATATCTCAAAAAAGGAAGTCTCCTGCTGTAGAGCCCACTATTCTCGATGAGGTTGATGTTACCAACCCTTCTAATGAAAGGGTCGAACCTCCTGTCATGGATGCAATAGTTGGTGAAAGGTAAGACGGATAGATTGATGATGACATAGGTGATCAATTAGTGGCGAAAGGGATATTATCTCCTGAGGGGGGCTTCCAAGGTGGGTGCATCCCTATCCATATCTCACCCACCGCCTCTCCCCCTCTATAGACTATGAAAGTTAATGCCACCTTGTCACCAGCAATTGTGGGCCTTGATGGTCCTCCACATCCTCAATTGAGGGTGGCAAATCCTAAATCTTCATGGGACACAACTGTCAGGTTAGTCCACAGAATGAGGAAGGTCCCGAACACCATTGGTCTTCACCATATGGCTGAAGATGATCCTGAATACTGAGAAGAAGAAGCCCTCCACAATTTGCTGAGGGTAACTGCATTTCATTATTTATTTTCTATTTACAATCATTTTTTTGTGCTAACAGTTCTTAATTTTTAGTCTGTGGACGTTGTTGTGACCTAGAGGACAAAATATAAGGGCCTCTTCAAGCTGTATCGGGCTACAAAGTTAGTTTATAAGACTGATTTGGAGACTACTAGGGCCACTTTTTTTTATGCAGGAAAGAAATCATCCTCCGTAGCACTTGAACTGGACAAAATCAATTTGGAGGCTTCCACCATGGAAAAAGATGAGGTCGAACTAAATTTCTCTGAGGCCAGAAACTCCATTCATATTGCTGAGTCAAAGGCTGTGGAGGCTACCAGGAAAGCCACCTCCTTTGAGAGTAAACTGAATAATCCTCAACATAAGTATGACTAGTTAGAGCTTAGTACCTCTTCCACCCTCAAGCAAAAGGATCTTAACTATGTCACGACTTTTAAAACTGAAAGATGAGCATCATGCCACAACCCTTAAGAAAGTTGAGGATGATGCTATGGCTTCGTACAAAAAATTAGGGGTCTTCTTCCTTACAAATAACAAAGCCTATCTCCGCGACTTGCAAGAGCTTAGGCACATGGTGGTTAAAAACTTCCCTAGGTCTAAGGATAAAATCCTTGCCTGGGACTCAGAGACGTTGAGCATTTAGAGTACGTGGCCGAACTAAAGGCTGCGATAGAAGAGAGACCCAAGCAGTTGGAGATTGTGGCCATGATAGAACAGGAAACAGAAACAGCGACAGATGGTGATGTAGAAGATGAGAAAGATGGTGCATCTTTATAGCTTGTAATCTCTCTTTTTGTAATGATGAACGTCAAATTGTCGTGAACATGAAATTTTTGTAACCCCCATACCCTCTACAGTACTGAATATCAAACATATTTATAATCATTCTAGGCTGCGATCACTTTTGGAAAGGCTGCAGCTCTTGATCACTACTTAGTAACCACTAGTATGTATATTAACTATTACTCTCCACCTTAAATGTGTTGAATGCTTGAATGTGTTAATTGTTTGAATGCTTTACTTCCTCCTTTTGGGTCTTTCTTAAAAATGACTTTAGCCCAAGGGGCCGCAACTCAAAAAATTTTATGCAAACATTTTCGTCCTTGAACTGGCTCCAAACATAATCATAGGGATGTAACAACTTATCACCCATTGCCTTGTGTTATGTTAAATGCATATGTAATAGCACTTGGATGCCGTAGCTTCTTTGGCTGCAGCTGTGTATCTATTTTCTATAATACTTGAGAGAAAATAGCAGTGATCGTTAAACTTGTTGGCGATTGAGAATTCCTTCAAAAACATCAAAAAAATGTGTCCCTCATTCGTAGTCCTTATCCATCACCCGCTGAAGTTTCTTGGGGAACTATCAAGCCTCACTAGGCTGGGTTCACTATCAAGCCACCCACGGCTATAATTGGATATATATCAAGCCATCCCTAGCTGGGTATTACAAGCCCCCATGGCTAATTTGAAGCATCCTGTACGTAGATGGCATTGTAATCCCTCATAGCTAATTGAAGCATCCAAAAGCTAAGAACGAGTATTGTAAGCCCCCATAGCTAATTGAAGCATCAAAAGTGGCCTTGTATTGTGAAGGGTGCAAACTGCTAGACTTTTCCTCCCAAAATAAGCAAACAATCTCCGGGATAAGTGGTCATTACGTTCCATTAAATCTGTTTAAGATGAAGTTATGTCATTAGATTTTTAAGCAGGAAAGAAAGAATATATATATGAGTAACGATTGCCATTCGTTAATATATATATATATATATTTATTTATTTATTTATTTATTTGACTTTAAAAAAATAAAAAGGTTTGGGAGATATTTCTATAAAGAGCTTCATAGATATAGTTCAAGAAGAGGAAAATGGGAACAAGTAGAAAACAAGGCTGGAATCTGATAAGCGACCTCCCAGGTATCGGCTGCACCCCCTAAGCATCATTCATGAATCATAGAAGCACTCCTTTCCTGACGAGCTTTTCTATCTCATTCTTCAGGGCATGATAGTTATTCGTGCCATGGCCATGATCGGTGTGGAAACTACACCATTTTTTCCGATCCCTGTTATGAGGAGGGGACCTCGGTTTCTCAGGCCAAAGGAGCAATTTGTCTTCTCTTATGAGTTCCAAAATGTCTTCAATTTGGTAAATCAGTGGGGTGTAGGTCTCATAGCCTTTTTCTAGTTTTCGCTACTCCAGCTTCCTCTTTTGAACTTTAGCAGCAACCATTGCTGCATCTACCGCGGCCTTTTTCATAGATGAAAAGGTTATAACTTCTGCTGCTGCGGCCTGTGCTGAGGTGTAGGCCACGACCTCTAATGTCAAAACCCTTTACGTCTGGAAGTTAACCTGGTCCTGGAGTGTGGATTGGCAGTCATACAGGTGATCAATTGTAGCTCATCAATTGGGCAAGTTCTTCACTCTTCTTTGTTCTTATCTTTGATGTTCCCTTCATGGATTCTATTGTGTTACTCTTTTATAAATATATATATTCTGAGATGAAATGGACAATGGTGAGAAGCCAAAGAATTCAGGAACAACTAAGCATAGTAATAGGTATGCAACCTTTTGCCATCTGCAATGTTATTCTTCCGTTGTCGCAGCCTGATGTACATATGCAAGTACTGCCACAGTCATACCAAAGGGAATTTCTCAAGTGAACTGTAGAATCTATAAAAACCAACTGCCTTAGGAATGCTGCAGCATTCTGGCAATAAAACTGCCTGGCCGCATCCTTCAGGTAACAGTGCAGGGGGTGATCCCAAAAATAGGCTCAACCTGAGATTATATCATGGAATATACATAGAATGTGCCTACTAGGAATTTACCAAGGGAAAAACAGCCTTCAGATGTGAAAGTATCACCAACTTGGTATTAAGTCCTAGATCATAGGCGTAAAAGACATAAATAAGTGAAGAGAACTCTTCCCTAGTTACCCACTTTTAGGAGGCCACCGCCTTTTGTGTTTTCAACACTATTTAGGTAAGGTAACATCACCGGGCTATAGAAAATAGATCTATGGTCATGAAAAGGAAGATCGATAAACATATCCAAAAAATAATAATCCCCTCATCGAGTTGTACATAAATATATGGGCTCGATAACCAAAATCCCACCTAAGGGAACATGACCCAGGGGTCCCCATAGATGAAATAAGGCATGTGGAACCCTAAATAAGAAGAAACATGATAGAAATACCTCATTTCCCACAGACGGTGCCAAAATGATGATACTATAAATTGGACACACGTCGCTCTCGAGAATCATATCAAGTGCAGAGTAAAAGTAAAGCAAGAAATAAGGGAAAGAACACATCATATAGAATGGTTTGACTATAAAAATGAGCCTACATCCACTTTATTACCATACTCTCATTATATGCATTGTACAATATAGTATAATTGGTCCTAAAGAAGCATACAAGTAAGAGAGGAGAAGAGAATACATGAGAATAGTGAATCCGGTCGACCGAATGTGAACTACAAGGTAATTTGAGTATTGGCTGAGGCCTTATAATCCCATAGGTGGGGGTAGCTCTGTAGAGAGAGGTAGTGTAGAGATTTTGGTAGGGCTTCGCCAGGTAATTCTCCTCTTGGTCCCCTCATTATGAGGTGTGCACCTATATTTATAGGATATATAAAGTTGGTGTCACGTGTTTAGGACACGTGACATATGGATAAGTCTGAAGAATGTGGGATCCTTCTAGAATTTGAACAGCTGTCAAGTGTCCAGTATATGAGTAGGGGTTGTGACCTATTTGAACCCAGATAGCAACTAGTCGAGAGGGTTTCGCTACCTATTTTAGCCCAGGCAGTGGCCATGTGCTGAAGAGGGTGTAGTGGCCTGTTTGATCCCAGGCAATGGACAATGTTTTCCAAAGGCTTAAGGTTTCCACGACATGTCTGTTCCTAGGCAGTGGCCTGTTGTTAATACTTCTGCAGCTTTAGAGACCATATTGTGCATATCATATACCATCATAGTCTCCCATGAAAAATCCTTACAAAAGAGTGAGAGGCCCCCGTTTCAAATAAAATACGACCTACATGTGCAAAAATAAGGAACATATCCTCAACTGCCTATGCTGCAACTGGATCCTCCGCTGGTGCAACGTGACAAATCGGTCCATACTAAAGTGGTGGTTGTCCCTAAGGTGGGGCGATGGGCGTTGGAGGAGCTGGTGCAGTAACTCTCGAAGTTGGTAATGGTGGGAACTGTCTATTTGGCACCTGATGTCCCCTCTAACCTCCCTGCCCCTGAGTTGTCTGGATACCCCAAGGACATTGCCTCGACGTATAACCCCTCTCTCTACAAGTGAAATATTTCTCGTGAAATCGACACCGCTCTATCCTTTGCCCTGATGGCATGTATGCTGTTGGCCCTAAACCTGCTGGCCCTGACCCGATTATCCCTTGCCCTGCTTCCCCTAACCCTGTTGGCCCTATCTCCTCCGATCATCGAAAGCCCTAAACTTCTTATGTTGATCTACGAATAACGTACCCCTGAACTGGTGGGTCCTGGATCTACTAACCCCACTCGTCTTGCCCTGCTGGCTCGACGACTTGGATCCTTATCGTTTCTTACCCTTGTTCTTCTATAATGCCAAATGATCTTGACAATGGAGAGGTGCGACGTTCGCCAACTGATTATATATGGTAAATGTTGGGTTCCCCAAAAGAGCCTTCCTAATGTCCCAAGACGACTCCGCTATGAATCTCTCCATTTTCTTTATTTAGTGTTCACATCTTCCTTTGAAATGTATGAAAGGGAAGTAAACTCCTCTTCATACTCGGCCACGATACGTCCCTCTTGCATAATTTCCATAAATCTTCTCCTCATCTCAGACTGCATAGCTTGGGGAAAATACCTCCCCCTTTAAATCCCTCCTAAAACTCATTAATCATCAGGCTATCTGTCACGACACCATCCCAAAGTTAGTAGGGAACGAGCGTCTTGACATGACACCAAGGCAACAAGTGGACTTACTTAAATTGTTACCCTAAATAAATGCAGCGGAAATACAATCACATGGTTATGAATCGTAAAATATTGAAAGTGAAGGAATTACATCATCGGAGCTTTCTAAAGGAAACTTCATTTATATTCAAAGTAACAATGAGTTACAACTTAAGACAAAATTTATTAAAAGAGAGCAAAACATGCTCTAAATGATAAAACGAACATTCTACTAAAAATAACAAAAACACCTGTAAAAGATAAATCTTCAACATAGTCCTTTTTTTGTTCCATCCACGAGCCTAAACATTTCTCGAGAAATTTTTATTTATACAACATCAACTAACAACCGAGTGAGATTCAATCTCCAGACATTCTAGGGTTTTTCAAAAAATTTATACGTATTCAATTTACAGCAGAGGGCATACATATATAGACATAGGAATTTGCAGTAATATATATAAAGCAACTGGGAATATATATTTTCAGAATAAACAATTTAGAACATAACAGATAAAACAATTGAGCAATATGTCAATTATTTAATTTTATTTTAATGGCCATGTACACTTTAATACCCAGATAAACAGATAGTGTTACAAAAATTTTCCACTTGGCAACAACACAGATATAAAATCATGATCTCTGGAACAACGCCTTATTTAGGGAACACTAGTGACAAACCAGCTGGGAAGGTACCACCAAAATATTTTAACCTAGTAGTCAGGGCTAACATAGTAAGAGAGTTTCCATAGGTCGATTCAATAATTTCAGAATTCAAATCAGATGTATATATCGAAAGATATACACATATAACAAACGACAGAATCATCGATATCAGATGTATTTTGAGGATAAAACATTTACCAAAATAGATATATTTTGCATAATATCATATAATCAAAATACACAAGGAATGTCACAAAGTACTCACCTAGAATAGTAGTCCGAAGTTACAGATACAGAGTCTTAGATCGCTCGTTAATCTTAAGATGAAACTTCTTCTTATACTTCCTCACACTTTCTCTCACTATTTATTTTTTATCTTTGGAATGAATTTTGTGTAATAACTGATCCTAACGCTTCTATTTATAGTTTCTCAAGGTTATCTGGGTGATGACACGTGTCTGAATGACTAAGTATTCATTTTGGTGAGTCGGCGTTAGCGTGTCACGTAATGGAGCTGTCTTGCGGTCTTAATTCACCGAACGACGACACGTGTATTGGCTTTCTCAAATTGCATGTAATGTGTTTTGTCCTTTCCTTTAAAGGCGACATGTGTACGGTGGAGGTGTCAAAACCATGCACGAGGTGTAAAGTTACTAAGGGCATAAGGGTCATTTTACACATGAAGGGTATTTTAGGAATTTTACACCATACATTTTCAATATTTCTTAGAGGTCCTTGAAAATATTTGATTTATAAAATGGTCATTTTTATATTTTTATTTTAGTCCCTGAAACTTTCTTTATTTAAAATCAAGTCCCTAAATTTTCTTAAAATTTCATTTTCTACCCCATAACTTCTCATTTAGCTTAGGATATGCTATAAGACTTTGATTTAATCCATTTTGATGAATAATGAGGTTATTTCAAAGTGTTTAAGTCGGCCAAACCTGTTTCCCCTTCAAACCAATCAAAATATAACACATGGTATGGTAATAATACAAAATACAACTTAAATGATGGACATATTTGCCCTCATTTCGTAATTTCGGTATAACTTCTTGCTCGGCCCTCCGTTTAACACACTGTTTGTTATGTTACAACCCTAATTCATATATATATAACTTTTTAGTTTTTTATCTCAAGTCAATTGTTGTATTATAATGGTCAAAACTAGTCTCCAATATGAACATTCCTACCGAAAACTTTAAAATTTTATGTTTGTAACTAATTTGATATTTCATGATTTATGAAGGGTGGATTAGGCTTAAAATAATAAATTAACATTATCCATATCACATATGAAATAATAAAATATTCAAAACTATATATGAACATATAAAAGTGGGGTCATTACATCCTACCCTCCTTAAAAAAAGTTTGCTAGCTAAACTTTACTTACATTAATTTTCAAACAAGTATGGATATCGCTCCTTTATTTCATCTTCTCGCTCCCATGTTTCTTCTTCAATAGTATGATTACACCATAATACTTTGACCAATGGAATTACCTTGGTTCATAATATTTGAAGTTTATGGTCCAAAATTTCTATTGGAAGCACAGTGTAGGTTAAATCTTCTCTAACTTAAAGTGGTTCATGACTTTGGATATGCGTTGCATCTGGTACATATTTCTTCATCATTGACACATGAAACACATTATTTCACACTAGAAAGTTCAGCGGGTAAGCCTATTCTATACGCAATAACTCCTATCCTTTAAAGGATTTCAAAAGGTCCTATGTATCTTGGACTCAACGTCCCTTTCTTCCCAAATTGAATTAATCCCTTTGCTGGTGATAATTGTAAGAACACATAATATCCTCTCTGGAATAACAACTATTGTCGGCGATTGTAAACATAACACTTTTGATGTCTTTGAGCGATTAGAAGTCGGTCTTGCATCAATTTCACTTTCTCTGTTGTGATCTGGATCAATTCTGGTCCGAATATTTTCTTTCTCCAACGTCTACCCAACATGTAGGGGAACGATACCTTCTACCATAGAGTTCCTCATACGAATCCGTTTGAATACTTTCTTGATAACTATTATTATATGCGAATTCTACTAGCGGCAAATGATCATCCCAATTCCCCTTCAGATCAAGTACACATGCCCTAAGCATATCCTCTAAGGTTTGAATGGTTCTCTCCGATTGTCCATCTCTTTGAGGATGAAAAGCGATGTTGAAATTCAATTGTGTTCCGATGGCTGCTTGTAGACTTTTCCAAAAGCGATACACAAATCTAGGGTTACGATAAAAATAATTGAAATTGGGGTTCCCTGAAGCCTAATAATTTCTCGCACGTACAACTTACCTAACTTTTCTAAAGAATGGGTGTAATCTTAATAGCAAGAAAAATAAGAAGATTTAGTTAACCTATCAAAAATGACCCAAATAGAATCATTACCACTTGAACTCCTTTGTAAACTTATCACAAAATCCATAGTAATATGTTCCCATTTCCACTCAAGGATAGGTAGGGGTTGTAGTAATCTTGATGGTTTCTGATGTTAAGCTTTTACTTGTTGACAAACCAAACATTGAGATACAAATTCTGCTATCTCCCTTTTCATGTTATTCCACTAAAACACGTCTTGAAGATCCCTATAAATTTTTGTACATCCAGGATGAAATGTGAATCTTGAGTAATGAGTTTCCTCTAAAATTTGCCTCTTTAGTTGGGCATCACATGGAACACACACTTTATTTCCAAACCTCAATATATCATTTTGTATCACAAATTCAATCCTATTCCCTTCAATAACTTCTTCTCTAATCTTCTTCAGTTGTGTGTCATTTACTTTTGCAATTTTGATCATTTCCATTAACATGGGTTGTACTTGTAAGTTTGCGACTATTCCTCCTTTACTATATATAAGTACATTTATTTCCATACTTCTCGAATCCTTCAACAGTTCGTCCTGGCTTGTAATATGACACGCTAAATTTAGTGTAGACTTCGTACTTAAAGCATAAGATACTATATTTCCTTTCCCTGGGTGATAATGAATATTTAAATCACAATCCTTCATTAATTCTAACCACCTCATTTGTCTCACGTTCAACTCTTTCTGAGTAAATTTATATTTTAGACTCTTATGATTGGTATAAATCTCACATGTATCACCATACAAATAATGTCTCCAAATCTTAAGAGAAAAAATTACATCTACTAATTCTAGGTCATGGTTTGGATAATTTTACTCATGTGGTTTTAACTGTCTCGAGTCATAAGATAATACTTTTCCATTTTGCATTAGCACACATCCCAACCATTTTTAGAAGCATCACTATAAATCACAAATCCCCCTGTCCCGAAAGGAATAGTCAAAATTCGGTCAATTACTAATCGATTCTTAAGTTCTTGAAAACTATTCTCAACTTCCTCAAACCACTCATATTTCACCTTCTTTTGGGTTAACCTAGATAGAGGTCTAGCAATACTAGAAAATTCTTCAATGAATCTTTGATAATAACCTACTAATCCAAGAAAACTACAAAACTCCATCACATTAGTTGGTCTAGGCCAATCCAGTATAACTTTGATCTTTTGAAGGTCAACTGACACTCCCTCCTTGGAAATGACATGTCCTAAACAAGAGACGCTAGGCAACCAAACTCACACTTCTTTAGTTTCTTATATAATTTCTCCTTCCTAATGATTTCTAACACCGTCTCTAAACTCGTTTCCTGTTCTTCAATACTTTTGGAATAAATAAGGATGTCATCAATGAAAACAACCACACACTGATCCAAATATTTTCAAAACACCCTATTTATCATATCCATAAAAGCGCCTGGTGCGTTAGTTAGTCCAAATGGCATCATAGGAAATTCATAGTGACCATATCTAGTATGAAAAGTAGATTTTGAAATATCCTATTCCTTAATCTTCAATTGGTGATAGACTAACTTAAGGTCAATCTTTGAAAATACTTGCGCACCTTGAAGTTGGTCAAACAAATCATATATACGAGGTAAGGGGTATTTATTATTAATGGTTACCTTGTTTAGTTAAGGATAATCTATACATAACCTCATTGTCCCATCCTTTTTTTTTAACAAATAACACTGGAGAACCCCAAGGGGATACACTTGGTCTAATAAAACCCTTGTCTAATAGATCTTGTAATTGAAAATTACTTCCCTTAATTCTAAAGGTTCCATACGATAAGGTGTTTTCGAGATTGGTGTAGTTCCAGGAATAAGGTCAATCGTAAACTCTATTTCTCTATTAGGAGGAAGACTGGCTAAATCATCTGGAAAAACATGTGAAATTTTTTTAGCTATAGGAATATATTCTAAACTAGGATCTTTTATTTTCAAATCAATAACACTTGTAATGAATCCTGGGCATCCCTTCTTAAGAAAATTACAAGCTTGCATTGCAGAGATAATACACATGGGAGATGGGATGCCAGTCCCTTAAAAGTGAATTCTGGTTGGTTAGGAATTTGGAAAGTAACTCTGTTCTCAAAATAATATACCTTAGCATGATACGATGCTAACCAATCCATCCCCAAAATGACTTCAAAGTCTCTTATGTCAAAAACTATCAAATCAACGAATAGATTATGACTGCTAACATCTATAGTGCAAGACTTATATACTAATGTTCCCATCAATAACTCACCCAAAGGAGTAGAAGCGTGCATGCTATGATTCAAGGGTTTGAGCATATTAGGAAAGCAATTAACAAAATGCACAGACATAAATGAATGGGTAGAACGAGGATCAATTAAAACTTAAAAAGGTTGTGGACATATACAAAGTGTACCTGACACTACTGCATCAGAATCTTGGGTATCAGAAAGTGCAAAAACTCTACCCTGTCTACCTTGGTCCTTATTTTCACCTAAAGGTTGTATCGGGTTCCTTCCTGGGGTTGGGAAGTCTTTTATTTGATGTCCATTCTGTCCACATCTAAAATAAGCTCCCGTATCCTTGTAACAAGGTCGTCCTCTATGCATCTTCCCACATTGTTGACATATCTTATTATTAAACCGTTTGTTATCACTATCTCCCACAACATTGGATGTAATCCTAAAATTATTTCTATAAATTTGGCTCTTCCCTATTTGTTCTCAAACTTCCTTTGACCATCTCTAATTCAATTGTACACCTCGCCATCCCTTTCAGCTATCATAACTTTAGCCACATCGTCACTATACGATGTCAACTTTCGGATGGAAATTCGACTACGAATACTCAACCTTAACCCATGTTCAAACTTTTTATCTTTTAAAACATCAATTATCACAACATACGGTGCAAAACGGGATAAATCGGTAAACTTTTCCTCATATTGACAAATCGCCATACTCCCTTACACTAGACCTATGAACTCAGCTGCCATTTCATCTTTCACCATTTCAGGGAAATATTTCTCATAAACGATCACTAAGAAGTCATTCCAACCTATGTAAGTATTCCTCTCCTCTTGTATTCTCTTTGTCATTATCCACCAATTTTTGGCTTCGCTTTCTAATATAAACGTTGCAAATGAAACCTTTTGTTAATCGATACACTTAAGAACATCAAGAATCTTTTCCATCCGCATCACCCAACTTTATGCTTCAGACCTTTAAAAGAAGGCGGATTCAATCTTGAACTGTTCAATAGGACAACTAGTTAGTTCAAGATTCCTTCGTTCTCTATTATTCACCTGATGCTCCACAAACCTTGCTAGACTCTCAATCGCCTTGTATGCAACTTCCAGTCCTTCCATATTTGAATCATTAGGTCTCGCAGTTGATCTTGTCTTGGTCATTTTCTACAGTCATGGCCCATCATAAGATATATTATACTATATCAAGATTCCAAATTAAGAGATCAATAATATGTAATACCCAGTATTTTTGTGGCTTTTAAATTTAGGGATATATTAAATTTAATTGAGATAAATTAATTCAATATTAATTCGAAAAATTGTTTATTATTTACTAGCGTGATGAGAGTTAGTAATTATTGAAAATTTGTTGAATATTACTACATGAGTAAAGTAATGTATAAGATTGATTTTATAAAAGTTGTCACAAGTGAATAAAATGGCAATTTTGGAAATTTAAGTCGGGACGCGCCAGTATCGCGTCAGGACTATATTATGATTATTAAAAGTGAATAAATTATAAGTCACTCGTATGGTCATTTTAATTGCACCAATGTTTCCGAAATGATCGAGATAGTCAAAATAATGTACCCGGGGGTTTAGTTTGGGTCTTGGGGCGTTTTTAGGCCTAATAAGCATCCCGAGAGGGCGTTTCGGACATTTCATATTTTTGGGTAATTCAACCCACGAATTTACAAAGGATAAATCATATGTTAGGGGTTGTCATCTAGGGTTAACATAACCAAAAACCAAAGACGGACATGGGAGAGGAAGATGAGAAGCTTTCCAAGGAGTTCTAGGCCAAGAACTCCATCGTTTGCACCGCCGTCACCGCCAAATTGTAGATCACGCGACGAGGAACACAACCACACCACTTTCTTCCGCAAATCAGAAACAAAATTTCCAGGCAAGTATCTATCTTGCTGATTTCCAGTTAATGTTCCTTCCATGTTAGTCTAGGGATGAGAATCATATATTTTATTTGAAGAATTATTTGTTTTGGGAAGAAAAATTGCATGTGTTGTAGGGAGAATCTATGTAGCTTGAATTTTGATCATATGTAGAGGTCTTATCACGAAATTTGAAATAATATTGATGAACAAATTGAGGTTGGTTAGACTCTTTAATTGAAAATTTGGAAACTAGGGTTCTTATGAATTAATTTGGGGATTTCATGTAATCTTAATGATTTTTGACAAAATTAATGATTCTAGGAGGTCATGAATGATATATAATCATGTCATTGTTGATTGGGATTGAAGAGGAGACATTGGGAGTTAAACTGTAGAGGTTCTTAGGCTTAAAAATGGTGGAAAACGAGACTGCCTAAGGTCGAAGACGAAACAGTCCAGTTCCCGCGATGTCGCGCGAAGTCGTTCGAGCGAGATGCCCATGTCGCGCGAAGTAGTTCGAGCGACACGTGGAAGTCGTTCGATCAAGATCCATTCTGGTTCGAGCGAGATTCCTATTTTTTATGAAATTTCCTATTTTACCCCTATTTTAGTGAACGGTTAATTTGAGTGAGGAAAACCAGTATCCGAGGAACCCAGAATAGTACAAAATTATTGGGAGTTGTTTAGGTGTAATTATTTAAGAATTTGGGACGATAAGTTTACCCTGAAGATCACGAGAGTGATAAAAACCGTAATTAGGATTTATACCATAAGGTAAGTGAGAGTATACCTACTGAAATTATACTTAGTGAGATAGAATACTTCGAGAGATGAGAAGTAAGTATGAAATAAATTATAAAGGAGACGAATCCGTTATGCAAACTAATTGAGTAATATGTGCTAAGAACGGATGATTATAATTATGGGTCGTGAGCGCACCTAATTTGGAAATGTGAATATTTATATATATATGACTGTGTGATTGTGCATATATTATATATTTGTGTAAAAAATCATACCCGAGCTACTTGCTATCACGGGGGTTTCTGTGCCGGGACAGTCTTATCTCGATTGAGCCTTTATGGGGGATAACGACTTGTACCCTAGAAGATAGTATCCTTGATTACAGGCTGTTTGAGTTATAGTCAGATGGTCCAAAGAGACGTGTGGGTATGTACTGACCTCTTAGGACTGGGAACTATGCTTCGCCTCCATTTGTTTGTGTTTTGTGTTAATACAGTTCGAGAGTGATTCTGAACTAGTATTTCCCTTAGTTTGTGTGATACGGGGACTTGATAGCAGAGTATGCCAGCACCATAGATCTTATGTGGGGTGCCGTTAGTGTATGTATTATATGTGTGACTAATATGTATACGTATATTTACCTGGGAACTTTCTACTGTGTGTATAAGTAGATAAGTAATGAATAAATGCTTCAACTTTATTATAAGTGTTCGGGAACTTTATAAAGATAATGAGTTGTTTTAAATAACGTAAGAAATCTTGAAGAGAATGATTTCCTAATGTAAATATTATAATCTCACTTTTCACATGATAAAACCTTATGGAGAATAAGATAGGGAAATTGATGAGATTTATTAGTACAGTAGGCGTGCGCTCTAGATGAGAGGTGAGAATTCTCAAGAGAGTGTCGCGTACTAACATGGTTGTTGCATTAGCAGGTAAGCATTTTAAATACTTGCTAAACTATTTTTAAACTGTTTTACACTCGAACTCTGACCAGTTTCCTGTTATCTCTTTTCTCTTGTATATATATGTATATATTTCGGGTGCCTAGCCACAGGGGCGTCTTGCGTAGATTCTTTGGACCGGACGCACTACAGCTTATGTGGGAGTTGCAGGACATTGCCTAGACGACCTCGATGTTGTATCTACTCTCATTTTAGTTCTGATTAGTTAGGGAATGTGTCGCCCGTTTCCTTATTCAGTTGGATTTGTCAGAGATTGTGTTCATTTATCTTTAGTATTTTTACTCTTTGGGATTTAATTTCTATCAGGATGGTTTTCCTTTGTAGTTTTAAAAATTGTATTGGATTATCTGTATGATTAAATGCATGGGTGTTTAATTCCAGTCTTAATAATTATGTGAATCTTAAACTGTTACTTATTAAAGGTTTTCATAATTGGATTTAATAAAATGGAAATAATGTTTTAAATGGTTTTGACACTTAGCTTAATTATTTAGGGTATTTAAATTGGAAAGTTTATTTTGCGACAGTGATGCTAAGGATGAACCAACCGTTCACCTTGATTATAATTTAATAAAGGACTGATCACCCGGTATTTAATTAGGCGGGGTGTTACAGGTGGTATCAGAGCATCAAGTTCTAGTGTCCTTTACGATCTGTGCGGCTTATTATGCTTCCAGCGTTGCTTTGTTTGATATAGAGCCCTAAGTTTTGGATTGTTGATTTTTATGGTGAGATTCCGTTCTCCTACTATAACGTATGTATATTAATGAATTCTAATTGTGTTCGGATGTGTGCATGTGCTGAATAATGAAGGATGTTTGACAAGGGCCGGTAAGCGGACATCAGGAGAAAAGGGGCTTAATTGAGGTTGTAAAGTATATTCGAGGATGATGACCATAGTCAAGGTCACCTCTATTATGGCACGAGAAGCTAGGACTTTAAATACGGCTAGGGCGCAACCCATGATTTTCAAGTGCTGCTATAGTTGAAAGAGGTGCGAGAGTAAACTCACCCAACGTAGTATAACTGGGAAAAAGTCAGACGAAACATTAAAGAGAGCTGTCAGTGGGAATTTTCGGAATTTTAGAAATGCAAAAATCGCGTTTATTAGCCAGAGGAGGTAAAGTATCCGAAGGTTTGGACATAGGACGGAGTGTGGCTAACTGAAAGTGGAAATTTGGAGAAATTTTTTTCTTGACTTGTAAGAATAAAGTTATCATGGTAGGAGTCAGCCACTACTTTTAGAAGTGGAATGCTATGCCTATAGGAGAATCTTAGGTACAGTTTAACTACATGTTCCTTTATCAGATGCTCAGAATAAGATGTGAACATTGTCCTGAACTCATCACAGGAGTTCCTGACACAGGTCCATTTGTGGATATGAATAGGAACCATTAGAGAATCTTGTATCGGAAGATGTAGATACAAATGGAGGAGAGAACTCCAAGTGGGAGATCGACTCGTAATAATAATTAATAACACTTAAAAAGGGAGTTCTGCTGGATGGTCGATTAAGAGGTTGATAATGTCGTACTTTGTCAATGGAGATGATAATGCTTCTTTGTGTGGGAAGTTAAAAGAATCGATGAATTTAGTCAAGAATAAGACTAGATACAACAGTGGTAGTGTAGCACCACAAGGGGGTGTGGATACACATCAGGGGACCCATTTGAAGGATTCGAATAGCTGAATTCTTACCAACCGAGGGTAGATTCAGTAAGGACTATTGTAGTCTGTAACATGTTCTTTAGGGCCAACAAGGCTAAGGGAACGAAGGGGTAGCCATCAGAAATCGAGTCTACCAAAGTTCGAGAGAAGGAAAATCCTAATATGGTTAGTACGATAGGTGATAAGTGGATTAAGTATCGAGGTATTCTGTGAAGAGTGAAATCACACATGCTAAAATATTTTTCCCGAAGCGAGTATAGGGGACAAGAGTATGGTGTCCAATAAGGGACAACGATTAAAGTAGTTTTATTTTGGTTTAGACAGGTGTGTCACGTCCGGGGACCATCTGTGCAGTCAACACAATTGGTGAGGTAGAAGTATGAGTTTTATCCTCGACAGATGAGGCATGTTTTATGTGACCCCAGTGAGTCACTACTTCTTTGTTCATTGCTAGATTAACATGTGAGATGAGTTTAATGTGTATAACTATAAACATTATTATTATGTGAATATTCTTCCTAGTGTAGCGGGATTATCCTTAGTGCTATCCGCGGAGGATGAATGGATATATTAATAGTGTTATTACTTTATTGAGATCACTCATTTTAGTGATTTGATATACGAATATGGTATTGTCTTGATTTCAACTTTGTAGTAATGGTTAGTACGGTAGTAGGCAGTTATTGCAAGTCTATCAAAATTGTTGCATTAGTGTAGCATGTTTTTATTTTGGCTAGTCCTCACCTGCGAAAGGGTCAGACTCGCACTTATATTATCTATTTTAGAGACTTCGAAGGGAATAGTGGACTCAAGATATTCGATCCCGATGCGTGTAAGGACTTTGTTGTTATGATTCAGTATGTATTAGGTTTACTGTTGAGCGAAAAAATTTAACTCATTATGATGTTTAGTGCTCAAGACTTGGTGATAGGAAGAGCGCATTGATATCTATCATTTAGAGATGTGAGAGTTAAGAGTTGGACCCATATGTTTGGGGACAAGATTTCGAGATCCCCGAGCGTATGTATTCGAGGTTTATGGAGTGCGATTACCACCAATATTGAATGATTGTACAATTGGCAAAATGTTCGTTTTTAAGTATAATTACGGGAAGAGATGTAATTTTTCTGTCAAGAGACAGAATAAAGGGGTGCATGCTATGGATGGAGGGCCTAATGGATTTCGATAACCGACAATGCTAGGTAGTAGTGTATCGGGGGGGTTCCTTGTTTGGATTTCGCTTTGCGAGACATCCCATGCATGAAACTTAGCGTAAGGTTGGAAATAGGGAGATGTTCGGTCATTAGTCCATGAGTTTGGTACCTCAGTCGTAATAGGAGTAGGTAATTATATCTGTAAGTTGGAAGTTGAGTTATGATTTAAGGCCAGTGGAGCCGATTGTGTGTTAAGAAAGCATTAAAAGGTTTTATTACCACGAGTTGAGGAGTGGAACGATTATAAGGAGAATTTAAAATTTCGATTTCTAAGGTGATTGAGAGTACCCAAGTGTTGTAACCGCATTCGGAACACAAGGGAAATAAAGAGTTGGGATGATTTTTAGTGTGGATTATCTGGAGAAAATTTTTAATACAACAAAAGAAGACTTGTATTTATTTTGATGTACAGAGCATTAGTGATTTATTTTAGTTATTGTACTTATTCGAGAGAATTGTTGTACTTATCTGAAGAGATTGGAGATTTGTAGTTTCTCTTTTGTTATTGTTGGATTTAGATACTCTATACCTTATTTCATTGGAGATTTGGTTAGTTTTATCGTTGAGTAGCGCTCCGCTCGCTCTCCCCGGGCGGTCGGGGTGTTACAAAATGTGGGCATCCTGGTTAGCTGATGTTAGAATCGTCCGACTTGAATGGACGTGGGAATGGATGTGTGGGATATATGTTTGTGGGACTAGCATAACGAGGTGGAAGTGGTAGAGTGGATTAAGCATCGCATGAGGGACGATAATCCATATATACGTGTGCGATTAGATTAGCACACCCGAATTTGGTCGGAAGATTGTGGGAAGCCATTTGAAAGGAATATTCCTTGAGAAGGGTAGAATTTAATTATTATGGAGGACACTCGGAGTGGAGTTGTAATTAGTCAAATGTGAGAACGACTTGCGCATACAAAGAGTGACGATGTTAGTATGGTATAAAAAAATCCAGGAGTGCACATTGTGGAGAAAAGTACACGGGTCGGAACTTTCGATAATGCGCCAAGGAAAGAAGAGGAGTATTAAGTGTCACTTAATGTGAGACATTTCAAGTAAAATTCGATGTTTAGCGGGACATAGTGAGGAGTCTCTGCATGCACCACTCATAGATAGAGATCGGTTGGAATAAGAGGATCAACCAGAGAAATTATGGGGCTATTGACAATTCCTGTAATGGAAAGGGCCGGTAAAGTCGGTAAAGTTTCCTGGATGGGTTGCCATCCTCAAGGCAAGATCGAGGGTTCATCCGAGCAAGTGGAACAAGTCGCCCAAGAAGGAAGTGATTGATATTCCTTTGGGGTGACATACAATATTAACTAGCGTTCCTCGGTCTTCCTTTGCGAGGAAGGATCGCGCCGGTACGTGGTCCTACACGGAATTATTTTGAATCGGGATGAGATATTTAAATCCCACCTTCAATAGGGGATTTTGGGAAGAAGCGGGAGTAACATTTCGTTTTGAGCAGGATGTATCACCCATAGCCGAGGAATAGGCGCACGGTGATTAACGATTAGTGGAGCCGCGTGAATGTAATTTTGGATTCATTATGATCGTTTCACTTCCGCAATGGTAATAACTAGCAAGTGGAGTATAGTACGGTAATTGGGGGATGATATTACCTAATGGTAGAGTTCTGTGGGAGCACGCGTACCTGTTTATTGTGAACATGATGCTTATTGAGGTTTTGATGTGGGAAAAACCTTAACTTTCTCACTCTGAAGGTTAAGAGCTGGGCGGATAATCAGAATTTTGGATTGGTTGAGTTAGTCTCATGACCATGGTAAAATTCCACGACTATTTTAGGCGAACAAGAGTGGTCAGATGTTCTTATGGTTTCTCTCAGAATGGGAGTTTTGTGTTTAGAAATCCGAGTAGTTGTCATGTAGTGAGGTGCGGCCTCCCAATGATATTGAAATAATGGGAATTAATAAAATATAGGCATGTCTTATGCGAATGATGTCGGATAGGACCACAATGTGAAGTGTCTTTAATGACAGTGTTAAACAAGCTTCCTGCGAGGTAGGGGCGATAGTAATAAAACGCCTTACTATGTAGATAATTTGCGTATTGATAAGGTATCCAGATTTGTTTTACCAGGTGGGCCTTATTTTCCGAATTTCGGGACGAAATTCCGTTATTAGGGGGAAGTATGTAATACCCCGTATTTTTGTGGCTTTTAAATTTAGGGATGTATTAAATTTAATTGAGATAAATTAATTTAATATTAATTCGGAAAATTGTTTATTATTTACTAGCGTGACGAGAATTAATAATTATTAAAAATTTGTCGAATATTACTACATGAGTAAAGTAATGTATAAGATTGATTTTATAAAAGCTGTCACAAGTGAATAAAATGACAATTTTGGAAATTTAAGTCGGGGCGCGCTTGTGTCGCATTAGGACTATATTATGATTATTAAAAGTGAATAAATTATAAGTCACTCGTATGGTCGTTTTGAGTGCTCCAATGTGTCCGAAACGGTCGAGATAGTCAAAATAATGTACCCGGGGGTTTAGTTTGGGTCTCGGGGCATTTTTAGGCCTAATAAGCATCCCGGGAGGGCGTTTCGAACATTTCATATTTTTGAGTAATTAAACCCACGAATTTACAAAGGATAAATCAGATGTTAGGGGTTGTCATCTAGGGTTAACATAACCAAAAACCAAAGACAACCATGGGAGAGGAAGAGGAGAAGATTTCCAAGGAGCTCTAGGCCAAGAACTCCACCGTTTGCACCGCCGTCACCGCCAAATTGTAGATCAATCGACGAGGAACACAACCACACCACTTTCTTCCACAAATCAGAAACATAATTTCTAGGCAAGTATCTATCTTGCTGATTTCGAGTTAATGTTCCTTCCATGTTAGTCTAGGGATGAGAATCATATATTTTATTTAAAGAATTATCTATTTTGGGAAGAAAAATCACATGTGCTGTAGGGAGAATCTATGTAGCCTGAATTTTGATCATATGTAGAGGTCTTATTATGAAATTTGAAATAATATTGATGAACTAATTGAGGTTGGTTGGACTCTTTAATTGAAAATTTGGAAACTAGGGTTCTTACGAATTAATTTGGGGATTTCATGTAATCTTAATGATTTTTGACGAAATTAATGATTCTAAGAGGTCATGAATGATATATAATCATGTGATTGTTGATTGGGATTGAAGAGGAGACATTGGGAGTTAAACTGTAGAGGTTCTTAGGCTTAAAAATGGTGAAAAATGAGACTGCCTAAGGTTAAAGACGAAACAGTCCAGTTCGCGCGATGTCGTGCGAAGTCGTTCGAGCGAGATGCCCATGTCGCGCGAAGTAGTTCGAGCGACATGTGGAAGTCGTTCGAGCGAGATCCATTCTGGTTCGAGCGAGATTCCTAATTTTTATGAAATTTCCTATTTTACCCCTATTTTAGTGAACGGTTAATTTGAGTGAGGAAAACCAGTATCCGAGGAACCCAGAATAGTACAAAATTATTGGGAGTTGTTTAGGTGTAATTATTTAAGAATTTGGGACGATAAGTTTACCCTGAAGATCACGAGAGTGAGATAATCGTAATTAGGATTTATACCATAAGGTAAGTGAGAGTATACCTACTGAAATTATACTTAGTGAGATAGAATACTTCGAGAGATGAGAAGTAAGTATGAAATAAATTATAAATGAGAATAAAGGAGACGAATCCGTTATGCGAAATAATTGAGAAATATGTGCTAAGAACGGATGATTATAATTATGGGTCGTGAGCGCACCTAATTTGGAAATGTGAATATTTATATATATATGACTGTGTGATTGTGCATATATTATATATTTGTGTAAAAATTCGTACCCGAGCTACTTGCTATCACGAGGGTTTTCGCGTCGGGACAGTCTTATCTCGATTGGGCCTTTATGGGGGAATAACGACTTGTACCCTAGAAGATAATATCCTTAATTACAGGCTATCTGAGTTATAGTCAGATGGTTCTAAAAGACGTGTGGGTATGTACTGACCTCTTAGGACTGGGAACTATGCTTTGCATCCATTTGTTTGTGTTTTGTGTTAATACAGTTCGAGAGTGATTCTGAACTAGTATTTCCCTTAGTTTGTGTGATATGGGGACTTGCTAGTAGAGTATGCCAGCACCATAGATCTTATGTGGGGTGCCGTTAGTGTATATATTATATGTGTGACTAATATGTATACGTATATTTATATGGGAACTTTCTACTGTGTGTATAAGTAGATAAGTAATGAATAAATGCTTCAACTTTATTATAAGTGTTCGGGAACTTTATAACGATAATGAGTTGTTTTAAATAACGTAAGAAATCTTGAAGAGAATGATTTCCTAATGTAAATATTATAATCTCACTTTTCACATGATAAAACCTTATGGAGAATAAGATAGGGAAATTGATGACATTTATTAGTACGGTAGGCGTGCACTCTAGATGAGAGGTGAGAATTCTCAAGAGAGTGTCGCGTACTAACATGGTTGTTGCATTAGCAGGTAAGGGTTTTAAATACTTGCTAAACTATTTTTAAACTGTTTTACACTCGGAATCTGACCCGTTTCCTATTATCTCTTTTCTCTTGTATATATATATATATGTATATATTTCGGGTGCCTAGCCACAGGGGCGTCTTGCGTAGATTCTTTGAACCAGACGCACTGCAGCTTATGTGGGAGTTACATGATATTGCCTAGACGACCTTGATGTTGTATCTACTCTCATTCTAGTTTTGATTAGTTAGGGCATGTGTCGCCCGTTTCCTTATTCAGTTGGATTTGTCAGAGATTGTGTTCATTTATCTTTAGTATTTTTACTCTTTGGGATTTAATTTCTATCAGGATGGTTTTCCTTTGTAGTTTTAAGATTGGTATTGGATTATCTGTATGATTAAATGCATGGGTGTTTAATTTCAGTCTTAATAATTGTGTGAATCTTAAACTGTTACTTATTAAAGGTTTTCATAATTGGATTTAGTAAAATGGAAATAATGTTTTAAATGGTTTTGACACTTAGCTTAATTATTTAGGGTGTTTAAATTGAAAAGTTTATTTTGCGACAGTGATGCTAAGAATAAACCAACCGTTCACCTTAATTATAATTTAATAAATGACTGATCACCCGGTATTTAATTAGGCGGGGTGTTACATAATATAACACATATGAATGGTTATCATATAAGTCGAATATTTAATACTATCCCTTTAACATTCAAAACCGACGTTCTGTAGTCTACGGGTTCATAACCTATGCTCTGATACCACCTCTGTCACGACCCCGTCCCAAAGTTAGTAGGGAACGAGCGTCTTGAAATCCCACCAAGGCAACAAATATTCTTACTTAAATTATTTCCTTAAATAAATGCAGCGGAAATACAATCACGTGGTTATGAATCGTAAAATACTGAAAGTGAAGGAATTACATCATCAGAGCTTTTTAATGGAAACTTCATTTACATTCAAAGTAACAACAAGTTACAACATAGGAAAAAATTTATTACAAGAGATCCAAACATTCACGAAATGATAAAATGAACATTATACATAAAATAACAAAAACAAATCTAAAAGCTAAATATTCAACATAATCCTTTTTCGTTCCATTCACGAGCCTAGGCATTTCCTGAAAAATGGTTATTTATAGAACATCAGCTAACAACCAAGTGAGATTCAATCTCTAGACATTCCAGGGTTTTTCAAAAAATTGATACCTATTCAATTTAGAACAGAGGGCATACATATATAGAGATAGGAATTTGCAGTAATATATATAAAGAAACTGACAATATATATTTTCAGAATAAACAGTTCAGAACAGATAAAACAATTGAGCAATATGTCAATTATTTAATTTTATTTTAATTTCCATGTACGCTCTAATACCCAGATAAACAGATATTGTTACCAAATGTTTCCACCCGACAACAACACAAAAAAAAAATCATGATCTTTGGAACAACGTCCTATTTAGGGCACACCAGCGACAAACCAACTGGGAAGGTACCACCCAAATGTTTTCACCCGATAGTCAAGGCCAACATAGTAAGAGATTTTCTATAGGCCGAATCAATAATTTCAGAATTCAAATCAGATGTATATATCGAACGATATACACATATAACAAACGACGGAATCATCGTTATCAGATGTATTTTGAGGATAAAACATTTCCCAAAATTGATATAGTTTGCATAATATCATATAATCAAAATATGCAAGGAATGTCACAGAGTGCTCACCTAGAACATAAGTCTGATGTTACGGATACAGAGTCTTGGATCGCTCGTTAATCTTAAGACGAAACATCTTCTTATAATTCATCACACATTCGGTCACTATTTCTTTTTTATCTTTGGAATGAATTTCGTGTAAAAACTGATCCTAAGTCTTCTATTTATAGTTTCTCAAAGTTATCTTGGTGATGACACGTGTCTCGATGACTAAGCATTCTTTTTGGTGAGTTGATATTAGCGTGTCGCGTAACGGAGCTATCTTGCGGTCTTAATTCACCGAACGACAACACGTGTATTGGCTTTCTCAAATTGCATGACATGCATTTTTTCCTTCCTTTTACAGGCGACACGTGTACAGTGGAGATGTCAAAACCAAGCACGAGGTGGAAAGTTTTTAAGGGTATAAGGGTCATTTTACATATGAAGGGTATTTTAGTAATTTTACACCATACATTTTCAATATTTCTTAGAGTTCCTTGAAAATATTTTATTTAGAAAGTGGTCCTTTTCATATTTTCAGTTTAGTCCCTAAAACTTTCTTTATTTAAAATCAGGTCCCTAAAGTTTCATAAAATTTCATTTTCTACCCCAAAACTGATCATTTAGCTACGATATGCTGTAAGACTTTGATTTAATCCATTTTGATGAAGAAGGAGGTTATTTCAGTCAGCCAAACCAGCCTCCCCTTCCAAAAAATCAAAATATAACAGATGGTGTGGTAATAAGACAAAATACAACTTAAAGGATGGATATTTTTTCCCTTATTTCGTAATTTCGGTATAACTTCCTTCTCGGCCCTCCGTTTAACACACCATTTGTTGTGTTACAAACCTAAATCATATATCTACAACCTTTTTGTTTTTTTATCTCAAGTCCATTGTTATATTATAATGGTCAAAACTAGTCTCTAATATGAACATTCTTATTGAAAACTTTAAAAAAATTTGTTTGTAACTAATTTGATATTTCATGATTTATGAAAGGAGGATTAGACTAAAAATAATAAATTAACATTATCAATATCGCATATGAAAGACTTTAACAATTGAAACTATATATGAACATATAAAAGTGGGGTCGTTACACTATCCCTCTCTGCAACCGACGTAATCGACTTCCACCACTGGAGTGCATCCCCACTACTCGGAATGAAGCTAAATAATTCAACTAGAATGTTGCATTTATTTACCCTATTTACTTATGCATTTTAGCCCTCTCGGGTACTTTAATTACTATATTTAAGCTTGTTAACTAGGATACCTCTATTTTATATGTTTACATGTTTTTCGAGGTATAATTGAGCTTTTTTTAGTTATGATGGTGCTTAGCGGAGCAATTGGTGCTATTTGGGAAATTTTCAACGCATAACACAATTCCGGGGACAATTTAGTTATTTTTACGTTCAAGCTTCGTGCTCGAACTCTCATGGACGTTGTTGTCCTTCAAGTCGGCTTCGTGTGGCCTCTGACAGTTTGTTAATCCAGTTCCTAACGAACATGTTGTGACCATTTTCCCGAGGATCTCCTTCTTATTTTTAGGATTAATTCTTTTCTTTTCTTTTACCTTTACATCTTTTACCACTTACTATATAGTGAGTTTTTGTTGTTTTTCAAGATATCTTTCAATATATAGTTTTTATCTTCTTTTATCATCTTTTTAGTAATTAGGTTAAAGAAGAGGGGTTTTGGAGGTGATTTTGTGTGTGGCTTTTCTCTCTCCTAGGGTTTACACAATTTAATTTATAAGAACACTATTCATCTTCTTCCTCTTTAATCCAAGCTTGCTTTGTTATTTTTTTTACTTTGTTATTTATTTACTTCCTTTGTAACCTAGATTTAATTTCTTTCATTTAATTTCTTTCGTTTAATTAGTGCCATTTAACATGCTTTATATGTAACTTAATTTAGGTTATGATTGTTAAACTCACTTGGGTTAATTAGTTTATATTCTATGGTATGATGGGTCTAGGGTAGTTTTAATAAGTTAATTGTGCATTGTGTCACATTTAGTAAATTTAACAGGTTATATCACATATGCTCCGTATATACGACCTTTCATGTGTAATTTTGGGAATATTCGCCGACACCGAACTCAAAATAAGCTTTTAGGAGAATATAGGGGGTGACAACTCTAGGATTAGTTGATTGTCCAAATGTGATTAATCTTGTTAGAACTTTTATGTTCATGTAACCATTTATGCTATTTTATCCCGTGTGAGGGAGCCGATTCTCAACCTATAGTTTTACTTTTTTTGTTAATCTAAGTTTAAATACATGCATAGTTTAATGATTTTCTCACAAATCATCTTTTACACTTTTATTTGAGACGTATTAAATTAATAGAATTATAACAACTAGTCTTTGTGTATTCGATACCCGGACTAGCCGCTATACTACCGTAAACAGTGTAATCAATAATTTAGGTTTTGTATTGAGGCGATTTAACAATTTCAACGACTGACGTATTGACACTGTGCTACTTTTCACCTTTGATCAAAATGGTGCTATTTCCGAGGACTAGTATTTTCTAGAATTTTATGGACTAAATATTTCATATTATTTTTCTTTCTATTTGTATTTTTTTTATTTTAATCGATTTTGCAGACTTGAACATCTGAGTGCTAAGAAATGTCGAATTTGCGCTTGCACACCACACTGTTAAGCATCCATCGAGGAACCATTTTGGGTAAGTATGTCTTACGCTAATGATTTTAAATCGTTGTAATGATTTGGATTCAGGAGTTTTTCCTAAGAAAAATTCTCAAAGTCCATCTAAGACTTTAACTTTTGGTGAATACTTGCATGTTAAGAAGAATGAAAATCGCAAGATTATTTTTTCACGAATATTTACAAAATCAAAATAACGATTTGGGGATTTCTGAAACATATTCTAATGACAAAATGCCTCAAACTTATTACAATAACGAAGTTGAAAGCCATTGCGATGGTGGTTCTCCAAGCTATTTTGACAATAAATTTCAAAGTTGTTATACAAATAAGCTTGAAAGTTACGATAATAGTTGTCTAAGTAGTCTAGTTGAAGAAGTTAGGAAGCAACCGAATTCGTTTGGTGCGTTGTTGCAAAGTCAAAATATGGAAAATTTTGACAACATCAAAATATAAAAAAAATTGACAACTTTTGTCGGGAGGGGAATCAGTGTTGGGAGCATGATTTCAATTTATTATTTGAAACCAATGATGATTCTTCTCTTGAAACTTCGAATTATGGTGAATGCTTTGAACCAAATGAGGAATTCGAGGTTCTTGAGCTGACGATGCCTACTTTGGAACAAACAATTTTTCATTTAGTCCAATGCATAATAGAGAATGAAAACGGAGACTATATGGAGATTGACACACTTTGCAATGTGATAATATTTTTCATGAACAACAAAGATGAGTTGAACACTTTTGTTTGACCTCAAACGATTTTGGAATAACATTTCACTAAGAGTGAATCTTTTTCCTTCGAAATTCAACCATCCAGAAATGACGAATCATCCGTCCAGGTTGAATTCATTTCCTCCCCGTTTCCTATCATTGCTATTCACCCATTACAACATTCTTATGAGTCGGTTGAATATTTTGAAAAATTCAATCGATTCATTGACGAGGAATAATTGCTCAAGTTGCTCTCTTTGATAGGCTCCTCTCTATGTGCAGCCCTCCCTCTATGCTTTTTGAAAATCCTTTGGGAGGAGATTCGATTTTTCTCGGATCCCATGTGTCCTGTCGCCTAACTAATCCAAACCCCCCATCATCCCCACTAAACTTTTAATGGATGATTGTTCTTTTCTTCCGCCGTACACATACCTTCCATTGTTCAAATAGAATTTCTATTTTCTGAAAGGTATGCATGCAATTGAGGGACCGCTAATTATCCCTCAAAGTTAAATCGTTGTTTGGGTGGACCCTCAGAAATTTCAACTCCTTCTGTATAGTTAATTGAGCAATTGAAGTTTAGGTTGAACACAGTTAAGCCTTTTTTTTTTGTATCGCATTTAGTCTAATTAGTTAATTTTTCTTTATTTTTTATGTATGCTTGGTTCTGACAATTTTTGTAAGTTCAACTAACTAGAATTTGAGGAGATTGTGCCTCCAGGACATGTGTTTGTTAATTTTCTTAATTGTGTGTGTGTCCCATTGTAAATTTCATCATTCTATTGAAATTGTAGTGTGTGTGTCCCATTGTAAATTTCATCATTATATTGAAATTGTAGTGTGTGTGTCCCATTGTAAATTTCATCATTATATTGAAATTGTAGTGTGTGTGTGTGTGTGTGTGTATATATATATATATATTATTCATTTAATCATATATAATTTTTATTATTTCTTTTAATTTTTTTATATATCCCCCCTCTTTTCCCATTGCAAACATGAGTAGGCCAAACCATTTGAAAAAGAGGCTTTCAAGGCTAAATATGAAGCAGGTCTCTACAATAAGGAATGAAGGGCTATTTTTTCAACTGCCCCGGTCGACCAGGTTTGATCAAGCGATCGACCGCTAATTAGAAAGTAGCCTTGGAACTGAGGTAGTGGGATGAGATTTGGGGCATCAATCGATCGGCGATTTTTGATTGATCGATCGATCGAGCAGATATTGATTTTTTTTTGTGGCCCGGTCAACCGGTAGTGATAGGAGCGGTCAAATGGTCAAAAGGAAATTTACGTTGAAAGCAAAGCATTGTGCAACATTTTGGATTGTCGATCGATCGATGATTTTGATCGATCGATTGATCGATCAGATAAGTCCAAGCACGGCCTTTGTTATACACTTCTCTTCTCATTTCTCTCTTAACCCTCTACCGCCCTTCCTCGTACTTTGAGCCGTTTTCCCCCCACCCCAACTTCAACCCAATTTCACCAATTTCTACACAATCAAGGTATAAATTCTTCATTTTTATCTATCTCTTTGGTGTTATTATCATTAAATTGTGATGGTTCTAAGTTTTTATACATTTTTTAACAATTTGTGAGGTTTTAGTTTGGCGTGTTTCAATTCTGTGTTCCAACATTTGTTATGCTTAATTGTTGATATTTATCCATTCATAAACACAAATTGTTGTTGGATTCTTGCATTTGTTCATGAAGGGGGTATGTTGTTGGTTCAAATGGCACTCACACACCCTCATACCACATTGTGCATACCAAGTGTTTCTTAAAATGCCTAAACCATATTTTTCGACATGTTTAGCATATACTTGCATATCTTTCACTCGTTGCCTCACCTCAACACATTTTGTCCCAATGTGGTATGTTTTCACCAGGTTTCATGCACTTGCACACACCATTTCAACTCGTTAACCGACTAACTTTTAATTACACAATACAATTTTTTTGTCTTGCCTAATTATTATTTTATAGGTTAAAATGGACGAGATAAAAAATTACGATTCGACCAAGTGTGTGCCCTTTTAGAGTTTCAAGGGGTTACATTGTTAAAGGGAAAAAGACTCGTTTTAGGCCTACTTTCAGACTCACCAGAGGCCGTTAGCCTACCACTATGCAGGGAACCTTGAGCATGTGCCGGAATCGGCGTGAGTTCTACTGCGTCGTCACAATTAGGAGCCTTTTCTTTCCACAAATGGTCGGATCAACGAGGAGTTGGTACAGATTTTTTATGCAAAATTCATGATGGTGAAAGGGTGGAAGACATCATATGAGACTATGGTGAGGGGGTAAGGATTGCTTTCATCCACTCAGACTTAGCGAGGTATATGGGTTAAGTTTTAGACCCCAAGTCGTCGGTACATTTTAAGGACGAGAATATTTTTTGGGCTTGACTCATTGATCCCGGCGCTGGAACCTGGGGAGGTATGGGCCGACAAGAAAGATCTTTGGTCAACTGTAATGGAGGATTTTCCCTGATTGCTACACTATATCAATGTGCACTCCTTTATGGTCACTAATAACCGGTCGGAGGTGCGCCATAAGCACGCGACATTCATCTATGCTCTCGTGAACAACTCAGTAAACATTAATTTGCCCGAATTGTTTTTGGATAGAATGTATGCTACTTCTAAGAAGAGAGCTCGTACATATACCCTCCCATTTCCTTCACTCATAACTCAGAGTTTTCTACAGCACGGCTGTCCGAATTAGATTCTGACTGAAAGTGTGGCCCACTGAAGCTTCTCAACAAAGATAACATTTTGAAGACATTGGGTCACCCTTGGGGACAACTCGGTGGCAAGAGACTGAGGACAGAGGCTGCCAACGACACTGATGAAGAGACAAAGATTAGAGAGACCTAGCAAGGCCCACAATAACGTTATGATCCGGCGTCGCTTGTGGCACGGTTTGATCCGGCGTCGAGATCCTCTGGTGGTCCCGATTTATGAACTGTTTTTCCTTTTGTAATGGGAATTTATTTCTATTTATTTATAAGAAGCATTGTTTTATGATTTTTAAACATTTTAGTAGGAGTACAAAAAAATAATCAACTCAAAATGAATGGTTTTGCTATTTTAAAAAAATTGGTCAAACTGTGTCAGTTTTTATGCTGTTAAAAACTGACAAAGTTTGATCGATTTTTTTAAAATAGTAAAAAAACATTTTGAGATGATTATTTTTTTATGATCCCACTGAAATGTTTAAAAATCATAGGAAAAAATCAACTCCAAAATAATTTTTTTACTATTTTAAAAAAATGGACCTCATTCAAGGTCCTCAAACTGAGGGACCTCTCTCTCTCTCTCTCTATCTATCTATCTATCTATATATATATATATATATATATATATATATATATATATATATATATATATATTAGGTGTCCAGACACAGGGACGCCTGGATGATGATCAGTTCGAGTCAGACGTTTGCTACAACAGCTGTTGATGCATGCGGGTTTATTTTAGACGCTTATATTATTGTGATCTAGATAAGAAGCATTGTAGTAACATTCGAGCTGATTGCCCAATTGTATTCATTTATTCTTTTACCGCCTTTTAGTGCGGCATTCGATTTGGTTGTATTATGTGAAACCTAGTGTTCAATTATTTTTATTTCCTTTCAGTCCGCGTATATAAACTGTTGTGATTGATTTATTTGAATGGTTTGGTCAAAAAAGATTAGTTAATTAAATTTTGACACCAGCCTAATAGGTTATTAGTAATTAAGTTGGTTTTCAACAGTGATGCTGAGAATGAACCATATGAGACTCCTGTTTTAATTTGGTATAGGATTGATCACTCGGTATTTTATTAGGCGGGGCATCACAGATGGTATCAGAGCATCAAGTTCTAGTGTCCTTAGGAATTTGTGCGGATGTTCTACGCTTTCAGCGTTGCTTTTGATTTTACATAGAGCCTTATGATTAGGATTGTTGAATCATCTTGTGAAATTTCATTATCCTACCATATTAAATCTTTTGGGCGCTCGTTCGAGATTCGTGTGCTGATCGATGAAGGGCGACTAGGGAAGGCCGTTGTGAGGGAAGCAGGAGGCGGGGATTAGTTGGAGATATAATTTGAAGTTGCGAATGAGGACAGCAGTAGAGGTCACTCCCCTTATGGCATTGTAAAGTATTGTTGCAACTACTACTAAGGTATAGTAGTTATAATTATCCGCGTACTGCTATAGTAGAGAGAGTGGTGCTAAAATTGGAATTTCCTTGTGAAGTTAAATTGGGAAAAAGTCTGAATGGTCTTTGATAAGGACCATTCGTTGAATTTTAAGTCATGCGAAGGAACTGTAGCATTATTCAGTGAAAGTAGAAGGCTCAAAATCTTTGGCTTAGAGCAGGGTATGGAAATGCCCAGATGTGAAAATTTGAAGAATTTTTTTTTCACTCGTTGGAGCAATGTTGAAATGGTGGTAAAAGTAGTCACCATGTTTGGGGGAGTAGAATGTTTTGGCTCATAGAGGAATCTTATGGATGGTTTTAACCACGAATTCCTTCAATTTACTGACATGGGAAGAATGCAGTTTCTGAATTATTCACATAAGGATCGGTCAGAGGATGACAGTGAATAAAGAGTTATATGGATAATTAATCTTTGTACCGAATTAAGGTAGGTACAAAGGGGAGAGAGTCCTTTTGTGGAATGATAGGCTCACTAGTATGTGTTGCTAACACTTATGGAGAAGTTGTGTTCGTGGAACCCCATTGGTGGACATCCGCCTGGGGAATTTATTGAAATAAGTCAGTTGAAGTCGGTAGCATGCTTCCTTTTAGTCGAAGGAGCTAAGGGAACTACGAGGGTGATTGTCAAAATTGAGGCTATAGAGTTTGAGATACTGATAGCCTTAACATGGTCAGGGTGGCCAGTGATAGGGAATGATTGTAATATGGAGTGTACCACAACACGCTTTAATCTTGCCCGGTAGGATTTAAAGGACAAGAGTATGTTGCTTAGGTGGGGCAATCATCAAAGTAGTTTTGGATTTAGTTAGGACAAGTGTATTGTATCTGGGAACCATTTGGAGCAGCCAGGGTAATTGGCAAGAATGTTATTATGAGTTTCACCTCGGATGAAGGAGGTATATTCTGTGTGACAAGATTGGGTCACAGTATTTTATTATCCCTTGATTCGTGAGTGTGATTCGAGTTTACTGGTAGTATCAGTAACATTATATATTGTATGTCTATGTGTTTTTCCATGGTAGTGGGGTTCTATTTTCCTTCATTCGCTGTAAAAGTGGGTGTTGATATTTTAAATTTATATATGGTTTGTACCGCTCGTTTGGTGTGTGTTATACGAGTACGGTATTATTGTAAGTGTAATGTATTTGTGGATGATCGAAGTGATAGCCTGCTAATGATTGAAAGACTATCGTATCCGCGGTTCCAGGGTGGAACTGGTTATTTTTGCAATATCTCACCTAGATACGGGTTGAGCACGCCCTCTATTATATGTTTAGATGGAACTTCGGCGAGTAGATGTTTCACTAGCATGACATTAGTGCATGGGGACCTTATAGATATGATCTAAGGTATGCATGACTTATTATTTTACATGTTTTACGCTGACATATCTCCACGACCAACAAAGTTAAGTAGTAGTGTATCAGAGGGGGTTCCTTGTTTGGATTTCTCTTGCGAGACACTCCATGTACGAACCTTAATTGAGAACACACTATATGGTTGACTTACTTGAGTCTGTGTCATATAGGAGTTCCAACTAGTTTGGATATCGAGACAAAATATGATTAGATTTTTCTGAGTTACTCTATCTCAAAAAAGGCTCTAAGGAATTCCAGTCCAAGTACTCCAATGCGACACAAAAAGGTAAGTACAACTCTTGAACCCCAATTAGGACGCATACACTGCATATACATGTTTATTATGTGTGCATATTTTTTATGGTGGTTTTGTTGCTTCAAATATTTTTTTTGAAAAAGATAATATAAGAATAATTTTTAATGATAAAAATTTTATTGGTTCAATTTTTAATTGGTTAATATTTATTTTTTGAGTCGAAAATTTAAGTTTTTCAAGACTTTAAAGAACAAATTTGTGTTATATTTTAATAAGGCTATTTGTGTTTGTTTAGTGTCTTGGTAGTTAGACTCATTTGTGACCCTAAATTAAGTGATTATCAATGATCCATATTAATAGAGCCTCAATCCTAGTGAATACCTTTTAACCAATCCCTTTAGTTATTCCACATTTTTTCTACACCCTTAAATCTTAACCAACCCTTTAGTCCTTCATATATAATATCTTTTATTTTATTTTTTTCTTAAGAGAGAATTAGGGGTAGGCGGTTTAGAAGAATAAGAGAGAGAGAACAACATCTTCTCCATCGAGAGAAATCGAGAGAAGAGAGAAGACGTTGTCGGCATCTCATCTCTGAGAACACGTCGGTGTCTTGAGAAAAAAAAGTAGGAGAACACCAAAAAATAGAGAGACTCGATCGCCTTCATTTTCGGAAAATCGAGAAGACAAATATGAGAAAAAAATGAGACAGAGAAAGGAGGTTGCAAGTGTCTCTACGCCGGAAATTACAGAAGAGAGAGAGACTTCTTCGCCGGAGTTTTCTTTGTTGGAATCAGATAGCCGAAAACTCAGCTACGTCACCGAAACTTACATCACCAGGAAACCGAGAACAAGAGAGAGAAAATCGAGATCCTAAAAACCCAAAATCCTATTCAAGCCATACACGGTTTTGCTTTCTTTCTCTAACCAAATACCCAAAGCCTTTCCTAAATACAAAACAGTAAACCCATTTCATTGAGTGTTAATATGTTGGGGCCTATTTGAGTTAGGTATTTGCTTGATTATTGGTGTTGGGTTATTGATGATTGGATTTATTTGAACACCTCTTCAAATCATATATTTTCTCTAAGAATCATTTAGTTCACAATAATATTTTTAGGGTTTTGTATTTATTTTCTTGGATCTTTATTGTATTTGTTGTTGTTAAATCCAAGAATATAGTTTCAAATAAATTTGAAACACAAGACTTATTGTTGTTGCTTATATTTAGATTTTAGAAAGATATTTTTGGTTTCAAAAATTAATTTCACAAATTGGTGAAATAAATTTGGACATAAATAATTTTGAAACAAAACTTGATTTGAAAATATTTTATTCCAAATCTGAAATTTTTGAAGTCTTGTATTCAAAACATATTTGAGATGATTTGCATTGCATATAGAAGTTTCCTGTAATTCATAGGATATTGCTTGTATATTTGATTGAGAGGGTGGGAACCATTGTTGCATTTAGTTAATTCACAAACACTATCATCTCACACAAACACTTAGTATTTGTGGTTCTTGGTGAGATATTTTGTTTGTGGCGCTATTGGAATTCGGGATTCAAGGACAAAACAAGGAAGCTGCGTGGAGAAGAACAAATCAAGACAAACTGCCTTTAAGAGTGGAGCAACTCATGTAGGTAAATTTTTTGATCTTGTATTTTGGTTCTTAGTTGCATTCTTAGGTGTTGTAACTTGATTGTGATTCCAGTGGATTTTTCATTTTGCTCCATAGAGGGGGCCGTGGATGTTTCTCTTATTTTAGGGTTTTACCACGTTAAAAATCACGTGTCTAATTTTTTTGAATCTTCTTAATTACTTTGGTGAACATTATCGCACTTAGGACTTAATTGAACGTTTTAGTTTTAAAAACATAAGGTAATCAAACTAACGAATCTAAAGATTATATTCAGAAAAATCGTTTTAACACATCTAGTGTTTATTTTGAAAATAGTTTTGTTCAACGAGCTTATTTCGGAGTTTACTCAACTTATAACCTTTTGTTATTAACCTTGTAAACAAGTTTTTCAAGTGGTATCAAAGCGGGTTTATAAAAAGATATTTTGATCCTGAAAATCCAGAAATTGTTTTCGAAATCTATTTCTGAATATGGATGAAAGATTTGAGAAGTTAGGTAACCTTTTCCGACCATCACTCTTAGATGGAAACAACTTTTCCTATTGGAAAGTAAGAATGGTTGCTTTCATTCAAGGAACTCTTGGTGATGATGTTTGGGATATGATTGAAAATAGTTATGAACATCCAACTAAGTCTTTGTCTGATAATGATCCCACAATGGTTAAGAAACTTCGTAGCGAATTTACTATGACAGAGAAAAAGAAGTCTCTCAATAATAATAAGGGCAAGAATGCTATCTTTATATACATTAACGAGCATAAGTTTAAAAGAATATCTATTTGCTCTACTTCTAAGGAGTCCTCGGACAATCTAGTCACTGCACATGAGGGTGATGAATGAGTTAAGGCTGAAAATACAAAAATGCTTGTCCAATATTACAATACACTGATTATGGATGGCAATGAATCCTTTGATAATTTCTACATTAGGTTAACCGACATTTTTACAAAATTACATGTAAATGGCATAACCTATACTAGAAAAATTCAAAAGATTCTTATGTCATTATCTACTAAGTTTGGCAATAAAAGATATGCCATAGACGAAATAAATTACACAAACCCGACTCCTGAATTGCTAAGTAGCAAATTAAGAACTTTTGAGATGGAGTTAGAGTTCAAAAAACAATTAACTTCCAGGAACAAGAGACTCACTGGATCTAATGTTGTGTTTTCATCACAATTAACTCCAGCTAAATTCAGTCCCTTAGACTTTGACCTTAACTTGAATGATGACTGTGACTTAGATTACCTTAACAATCAAATAACTCTTATGAGCAAGCATTTCAAAAAGATTATCAAATTCAGAAATGCTTTAGCCTATAAACAAGGTAGACAAAATTTTCATGGTAATCAAAATCACTGACCTCATGAAAGACATGACAACAAAAGGTCCTATGACAATAGCAGACCTAAGATAGAAATTAAAGATGTCAAATGTTATGGATGTGGCAACATGGGGCATATTGCTAATAAATGCCCAAATAAGCCTACCAACAATACTAGGGCTAATTTGTGTAAGACATGGGATGACTCTAGTGATTCTGATAAAGATGAAATTGAGTCAACCCATAATTATGAGTCATGTATATCATTCTATGCTAGGATCATATACCATGAGGATGATAAATGCTTGTCTACTCATGATTCTATTGTTCCTATTGTTGCATCTGTTGTTCAAAATGTTGTGACTATTGATGATGAAAACAACATTGATAGTGATAGCTTAAGGGTGTGTCAAACTGAAAGCATTGTCAATAAACCTGAAGTGTGTGTGAGTTCCACATATGAAATGAGTGATATAGGATACACTTCATGCGATACACTTAGTGATTCCGATGATGATCTTCCAGATCTGCATAAGCTATACACAAAAATGCTTAAGAAAAGTACCCATCTTGATAAAATGGTTAAGCTAGTTAATGAGCGTATTGATTTACTTAATCAGACTATTAGGAAGAATGATGAAGAATTTACAGCACAATGTGTCGCCCATAAGACTGAATTGAAGAATTTTTCGCAAAAATAGAAGATCTTTGTGAGAAAAAAAATATTTTGGAACAAAAATACAAGTCTACCCTGGTAGAACTTGAAGAATCTAATCAAAAAGTTTCAAACATGTTTAAAAAATGCTTACACTCTAAGTCCTATAAATAAATTATTGTAGGAAGCGAGTTTGATTTTGACGATAAATCTAGTTTTGGATTTGGAGAAAAAATTTATACTAGTAAAAATGTTTCTACTAAAAATGTTGTTTTTGTAAAACAAGACCAGAATCCTCAAAACACTCAGAAAGAAAATTGTTTTAAAGATGTCTCTAAGGCAAAACAAAGTGATTATTCTCAAAAGCCCAAATCTAATGGTCCAGCTAAGTATGTTTGTCCACCTGTTAGAAATCATTATCAGAAACCCAAAGCTAATGACACTTGGACGACCATTCCTATTTGGGATAAACCAATCTTCAAAGACTTTAGTAATAAAGTCAAGTCCTCCACACATCAGTACTGTTCATATTGGGATGTCTACGACCACTCCATTGCCGAATGTTTTCAAAAGAGATTATATACACCTACTTATTCAAATTTTAACTATTCTAGAAAGAGTAGGAATATCTATGTTCTCCCAAGACAGACCACTCACAACTATAACTATAAAAATAAGGTAGGACCTAAAACTAAGAAGAAATCATTTAGAAAGACTCAATAAAACTTTTCTAAATCCAAGGCCAATCAAACTGTTAAAACTAGGCATATTTAGATTAGAAAAGATGACTTGTTTCCCCAGCTCAAGTGCAATATTGTCATATATGCTATTAAGGCACCAAGCACTTCATCTTGATGGTATCTTGACTTTGGATGTCCTAAACATATGACCGGAGATGAAACTAAATTAACAAACAAAACAAACTTCCTTGGAGGTAGTGTTGTGTCTGGTGATGGAGTTTCATCTAAGATCATAGGTAAGGGAACATTTTGTGAGGAAGGTCTCCCCGAGATAAATGATATCCTCCTAGTTAAAGGTCTCAAGACTAACCTGCTTAGTATATCTCAATTTGGTGATTCCAATCATACTATTACCTTTTCTAAAACTGATTGCAAAATCCTTGATGAAAAGGGAAATTGTATTTTAATAGGAAATGGAAATAAGGATAACTATTACACAGTCCTTCCTAAATCTGAATCTTGTAATAGATTGGGACATACAAATTTTGATAATCTTCGTAGGAAAAGTTCCCGAAAAATTGTTAGAGGATTGCCTAAAATCAAAAATTCTTTTTATCCTGTCTGTGGTCCTTGTCAGAAAGGGAAAATAAGTAAACCCTCTTATAAGAAACTTAAAAATGGTTTAAGTACAAAACCTTTGAAATTACTCCACATGGGTTTTATGGGTACTTCTCGAACTGTCAGCTTTTGTGATAACAGTTACATACTTGTTATTGTGGATGATTACACATGATATACTTAGGTCGTATTCATGAAAATAAATCCGATACCTTCGATGAGTTCTTAAAAATACTTTTAAAAATAGAGAACTAGAAGGATACCCAAGTGTTGATACCAAATTTAATCTGCTGACATGGACCAATCAGATGAAGGCACGTGGCTATCTACATGGCAACAACAAGAACTTCCGAGGAACTCTTGCGCTCCAAGGAACAGACCTCTCCGAGGAACTCACACGCTCCGAGGAACATACCTCTTCGAGGAACTCTTGAGTACCGAGAAGCTTAGGCGGTCCGAGCAACTCAGGCGGTCCGAGATGCATCTCGAATAAAGCATTAATAGCGGGATAACCAACAGTTCAACTGATTCATTAAATGCTTATCATTCAGACGCACACGCATAAAGGGCATTAAATGTATTATCCTTTCATATGTACATCATTTAATGTATCACACTTTCATATTACAGCCTCAAGGCTATAAATACATTGTACATTCCTCATTGTAGAGGACTCTGGATTCTGGACCCCCAGACCGGAATTTCTTGAGATAGCTTGTAATCGAGAATTCCCATACAAACAACAATACCAAAACAGTGGACGTAGGCCATTCTTATAAGGCTGAACCACTTTAAAATTCTTTGTCTCATTTATTTATCTGTGATTGAATTATTAGAGTGATCTAATTTTTTACATCAACAGATTGGCGCCGTCTGTGGGAAACGACTGGTAATATCGTTTTCTCATCAAATACAATCCATTACCAATGGCTGATATTCCTGAATCCAGCAATCGAAACGATGGAACCCCTCCAAATCTGTCTGCTCCACCAATTGTTCCAGATCTGACTGGAATAATGGAAAATCTGGCTTAGGGCCAGACCGTCATGCAAGAAACGATGCGACAACTCATCCAAACTCTCCATGGCGGTGTGTCAGCCCATTCCGGACCACGAAGCATTCAAAGAAACACCCGTACACCATCATCACGTGCTAGACGTACCAATTCGTATCGTAATGAAGAATCTGAAGATTTCTCTTATCAACCTGGACGAACTTCGTCAGTCCGAGCCACGGATACTGAACAACGTGTCACCCTTTCCCCGGAAAGGACCAGCGCATTGGAAAGATTAAGTAGGGCTTCTCCTTTCGACCGATTAGGCCCTAGAAGGAACAAAAGTCCTCCTAATGCAGTGTCGAGGAGCTTTCGACGACCATCAGATTTAAGGGAAGGGTCTGCCCAGTCGCGACCAGCTGCTCGTCAAGATGGATCCTATGACCGACCAGCTGCTCGTCGAGATAAATCCCAGGAAGCCACTTCAACGCGATCGGTTGCTCGAACCAATAGGCCCGAGGATGGAAATGATGCATGGAAAGGATCTATTCAGAGGCTGGAGGACAGATTAGGGGAAATGGCTAAGGCCAAGAACCCTCTACAACGAACCTTTGTTCGAGGAACACCTTTTGTCCAGGACATTGTTGATTTTCCAACACCATCAAAGTTCAAAGCACCTGTTGTAACTCCCAAGTATGATGGGAAGACTGACCCTGTCCTTCATATAGAACAATATCAAGCTGCTGCCGACATCTATGCTGTCCCAGACGAGATGAGATGCAGGGCATTCTCGGGAACACTTACCGGATCTGCCCAAATATGGTATAATAATCTTCCTCGGGGTAAGATTTCAACTTTTCTTCAACTGGCCGAGTTATTCATTGGGAATTTCTGCTTTGGAGCAAAGCCAGTTAAACGGGTAGCACATTTGTTAAGTGTTAGACAAAAAGCTGGTGAGAGTATCAGAGATTATATAACTCGTTTTAATAACGAGAAACTCGAAGTCATTGATTACGAGGAGAAGACAATGATTACTGCTTTGATGAGTGGACTACTGCCGAACAAGTTGTACTACACTTTGGCCAAAGATCCACCTCGAACCATGTCAGACCTGATGGAAAAAGCGTCCAAGATTATGAATGCTGAGGAGGCTATGTCTGCGAAAAAGAATATGGACGCCAAAGAAACCAAGGTGGAAGGTGATAAAGCTAAGAAGAAAGAACATAAGAATAATGGTGGTGACAAACAATCCAAGAATAGGTCGTCATGGGAGGTCTTGAGGAAATTTGATAATTACACACCTTTGAAGGCAAATATCAACCACGTCCTGGAAGAAATTAAGAACAGCGAGGAGTTAAACTGGCCAAAGAAAATGAAGGCAGACCCTGACACGAGGAATAGGGAAAAGTATTGTGAGTTCCACAAGGATCATGGCCATATAACTAAAAATTGCATAGCTCTTCAGAATGAGATTGAAACCCTCATCCGACGAGGAAAGCTAGCAAAGTATGTTGATCGGGGAGGCGAAAGAAGAAACAACGACCGAACTAGAGAGAGGTCTAGATCTCCTCGTCGAGCAGAGGAGAAAAAGAAAAGAAATAATGAAGATGATCCCGAGGATGACCCCGATCTTCCCAAGAAACCAAGGCAGCCAGAACGAGAGGTATTTTCAATACGCTTTGGGTCATTTGATTGTAATGTTATTAAAGGAGGAGATGCAGGAGGAGGAGACCTTACTGCAGAAAGAAAAGCTTACCTCGGTGAGGCTCAAGCTTGCTCGTACATTCAGCGAATAAATCTAGCTGAAGAGGATCGCCCGAGAAAGGTGAACAAAGAGAAGTTGGTCATCGGGTTCTCAAAGAACGACCTCGCAGGTGTTCTATATCCCCATAATGACCCATTGGTGATCAAAATGAGGATGAAGGAGGTTATGATTTCAAGAGTACTGGTCGACAATGGTAGCTCGACAGACATCATGTTCTACTCGTGCATTGATAGTTTAAATCTAAAGCTATCTCAACTAGAGCCTTATCACATACCCCTCATCGGTTTTGCTGGCGAGAAAGTATTTCCACTTGGGACGATCAAGTTGGATATATTCATTGGTACTTGGCCTGCTTGCCGGACATAAAGAATACGTTTCTTCGTGATGGATAAGAATGTCCAATCATCGTATAATATCATCATGGGAAGAGTAGGATTGAAGAAGTTCGAGGCTGTACCATCTACAGTGCATCAGTGCCTAAAATTTGCAACAAACTTTGGAGTAGGAGTTGTGAAAGGTGATCAGAAAGTAGCTCGGGAATGCTATTATTCATCCGCCGAGCAAGAAGAACTGGAAAAATCAAAGAAAAAGACTACTACCTATCAAGTGGATGGAGGTGCAGAAATTGAAACATTGGATCCTAGAGATGAATCGCAACTCGTGAAGGGTAAGGTGGTGGAAGCTACTGAAAATATCATTCTGGACGACGAGCACCCTGAGCGAACTACTCAAATAGGTTCATCATTGGAAGCCTCATTAAAACAGGAATTGATAACGTTCCTTAGAAGCAGAAGACAAACTTTTGTGTGGAGTCATGAAGACATGCCTGGGATAGACCCAAACTTCTTATGTCACGAGCTCAATGTGAATAAGGAGATCAAGCCTGTGAAGCAGAGAAGAAGAGTATTCAGTCCCGAGAAGAATCAAGCTATACAGGAGGAAGTCGAGAAGCTCCAGAAAGCTTGCTTCATTGAAGATGTTAAATATCCAGACTGGTTAGCCAATGTGGTGATGGTAAAGAAGAAAAACAACAAGTGGAGGATGTGTGTAGACTTCACCGACCTCAACAAAGCATGCCCAAAAGATCACTTTCCGTTGCCCCGAATTGATCAACTGGTGGATGCTACCTCGGGACACGAGTTGCTGAGCTTCATGGATGCTTATTCTGGTTACAATCAGATCAAAATGAAACCTGAAGACAGGGAGAGTACTTCTTTCATTACCCCTAGGGGAACTTATTGTTATAATGTTATGCCTTTTGGTTTGAAAAATGCAGGTGCGACATATCAGAGGCTGATGAACAAAGTCTTTGCTGAACAAATCAGTTGCAATATGGAAGTCTATGTTGACGATATGCTGACGAAGAGCAAAAAAGCTGTTGATCATCTAGTTGACTTAAATCAAACTTTTGATCAACTAGATATATACCAAATGAAGCTGAACCCGACGAAGTGCATATTTGGAGTACGAGAAGGCATGTTTCTCGGGTACATTGTCAATCAAAGAGGCATTGAAGCAAATCCTGAAAAGATCAAAGCTCTATTAGGGCTGCGATCTCCGACGACGAAGAAGGAAGTACAGAGTCTTACAGGACGAGTAGCATCCCTCAACAGATTTGTATCACGAGCAACTGATAGATGTCTCCCATTTTTTAAAACACTCAGAAAGACTTTTGAGTGGAATGATGAATGTGAGAAGGCTTTTCAAGACTTGAAGAAATACTTGGGAGCACCACCACTGCTGTCCAGGCCGGTGATGGGAGAAAAATTGTATTTGTACCTTGCAGTGTTCGAGAATGCAGTTAGCTCGGCGTTGATCAAAGTGGAGAATGGAGTGCAAAAACCAATTACTACATAAGTAAAGCCTTCCGAGGAGCAGAGATCAGATATCCAAGGCTGGAAAAGTTAGCATTAGCATTGATTGAGGCAAGTAGAAGAATGAGGCCATACTTCCAGGCTCATACCATAGTAGTATATACCGATATGCCATTGAGGCAAACCCTTCATAAACCAGAAAAATCAGGGAGATTGATGTACTGGGTAATAGAACTCGGTGAATATGATATAGTTTATGAACCCAGATCATCACTAAAAGGGCAGGCTATAGCAGATTTTATAGCGGAGTTCACCTATCCTGATACCCCCGAGGAGTGAAAGTTGCTCGCTGATCAACCTGTGGATGTTACAGGGTCAACAAACACAAGCTCAGACCAATTCCGATTGGTAAAAGGGCATGTGGATGTTACAGGATGTGGTGCAGAGATAGTTGTGAGCACTCCGGACGAGGAAAAAAAGCTTGCTGATCGACCTGTGGATGTTACAGGATCAACAAACACTAGCTCAGACCAACTCCGGTTGGTAAAAGGGCAAGTGGATGTTACGGGATCATTGAATTCGAGCTCAGACCAACTCCGGTTGGTAAAAGGGCAAGAAGAAATGATCGACGAAGAGCAAAAAAAATCTGAAGAGGAAGGGAAGCAACAAATTTTTCACCGAGGAACTCTGACTGATCAGAAATTTGAAGACGAGTTACTTATATGGAGGCTATATGTGGATGGTTCATCTTGCACTGCAGGATGTGGCGCAGGGATAGTTTTGAGCACTCCAGACGAGGTCGACATGGAATACGCCTTGCGTTTCCAATTCAAAGCCTCCAACAATGAGGCTGAATATGAGGCCATAATTGCAGGGCTAAATCTGGCAAAAATTATGGAGGCGCAACAGGTTGTGATCTTTAGTGACTCTCAATTGATCGTAAACCAAATGATGGGAGTTTATGCAGTTAGAGGAGAATTAATGATCAGATATCATGCAAAGGCAAAGGAGCTGGTGTCAGAATTTACCGCTATTCAGCTGGTCAGAATACCAAGAATGGAGAATGCTAGAGCAGATGCCCTAGCTCGACTAGCATCAGCTACTCGCACCGAGTTACGACGAACAATCCCAATTGAAGTGTTAGCTGGTCGGAGTATAGATGAAGATCTGATGATGAACTTTATCACCCTTGATTTAGGACCATCTTGGATGGATCCCATCAGGGCGTATATCGAGGAGGGAGAATTGTCAATTGACAAGCTCGCAGCCAAGAAATTGAAGTTTAAAGTTGCTCGGTATGTATTAACTAATGGTGTTTTATATAGACGAGGAATTATGGCAGGTTTGTAGAGATGTGTACACCCCTCTGAGGTGAAAGAATTAATTGAAGAGATCCACGAAGGGTCTTGTGGAGCACATGTAGCAGGTCGAACGCTTTTACAAAGGGTAATGACGCAAGGATACTACTGCCCGACGATGAGGGCTGATTGCATAGCCTACGCCAAGAAATGCGACAAGTGCCAGCGCTTCTCCTCCATCCGAAGAACTCCACAAGCATTATTGACACCCATAACTTCCCCTTGGCCATTTTCCATGTGGGGAATTGATTTGGTTGGGCCACTGCCAACAACCCGAGAAAGATTCAAGTATCTCGTCGTCGCAGTAGATTATTTTACTAAGTGTGTAGAAGCTGAGCCACTCATTGACATGACGTACGAGAAGGTGTACCAATTTTTTTGGAAGAACATCATTTGTCGATATGGTCTCCCTCATGCCTTCATCACATACCATGGAACACAATTTGATAATGAGGAGTTTGCCGCCTATTGTCATCAGTCAAACATTTTGAAGGTTCATTCAGCACCAGGCCATCCTCAAAGCAATGGACAAACTGAAGTGACAAACAGAACACTGCTAAATGGATTGAAGAAAAGATTGGATGATGCAAAAGAAAACTGGATCAATGAGCTACAATCAGTACTTTGGGCTTACCGAACTACTCCCCGAGTAGCAACTGGAGAATCACCATACATGCTGGCGTTTGGAAGTGAAGCTGTCATACCTGCCGAGTTGGGCCTCCCAACACATAGGGTACTGAATTTCAATTCCCCTGTCAGCGACTTAATGAGAAGATTGGATTTAAACATGCTCGAAGAAGTCAGAGATGAAGCAGCCATTAGAAATGTTGCTTACCAGCAACGAACAGCTCTGTTCTACAACAAAAGGGTGAAGAAGTGCGACCTGAAAGAAGGAGATTATGTGCTGAAGAAAGTCATTCAAAAGCACAATAAGCTGGAGGCAAACTGGCATGGACCATACCGAGTTACAGAAGTTGTTCGACCAGGAACTTATCGAATAGCAACTTTAGAGGGCGAGGAGTTTAAGAATGCATGGAACGCAGAGCACCTACGCAAATATTATCAGTGATGTATATGTAACACAGTTCCATCGGTATGAATAAAATGAAGATATTCTGCTAAAGTCTCTCCTTTTATTGAGAATTTTTCGGGGAATACTAGTGCTACACACTACTCGGCACAACTCGCCAAAGCTCCAGACTGCTCAACAAAATATTCCTAAAAATTCCAACCTTGGTTGGTTAGGAAACAAGATATTCCTAAAAATGCCAACTTCGGTTGGTTAGGAAACACGATATTCCTAAAAATGCCAACTTCGGTTGGTTAGGAAACAAAATATTCCTAAAAATGCCAACCTGTTTGGCTAGGAAACGATATATTCCTAAAAATGCCAACCTGTTTAGCTAGGAAACAAAATATGCTCGCAAATGCCAACTTATGTTGGTCGGAAGGTACGTACGTTCTCGAAAATGCCAACTTATGTTGGTCGGGAGGTAAGATTATTCCAGAAAGTGCAAAAGTTGCTAACTATGGCTGGTCGGGAATAAAAACCCACTAACTGTAGTTGGTCGACAAGTAGAATTTATCGACCTTGGTTGGTCGGACACATTTTATGAAAAATCTACCAAGTATGGTTGGTCGGGGATAAAAACCCACTAACTGTAGTTGGTCGACAAGCATAATTTAACGACCTTGGTTGGTTGGAAAAATTTTTAACAACATTTTTATACTCATTACTTTATTATTAAGTGATCGAGCAACAGTACTGATACTTGTAATTTTTAATTATTACTGAGTTGGTTGACAAACAACACAATATTGTTATCTTTTTAACAGATATACGCAAATATAAAGTGTTTGATAACTACAAGACAATAGCAATCAAGATTTGCAAACCAAATGAGATTTTTCATTGAATTCAAAATAAATTACAAGTACATTGATATTGAAATGTATACTAACTATTACATCAAAAACTCCTATTCTACTGGTTTCTTCCCCTCTGCTTTTGACACAGGTTCCTCGCCAGCAGGCGGATCATTTAAAGACAGAGGAGAATTGATGAAATTAAGATCTTTCAACATCCTTTTATTCATCACGGATGGTCGATCTAAAAGATGCTCAGGACGAGATACTTCGATTTGAGAGTGAAGATTGTAGTCACCGAGATACTTTGAAATTAAGCTCCGAGGAATAGCCCGAGCAGGGATCCAATCCATCTCCAAATTGTATGGTGGCACAGGCAAGTCGAGCAACCCGGGATCATGGTAGTCCCACAGATAATGGCCTTGTTCGAGTTTCAACACACCTAAGGCATTCAGCCAGCCTTGCTTGTAGCCCTCATTGTTGGCATTCTGGATACGGTCGTCCAAGTGGAATAATGCTTCGTTGTATCCAGCCATCCAGAACTCCCTGGGCTGTTTGTGGAATTGATATGTTAGCCTTTCTAGCTGCTCGTGGAGATTCTTGATGAAAAGCTCCTTATTCTCCAAGACTGACTTCTGCGCAGAGAGCTGTTTTTCCAAGTCCCTAATTTTCTTTGACATATCAGACAAAGCCTGGTTCTTCGCCATTAATTGGAAAGCTTGGTTCTCTAACGTAGACTGAGTTCTCTGTTCCTCGATAAGGACCCGAGCTGCTCTTCCTTGTCCCCGAGGAGCTCTTGCTCGACCGCGAGAAGATGTAGAGGTGCCAGAACTCTTCAAAGTCTCCAACTCGTCCCTCAACTTGGCATTCTCAACCTCAAGGAACGAGAATCCCTCGTCAGTCACTGGGATCAAGGCACTGGAAGTAGAGGCTGCAGACTTCAATTGTGATAGCTCTTTCTACAAGTTGTTGTTTTTCTTTTCCAGCAGCTCAACAATCTATCTGCATTCCTCGACCTCGCCCTTCAGGGTTCTCTCCCTTACATCATAACCAGCAAAAAGCTTCTCATAACCCTTGTCAGCAACGATCAGCTTGTACTTCTTCTCGTAACTCTCATGCAACAGGGCAGTGGATTCTTTGTATTGAAGCTGAAGGTCTTCAAGGGTACCTTGGAGATCCTCGATCATTTCGTAGTAAGCCACATTATTGGCCACCGCTCGATCAAGCAGACACTTCAGGTACTGATATGCTTCCACTACCTGCTCTGAAGCATCCTGGCCGAGGATGTCGGCAACTTGTATAACACTCCAGTCTATGTGACCAGCCTTAAAGTACTCATTGCATTGTTGCAACAACTTTGTATCATGGGCAGATAGCAGTTCCATCCTGGCCAGAAACTAACAGAAAAAAGAAAGAGCAATCATCAATAAGAAGAATAAGTAGAGTATGAATAGAAAATAGACAACAATATGCAAGAAAGTTCAAGTTTTATTAGATCATACAATTTAGAGTTACAAGTTTTGGATTACATTTGACAAAAGAAGAAAAATATAAAGATAAGCCCGAACAACACTACACCTTTTCCTTATCTCCCAAAACCTTCTCAGGAGGTTGGGAAGAGGAAGCAGGTTGCTCGGAGGGAACTGTGGGTTGTTCGGAGAGCATCAGCTGTTGTTCGAAAGAAGAAACAACTTGCTCGGCAGCATATTGGATGGCTAGGGGTGATCTCCCATCACCATTGAAGACTCATCAGAGGTAGCTTCGTCCTCTTCTAATTCTTCTGGAGTAGGAGGGGGACCAGGGATATGTCTCTGGAAGAGCTCGGAGGACTCGTCGACCTTCATTTTCTGGAGGGCAGCAACCCATCCATCCCTAAAGTACTGCAGGCTGCTATAGTCCACTTGCGACGCCATAGCAGCCAACCCCTTGTTCCATCCCTTATCCCAGCCAGAGCTGAAAGACTTCTTCGCTGCCATCTTCCTCTTCAATTTCTCCGAGGAGAGCTTCTCGGACAGCAGGTTCTCAACAGCCTTCAATTTATTTTCTATTTCCTCTTTCTGCCGACCTACTTCCCGAAGTTGAACCAACTCCTCCTCGGCAGCCTTGAGCTTATCAGCAAACTCTCCAGCAGCTTTGAGCTTCTCTTCAAGATCTTTATTTGTCTTCTCCAAGGCATTATTTTTATTCTCCAGCTCCTTGGAGGCATCAGCAGCTCGAGCTTTTTCTTGCTCGACAGTGGCAAACTTCTTCTCCCAGACAGCTTTGTCGTCAGCATATTTCTGGCGAGAATCTGCCAGAGACTTGGTAACTTCTTCTAGAGCTCCCTCCACGCTGGACGAGGAGCAAGAAGCCTTAATCGCTTCATCCTTCTTCAGGATTATATTGAAGCAGCTCGTCACCTGTAAATAGAAAAAGAAAGCAAGTTAGAAACAAGAAATGACAAAGGAAAATATGAAAAGTTCAAAGTAAAGAGACTTACTGAAGCAAGATGACGAGCAGCCAAAGAAGTAACCATGTCCCGAGTAAGATTATCTTCATTACCTTGGACCTCGGGAATGGTCCAGGACTTCACCGAGCTCATGGCAGAGCTCGGAGGAACAAAAGTGGGAATTCCAGTCCCAACAGCTGGGGGCTGAATAATGGTGTCAGCCAAGTTGACCGAGGAGCTCTTCTTCAGCCTCCTCGGGGGAACAGGTACAGATTCAACCAAGGAAGAATCCTTGGTCGGTGATATCACAATCACCTCTCCTGGAGCAGCAGACCTGCTCGGAGCCACTGCGGGCTTCTCAGCAACCTTCACAACTGCAGCAGTTGAGGGAGGTGCATCATTTTTCTTCGTCCTCTCCTTTGGGACATCAATCCTAATCCTTTTTGCCTCCCCAGAATCGGAGGCAGTTTTCTCAAACAGGGTAGGAGGTCTTCTCTTCTTCATCCTTTCACTTAAAGGAATATGGGATTCAGGCGATGAGCTTGTGGAGGCTGGTACTGGCTCTTACTCACTTATCACTGGACGAGCAGTGAAAGAAGTGGTGTAGCTTTTGTACTGAAGCAAATACGAAGCCGACCTAATGTGCTCGTCGACAACACTCTGATGCAGACTCCAGATAAGTTTCAGATGTCTTACATTAACATCTGCTTCCTTTGGGCACTTTCTTTTGTTATCAACTGCAAATAAACAAACATTGAAATATCAGTTGCACATTTTATCAAACATAAAAGAAACGTGATTTCAAAATAAATAAAATAAAATAAAAATAACCTATCCCATTGCTATAAGGAGGGCATCTGGGACCCTGGTAAACCTCATCTCCAGTTAATGGAGGGTGTTGCCAATTTTTTACGACAACCCCGTGTTCAAAATAATCCCTATTAACAACAGGGATTGACTACTAAGGCTCTATTAAAAAATCTAGTTTTTAAATAAAAAATATTATCATTAACTGCCCATCTATAGCAGTACATGATTTCTGGAATTCCTATACGAGTTCCATGCACTTGATTTAATCTATGCACCCCATTAACTATTCTCCATGTGTTGGGGGCTATTCGTGCAGGAACAACGTCAAAGTATTGACAGAATTCCAGACACAAGGGATTTGGTGGAAAAGAAAATCCACACTCAGCAAAAAAGAGACTGGGGAACCAATGTCCCTCAGCCAAATCAAAGTAATTAGAAGGCTCATAAAGCTCTTCCCAAACAACCCATGAGGGAATGGAGAAATCAGAACGAAACTTCTCAAGAGACTCAACAGGGTAAACCATGGTGAATAAAGAAATGAAGAAGAAGGAAGAAGATCTTACAGGAAAAGAATGGATCTGTTGACAACGAACGACGGAAAAGATGAACGCACAAGAGAGTAGAAAGAAACGATGTAAAACTCGAAGATAAAAATTTGAAAAGGTAGAAGACGATAGGAGTGTCTGTGAAGTTTAAATACCTTGCCTTGGGAAATGGTGAAGTAATGATTACAAAAAAGGATGATTACGTTATCGGCGGCTAAAAAGATAAAAAGGGAAACGGAAACCAAAGCGGGCGACATCGGCTAAAAAGATAAAAAGGGATGCGGGAATCAAAGCGGGCAACATCGGCTAAAAAGATGAAAAGTGACGCGGGAATCGAAGCGCGCAGAAAAGTCCAAAAAAACATGATTCTACGAATTGGGAAGAAGAAATAAATAAAAGGGAAACGCTCCTAAAAATCAGGAAGACTATTTAAAGCTACCGTATTCCGAGAAAGAATGTTCCATACTCCTCAAATTTCGAACTATGAAACATTGGGGGCTTCTGTTGATACCAAATTTAATCTGCTGACATGGACCAATCAGATGAAGGCACATGGCTATCTACATGGCAACAACAAGCACTTCCGAGGAACTCTTGCGCTCCGAGGAACAGACCTCTCCGAGGAACTCACACGCTCCGAGGAACATACCTCTCCGAGGAACTCTTGAGTACCGAGAAGCTTAGGCGGTCCGAGCTGCATCTCAAACAAAGCATTAATAGCGGGATAACCAACAGTTCAACTGATTCATTAAATGCTTATCATTCAAACGCACATGCATAAAGGGCATTAAATGTATTACCCTTTCATATGTACATCATTTTATGTATCACTCTTTCACATTACAGCCTCAAGGCTATAAATACATCGTACATTCCTCATTGTAGAGGACTCTGGATTCTGGACCCCCAGACCGGAATTTCTTGAGATAGCTTGTAATCGAGAATTCCCATACAAACAGCAATACCAAAACAGTGGACGTAGGCCATTCTTATAAGGCTGAACCACTATAAAATTCTTTGTCTCATTTATTTATCTGTGATTGAATTATTAGAGTGATCTAATTTTTTACATCAACACCAAGTATGTCGCATCAGAAGTGATAGAGGTGGAGAATTTAAAGATTCTAGTGTTGCAGAATATTATATACGCAATGGCTATAAACATGAATTTAGTGCGCCTAAGACACCTCAGCAAAACGACATTACTAAAAGAGAAGATATAACTTTACAAGAGATGGCTAGGGTTATGCTACATGCTAAAATTCTACCTAAGTGTTTTTGGGCTAAAGATGTTCCAACGGCTTGTCGTATCATTGATCAGGTATACCTTAGGAAGAATTTCAAAACTGTTAATGATATTCGATATAAGTGTCTTCGTAATGCCATTGGTATGATAGTTCTTACTCATTTCAACACATCATTCATATCATCGGTAGTTGCATGTTTATAATTGGTTTCTGAGGATTTAGGGCATGGACATTTCTCAAATGACAAAAGATGCCTCATAATATCTGTTTTATGTAGGAGACCCTTGAATTTTCCCTTGTATATGTCATTGCTTGTGTTGACATACTATTTCATATTCTCCTGATTTATATTTTTTACCCCGTTGTATTAGGGGAGAAGAACGTGAGTACCTGTGCTACAATTTATATCCTTTGGCACTAACTCAACTAATATGCCATTGAGTGTTTATCTTTTTCAGGCATTTTTCAGACCCGGTTGTATAGCTTGTCCTATTTATTAGGGTATTGGTCTGTATTGTAGTTGATTAATGTATTTTCTTACCTTATTTTCGGTTCTAGGATGGGAATGGGTAAATAGAGATTTTTGTATAGGAAATTAAAGATTTTTTATTTTTTCCCACGAGTTCAAGATACTCGAGGGAATTTGGTATCCAATTTCCAAAGGGGGAGATTGAGAACACACTATATGGTTGACTTACTTGACTCTGTGCCATATAGGAGTTTTAATTAGTTTGGATATCGAGACAAAATAGGATTAGATTTTTTCGAGTTACTCTATCTCAAAAAAGGCTCCAAGGTATCCTAGTCCAAGTACTCCAATTCGACACAAAAAGGTAAGTACAACTCTTGAACTACAATTAAGACACATACACTGCATATACATGTTTATTATGTGTTCATATTTTTTATGGTGGTGGTGTTGCTTCAAATATTTTTTGAAAAAGATAACATAAGAATACTTTTTCTATGATAAAAATTTGATTGGTTCGATTTTTAATTGGTTAATATTTTTTTTTAGTCAAAAATTTAATTTTTCCAAGACTTTAAAAAACACATGTGTGTTATATTTTAATAAGGGTATTTGTGTTTGTTTAATGTCTTGATAGTTAGACTCATTTGTGATCCTAAATTGAATAATTATCAATGATTCATATTAATAGAGCCTTAATCCTAGTGAATAACTTTTAGCTAATCAAATTAGTTATTACACTTTCTTTCTACACCCTTAGATTTTGGAGATTTGATCTAGCGCCTCATTTATAACCAACCCTTTAGTCCCTCATATATAATATCTTTTAGGATTTTTATTTTCTTAAGAGAGAATTAGAGGTAGGCGGTTTACAAGAATAAGACAGAGAGAACAACATCTGCTCCATTGAGAGAAATGGAGAGAAATTGAGAGAACAGAGAAGATGCTGTCGGCATCTCATCTCTGAGAACACGCCGGTGTCTTAAGAAAAAAAATAGAGAGATTCGATCACCTTCATTTCCGAAAAATTGAGAAGACAAATCAGAGAAAAAAAGGAGACAGAGAAAGGCGGTTGTAAGTCTCTCTACGCCGGAAATTACAGAAGAGAGAGAGACTTCTTCGCCGGAGTTTTCTTTGTTGGAATCAGATAGCCGAAAACTCAGCTACGTCACCGAAACTTACATCACCGGGAAACCGAGAACAAGAGAGAGAAAATCGAGATCCTAAAAACCCAAAATCCTATTCAAGCCATACACGGTTTTGCTTTCTTTCTCTTACCAAATACCCAAAGCCTTTCACCCATTTCATTGAGTGTTAATATGTTGGGGGCCTGTTTGAGTCGGTATTTGCAATATTGGTGATGGGTTATTCCTGATTGGATTTATTTGAAGACCTCTTAAAATAATATATTCTCTCTAAGTCTTAGTTCACACTAATATTTTTGGGGATCTTCCTATTAAGTTCTGTTTGAAAGGGATATTTCTTAATAAGTTCTATCAATATTTTTTCCTCAATAGGTCCTATTTGTACAAACTGTGAATATTCACTGTATGTTTATAAATATGACCTATTGGAACAAAAATCTTATTTCATGAGACCTGAGGGAGCAAAAAAAAGATGTTAGGCCCTATTGAACTACATATTTAGTAAACGGGACTAATTGATAAAAACCCCAATATTTTTAGGGTTCTTTATTTGTTTTCTTGGATCTTTATTATATTTGTTGTTGTTGAATCCAAGAATATAGTTTCAAATAAATTTGAAGCAGAAGACTTATTGTTGTGGCTTATATTCAGATTTGAGAAAGATATTTTTGGTTTCGAAAATTAATTTCACAAATTGGTGAAAAAATTTGGACATAAATAATTTTAAAACAAAACTTGATTTGAAAAGATTTTATTCCAAATCTGAAATTTTTGAAGTATTGTACTCAAAGCATATTTGAGATTATTTGCATTGCATATAGAAGTTGTTTGTAATTCATAGGATATTGCTTGTATATTTGATTGAGAGGGTGAGAAGCATTGTTGCGTTTAGTTAATTCACAAACACTATCACTCTCACACGAACACTTAGTATTTGTGGTTCTTGGTGAGATATTTTGTTTGTGGGGCTGCTAGAATCCGGGATTCAAGGACAAAACAAAGAAGCTGTGTGGAGAAGGACAAATCAAGACAGACTGACTTTGAGAGTGGAGTAACTCGTGTAGGTAAATTTTTTGATCTTGTATTTTGGTTCTTAGTTGCATGCTTAGGTGTTGTAACTTGATTGTGCTTCTAGTGGATTTTTCATTGTGCTCCGTAGAGGGGGCCGTGGATGTTTCCCTTATTTTAGGGTTTTTTCCACGTTAAAAATCACGTGTCTAATTTGTTTGAATCTTATTAATTACTTTAGTGGACGTTATCGCACTTATTACTTAATTGAACATTTTAGTTTTAAAAACTTAAGGTAATCAAACTAACGAATCTAGAGATTATATTCAGAAAAATTATTTTAATACATCTAGTGTTTATTTTGAAAAGAGTTTCGTTCAACGAGTTTATTTCGGAGTTTACTCAACTTATAACCTTGTAAACAATTTTTTCATTAATGACGTTGGAAGTGGAGAGATGTTACTGTATTCTAGGATGTTGGTTTTGGTGAAATTAGCTAAGAGTCATGTGATGATTAGGGGCTAATAAAAATTATATGTTACTTTAAGAAGGATTGGGTTTCTCGAAATACGAAGAATGGAATCTCGAGTAACTCGGGGCACTAGGCCGAAAAGAAAGTGAGGCCCATATTTAGAGAGAGTGTTAAGTCTATGACGTTTGCAGTAGTAGTGCAGATAAGCACGGATTATAGGGTGTATGCGCACCTTGGTATGTTGATTTTACATATATCTTCCAAAATAGAAGGAGAGTAATATATAAAGATAAAGAATATGCTTAGGGGCAGTTATAAATGAGATTAGAGTTTGTCGGATGGAATGCCGTATGGGGTACACAAGAATCCAATTATATAAGTGCAATAAGAGGTAGCACGCACAAGTTAAGAGATGAGACTGACGGGAGTAATTAAGCGTTAGTGTAATTAAATTAGATGTCCTGATGTAGATGAGGGTACGCCTAGTAGCATATCTCTGATGGGATCAATAAGTTAGAGAGGCGAGTATAGACTCGTTTGCTTCATATGCGGTAATAAAAACGCTAGGTGTGATGTGATGTTATTAGAGCCAACCTTACGACTGAGGTATTGTTGTAGCATATGGAGACTTAGTTAAGCTAGTACGTTAGAGTATAAGCCTTGATATTGATGGGTACCGTGAACGAGCATATGGTAGGGTACCATTTCGGTTAGTACCTTTCAACTTGTGTGTACAAGAATGAAATGTGATTAGCGATCATAGGTTGGTAGTACCGGTCATATCCAAATTTTGGGGATGAAATCCCGTTGTAAGGGAGGAGAAGGTAATACCCCATACTTTTATGGATATTTAAATTACATAAGTGGGTGTAATTGGGAAATTTGAGGAGTTTTTATGAATAATAATTTTTGGAGTTTATGAGGGTTAGATGTTTACCGATGTGTGTTACATTTACTTTGGGGATTAAGTAAATGAGTCGGAATATTTTTATGTCACGTTCCAATTGGGTTAAGCGATGAAAATTAGTTTACGTTATAGAAAACGCATGCTGAGAAGTGTCAGGTACGACTAGTCAATTTTAGTTAAGATATTCAGATGGAGATTTTGAGTGCACGGTTGGTTTCAAAATGGCCAAGATAGTCAGAATAGAGTATTGGGGGGTAGCGTTTAGGTTTCGGGGATTTTTTGACTAGTAGGGACTCGCAATTGAGTAAACAAGTCAATTTTGGGAATAATAAGGGATAAGCTTTATAAACACTTGTAACCCTCATTTCTCTCACAATTCAGCCCTAAGAGAGAGAAAGAGGAGAGAGAAAAAGAAGAAGAGAAGAGAAGAAGATAAATAGTAACTCAGCACACATTTCGAATCGATTCGGGCTAGATGCGAATCGATTCGGCTCTTGGTCAAAAAATAAAATTTGTAGATATTTTTTATACGGTCACGTGGGCGTCGACCCCGTATTTTTCTGATTTTTATTGAATTAGTAATAATTTTTCTACGGAAGGGTGTCCGAGGTCGAAATCGTAAATTAGAAATTCAACCTAACATTAGGAGAAAATTAATTGATGTGTTAGTTGGAAATCAGTATTAGGATGATTACGGTGATGTTGGTTGAGGTTTGAAACCATACAATGAAGAATGGGTTGATATTTGGGTATTTTGGAGAAGATGAAATCGCCCAAACAGTGCCCTCCGAACTGGGCGAATCGATCCGGGTCTAGACCGAATCGATTCACATAAGGGGACCTGTAAGGCTGTTTTAGGCCGAATCGATTCGGATTGAGACCGAATCGATTCGTCTTTGAGGAACTTCTTGTAGAATACTTTCAGAATTGATTTGGATGGAAACCGAATCGATTCGCTATCCCGAATCAATTCACATTTGGGGCGAATCGATTTTCCTTTGTCGAATTTGGTAGTTTTCCTTCTTTGAGTTTAGGGGGAGTTAAATTGCAGTTGGAGATTATTATGGGGGAATTATAGTTATGATATTAGGAGTCCTAGATGACAAACCTTGTAATAAAAGAGATAACCTTGAATTTGTTTAGTGTACAGAAAATAGTTATGGGTTTAGTATTTTAAGTGTATGAATGCTTATATACTATTACAAATGGAATCATTCGGGGTTATTGGCTAACGCTACAAGAGTTTGGCAATTATAGCCATATGTATATTGAGAAGGGATATATATTATATATACGACAGTTGTTACAGTATATATATGTTATGATATGAATATAAATATATATGTATGTGACTGGTATATTTGTACTTTAGAGGCAGGTTCCACAAGCTCCCCCGAGCATAAGGATGGATAGGCAGGTTATATATTAGGATTGTTGATTCCTCTTATGATATTTCCTTCTCCTGTCATTATATAAGATTATAGTAAATCTTTTGCGCGCTCGTTCGAGATTCGTGTGCTGATCGATGAAGGGCGACCAGGGAAGGACGTTATGAGGGCAGCAGGAGGCGGGGCTTAGTTGGACCTGTAAGTTAAAGTTGGGAATAAGGACCGCAGTAGAGGTCACTACCCTTGTGGCATTATCAAGGATTGCTGCAATGCCTACTAAAGTATAATAGTTATAATTATCCGCGTACTGCTATAGTATAGTGAGTGGTGCTAAAATTGGAATTTCCCAGTGAAGTTAAATTAGGAAAAAGTATGAACGGTCTTTGATAAGGACCATTCGTTAAAGTTTAAGTTATACGAAGGAAGTGTAGCATTTTTCAGTGGAAGTAGATGGCTCAGAAGCTTTGGCTTAGAGCAGGGTATGGAAATGCCCAGATGTGAAAATTTGAAGAAATTTTTTTCACTCGTTGGAGCAATGTTGAAATAGTGGGAACGACTATCACCATGTTTGGGGTGTGGAATGTTTTGGCTCATAGAGGAATCTTATGGGTGGTTTTAACCGTGAATTCCTTCAATTTACCAGACTTGGGGAGAATGCAGTTTCTGAATTATTCACATAAGGATGGGTTAAAGGTCGACAGTGAATAAAGAGTTATATGGATAAGTAAACTTTGTATCGAATTAAGGTAGGTACAAAGAGGAGAGAGTCTTTCAGTGGAATGATAGTCTCACTAATATGTGTTGCTAACACTTATGGAGAATTTGTGTTCGTGGAACCCCACTGGTGGACATTCACCCGGGGAATTTATTGAAATAAGGCAGTTGAGGCCGGTAGCTTATTTCCTTTTAGTCAGAGGAGCTAAGGGAACTACGAGGGTGATTGTCAGGATCGAGGCTATAGAGTTTGAGATACTGATAACCTTAACATGGTCAGGGTGGCTAGAGATAGGGAAAGATTGTAATGTGGAGTGTAGCACCACATGCTTTATTCTTTCCTGGTATGATCAAAGTAGTTTTGGGTTCAGTTTGTACAAGTGTACTGGTAGTATCGGTAGAATTATATAGTGTATGTCCATGTGTTTTTCCACAGTAGTGGGGTTCTATTTTCCTTCATTCGCTGTAAACGTGGGTGTTGATATTTTGAATTTATATCTGGTTTAACTACTCATTTTGTGTGTGTTATACGAGTATGGTACCATGTAAGTGTAATGTATTTGTGGATGATCGGAGCGATAGAAGGCTAATCATTGCAAGACTATCGTATCCACGGTTCTAGAGTGGAACTGTCTGTTTTTGCGATATGTCACCCGGATACGGGTTGAGCTTGCCATTTATTATATATTTAGATGGAACTTCGGCGAGTATATGTTTCACTAGCATGACTTTAGTGCATGGGGACCTTATAGATATGATCTAAGGTATGCAGGATTTATTATTTTACATGTTTTACACTGACATATCTCCACAACCAATAAAGTTAAGTAGTAGTGTATCGGAGGGGGTTCCTTGTTTGGATTTCTCTTGCGAGACACTCCACACACGAACCTTAACGATGTTGGAAGTGGAGACTTGTTACTGTATTCTAGGATGTTGGTTTTGGTGAAATTAGCTGAGAGTCGTGTGATGATTAGGGGCTAATAAAAAGTAGATGTGCTGGGAAAAGCACTAAAAATGTTTCTCTTACCGCAAATATGTGGGCGAGGCAGGGTAAAGGAAGTCGGGTTGAGGCTTATATCCAGGCCTTGAATAGAAGGAAAATTCATAGGGTAGGATGTTCGTAACACTTTTGCAGAGAGTAAGCGCCCCGATTAGTTAGACTTTCCATTTAGCCGAAATGGAAGGACATAGAGGTAGAAGCGCATTAGTAGGGTTACGAGATAGGATCTTAGCGGTCCCGATTGTGTGACTTAGGCTGTTATATCTTGATGACCGACGATGCGAGGTAGTAGTGTAACGATAGGATTCCTTATTTGGATTTTTCTTTGCGAGACATCCCAAGCATGAAATCGAGCGAATGCCAGAAATTGAGAAAGGTCTCGGGCACTAGGGATATAGTTAGTATAGTACTCATTTTACGTGTCTAGGAAACACATCGATCTTAGGGTTATTAGGAAGTAAGACTAGTGGGGCATGTGGCACTGTTTTAGGAAGGTTTTAGTGAGTTAACCACGGGTATATTGGTGGGTTAACTTTAAGAAGGATTGGGTTTCCAGGAATAGGAAGAATGGAATCTCGAGTAACACGGGGCACTACGCTGAAAAGAAAGTGAGGCCCATATTTAAAGAGAGTGTTATGTCTGTGACGTTTGCAATAGTGGTGCAGATAAGCACAGATTATAGGGTGTATGCGTATCTTGGTAAGTTGATTTTACGTATATCGTTCGGAATCGAAGGAACGTATTATATAAATATGAAGAATATGCTTTGGGGCAGTTATAAATGAGATTGGAGTTTGTCGGATGGAATGTTGTATGGAGTACGCAAGAATCCAATTATATAAGTGCAGTAAGAGGTAGCACGCCCAAGCTAAGCGATGAGACTGCCGAGAGTAATTAAGTGTTAGTGTAATTAAATTCAATGTCCTGATGTAGATGAGGGTACGCGTAGTAGCGGATATCCGATGGGATCAATAAGTTAGAGCAGTGAGTATAGACTCGTTTTCTTCAGATGCGGTAATAGAAATGCTAAGTGCGATGTGACGTTATTAGAGACAACCCTACTACTGAGGTATTGTTGTCACATATGGAGACTTAGTTAAGCTTGTTGTTAAGCTAGTACATTAAAGTATAAGCCTTGATATAGGTGGGTGTTGTGAACGAACATATGGTAGGGTACCATTTGGGTTAGTACCTTTCGACTTGTGTGGACCAGAATGAAATGTGATTAGCGATTCTAGGTTGGTAGTACCGGTCGTATCCGAATTTCAGGGATGAAATTCCGTTGTGAGGGGGGAGAATGTAATACCCCGTACGTTTATGGATATTTAAATTACATAAGTGGGTGTAAATTGGAAATTTGAGGAATTTTTGTGAATAATAATTTTTGGAGTTTATGAGGGTTAGATGTTTACTGATGTGTGTTACAGTTACTTTGGGGATTAAGTAAATGAGTCAAAATATTTTTATGTCACGTTGCATTTGGGTTAAGCGGCGAAAATTAGTTTACGTTGTAGAAAACCCATGTTGAGAAGTGTCAGGTACGACTAGTGAATTTTAGTTAAGAGATTCGAATGGAGGTTTCGAGTGCATGTTTGGTTTCGGAATGGCCAAGATAGTCAGAATAGAGTATCCATGGGTAGCGTTTAGGTTTCGGGAATATTTGGACTAGTAGGGACTCGCAATCGAAGAAACGAGTCAATTTTGGGTATAATAAGGTATAAGCTTTATAAACCCTTATAACCCTCATTTCTCTCACAATTCAGCCCTAAGAGCGAGAAAGAGAAGGGTGAAATGGAAGAAGAGAAGAGAAGAAGGTAAATAGTAACTCAGTGAACATTTCGAATCGATTCGGGCTAGATGCGAATCGATTCGGCAATTGGTCAAAAAATAAAATTTGTAGATCTTTTTGATACGGTCGTGTGGGCGTCGACCGCGTATTTTTTTGATTTTTATTGATTAGTAATAATTTTTCTACGGAAGGGTGTCCGAGGTTGAAATCGTTAATAAAAAATTCAACCTGACATTGGGAGAAAATTAATTGATGTGTTAGTTAGAAATCAGTATTAGGATGATTATGGTGATGTTGGTTGAGGTTAGAAACCATAAAATGGAGAATAGGTTGATATTTGGGTATTTTGGAGAAGATAAAATCGCCCAAACAGTGCCCTCCAAACTGGGTGAAGCGATTCGGGTCTAGACCGAATCGATTCGCATAAGGGGACCTGTACAGCTGTCTTAGGCCAAATCGATTCGGATTGAGACCGAATCGATTCTCCTTTGAGGACCTTCTTGCAGAATACTTTCGGAATCGATTCGGATGGAAATCAAATCGATTCGCTATCCCGAATCGATTCGCATTTGGGGTGAATCGATTCGCATTTGTTATATTTGGTAGTTTTCCTTCTTTGAGTTTAGGAGGAGTTAAACGACAGTTGAAGATTATTATGGGATAATTCTAGTTATGATATTAGAACTCCTAGATGACGGTATTGAGAATGAGTAAACCTTGGAATAAAAGAGAGAACCTTGAATTTGTTTAGTGTACAATTCGGGGTATGAACTTAGTGAATGTTCGGGTCAAACAACGTTCGAGAGAGGTCTTCGGCAAGTGTGTATAGAGAATACTTATGGGTTTAGTATTTTAAGTGTATGAATGCTTATATACTATTACGAATGGGATCATTCGGGTTTATTGGCTATCCCTACAAGAGTTTGACAATTATAAACATATGTATATTGAGACGGGATATATATTATATATACGAAAGTTGTTACAATATATATATGTTATGATATGAATATAAATATATCTGTATGTGACTGTTATATTTGTACTTTAGAGGCTTATTCCACAGTATTCCCCGGGCATAGGGATGGATAGACATGTTATATATTTTCTCTAGTGCGATCCAGGGAGGTTGCGTAATGTGGGTGAATCCCCTAGCTTAAGGAGTAGGGAGATTATATCCCCAGGTCATATCGTCCCGTATACGAGTGTGATAGCTTTATTCCACTTTCAGGAGGGAATATGACCGCCTCCACCGTTGTGTATTTTTACCATGACCATGAGTGAGTCTGGCTTGGTATCGTGGTTGATTGAGTAAACCCGAATGCAGATAGGCACTATGAGACTGCATCCTCGAGTTCTAGCTCAGTGGGATGGTTATTATACTTGTTGTGTATAATATATTTCTTGTATAAGAAGACGAGATATCATATATCTTTAACTGGTGTAAAGAGTAAAATGAATAAGGATTTATTCTCAAACTGGGAGATTATATCCGGATTTAAATTGTTATTTGCATATTAAAGTGAGAACTATATATATACGGGATTTTATATACTAAAGTGAAAATGGTATCTTAAACTAGCGAAAGTTATGGAATATGAACGACATTATTATTATTATTATTATTATTATTATTATTATTATTATTATTATTATTATTATTATTATTATTATTATTATTATTATTATTATTATTATTATTATTATTATTATTATTATTATTATTATTATTATTATTATTATTATTATTATTATTATTATTATATATAGAAACGAGAACTATAACTATAACTATATATATATATATATATATCACATTGAGGCCTATATTAAGTTAAGCTTATGTGATAGCTTACGGTATAACTTTTGTTATATCAGGCAAGATAGGTGATAGTCACGAGGATTTAGTAGATGGGTGTAAGAGATTGGTTAGGCTGGGTAGCTTAACTAGATTGTTTAAAAAGGTATGTGATAGGTGTGCACTATTAGAAGAGGGGTGAGGTGTATCTCATGAGAGTGCAATACCAGTTTAAATATGAGATATTTAATATTTTAAAATATGGCATTTATGCACTTGTAAAATATTTTCAAACTCAGGCTCTGACAGGTTTTTCTATTTTCCCCTCTCTTGCGATATATATATATATATATATATATATATATTAGGTGTCCAGACACAGGGACGTCTGGATGATGATCCGTTCGAGTCAGACGTTCGCTGCAGTAGCTGTGGATGCATGAAGGTTTATTTTAGACGCTTCTATTCTTTTAATCTAGATAGGAAGCATTGTAGTAACATTCGGGCCGATAGCCCAATTATATCCATTCATTCTTTTACTGCCTTTTAGTGCGGCATTCAATTTGGTTGTATTATGTCAAACTGAGTGTTCAGTTATTTTTATTTCATTTCAGTTCGTGTATATACACTATTGTGATTGATTTATTTGAATGGTTTGGTTAAAAAAGATTAGTTAAATAAAATTTTGACGCCAACTTAATAGGTTGTTAGTAATTACATTGGTTTTCGACAGTGATGGTGAGAATGAACCATATGAGACTCATGTTTTAATTTGGTATAGGATTTATCACCCGGTATTTTACTAGGCGGGGTGTCACATAGAGTTTGTAAACCCATAATTTTTGTAAATGAATGTTGAATATTTATCATAACTACCAAGTTAAAATTGTTTAAAACTAAATTTATGCAAGGTATCTGAGTTTTGGTTCTAAATAAAGAGTAAATTCTAGAATAAATGAATGTTGTGGAAAAAAGATATATAATCTCATACCTTTGTAACCGTAAAGGTTTTTCAAGACCAATAAAGAATATCTTGCATTATGCAAGAGCATTACACTAAGTCCACTGATCATTGATATTTTTTTTGTATGGGTTGTACACTGGAGAAGAAATAACTTTCGAAGAATAAATTATTGTACAAACATCAAAAAGAGGAACAATTCTACTCTCAAATGGATAAGAGGCTTCTTATAAATAATCAATATAAAAATTAAGAGAGACAAATAATAGTATAAATAGAGACAATCCTAAATGATACAATGATAAATAAAAAAGACAACTATGAAACCATTTAACCAAAATAGAATGGAATCTAACCACTTGAATGTAATAAACCATAATGAATCAATATCCAACTCCGAATAATAATCCAACAAAAAGAAATAATTCTCATTCAACTCTCTGACTCAGGAAATAATACTGAATAACTGAACATGATGTTTAAATAACTGAATATAAAGAAATGTGGAGATATAAGTGACCTACACTCTCAAAACCTACTTCCTCAGAATGATGAAAATGAACAGATGCTGGAGAAACTCTTAAGGTAGCTCAAGTCTATTGCAGCGACTATCGCCTAGGACTTATAAAAAGAGTTATATAAAGAGGATTGAACCTAGAAAGTCTACACTGTATACACCTACTATTACTTTCAAGCCATAATAATAATAAGCATAACTTCCTCCGATATTAAGTTAATTTAAGCTATCTCACGCCAAACAATCTATACAAATGCTATACTAATCCCAATTTCGAAAGATGTCGATGTTCTCTGATTCCATTTTTTAATTAAGTATTCCCTCATTTTAACAATCCCGAGTCATAGTTCCATTTATATACACCTCTAGTATCATAAACACAACGTGTAATAGAATGGAAAACCATATAATCTAGAATCCATGTGAATGTACCGAACACACATCCAATTATATAGGCCCATACACTTCCCTCATCAAGTCACATAGGGCGATACACTGCTCGCATCTAAAGTACAAAGGCTTAAACTAATGCCTTCGGGGATTAGTTGTTCCAAAAGTAGTTTATATATATATATATATATATATATATATATATATATATAGGACATCCCAATCTTATAGTCTTAAAGCATATAACAAGGTAACTCAACCTCTCATCACACTAAACGTATAACCCCATAAACATGGCCATATGAGAGGCTCAAGCTCCATCGTACCAACTCAGTAGACATGTGGCTTAACATGTAGGATTGAGGTAATAATACCTAGGTAAAACTCATTCTCTATCTGAGATACAAGGCACGTTGACATCGTACGCAACCCATAAAATCCCTACGAGTAGGTTACCCATGATCACTCACACACCACAAGTATATTCACATAATCAAAGTAATTTATAAATAAACCCTACTCAATTGGTTATTAATTATATTACCATTTATTTTATGTTCTACACAACGTGTAACATTAATCGGATATTTAAAGTTTAACCCGATCCCTAAGGTTCGTAAAAAAATTAAAATCCCCAAACCTTTTATTTTATGTATACATATTAATTTCTCTTCAAGTACCTGAGATTATACTAATTTATAACCCAAGTTTAAAATCTCTAAAATACTCCAACTAGCCCACGTGTATATGGTCAAATCGACTCGCTCCATGCTGAATCAAACAACCATTTGGATCAATCCGATCTTGTTCTAGAATGATTCGACAAGTCTATGTGTCTGAGTTCATTGTAATGGTTAACAATGGTGGCTAAACACCCCTCTATATCACCCTAAAGCCTATAAACAAATATAGTAGCCCATCCTTTTAACATATATCCTATATATTAATATTTATTACAAATTTCTATAAGAATTAAAGTGATTCCAACTAGATTAAAAGGTTTATTTTCATACATTAACAAAATAAACCTAACTTTATCTTCAACACTCAAATGGGTTAAATTAACGTAAGATTTATATCCAACTTATAAAATTAGCATAGGGATTTTGAAGATTTAAACATGTACATTACATAGATAATGTTTTCATTAACAAATTACAAAGTTTAATATATCAATTTGTTCATTCAATCAACCAAATTCAACCGTTCATCAACTAGTTAAATAGGGTTCTTAGTAAAATTAAATTAATTCTAAAATTAACTTTAATTATTATCTAAATCTGATTATCAAATCTTTCCTAAAAATTTCAATACATGATCATTACTATAACACAAATCCAATGCTATTTTTACATAATATAAACGTACCTTGAAGGGTATTGTTAAAATCACCCTCCAAACCTACAATCATAAGATGTGGGGTTTCCCTCTAGCTGCTGGAGTTCTTGAAAGTGTAATATGAGTCCTAGGTTATTCAAATTAGCTTATATTATTAGTTGAATTCATAATTAGGCAAAGGCCCTATATTGACATAATCATAAAAGGCTCAAAACAAACCTCAAATAGTCTCAAACTTGGACCAACATATATAGTAAACCAATAGGTAATTTCCTCATTATTTTAACTTAATTTGGACTCTCTAAACATCCTACTAAACTACCCAAAAGTTAACATTTTTTCGAGTGTTAATTATTTATTAAATTTATTAACTAACTAGTATGTGTTATTTTAAATTAAGACTCAATTATTCATTAATTAATTTTTCTTCAATATTATAAGAACCTACTTCATGATCGATGGGGCCCCAAGTCCAGGAAATAATCCAAACAAGAAAACCCCGACTCTTAGTCCAGTGACCGTTCCACAACCGCCATAATAATAAGTCACTTAAATATTTATCTTAATAAATTCATGAGTTAACCAAAACTATAAAAATATATATCCAACAATGCACAATTAAATTATGTAACACAATATATGCAACATCTCAATATACAAAATTACATACCGAATGTCATAAGTAATATCGAATTAAAATGCAACTAATAATTATAATAAATGCCATAAAAATATTGGGTATTACATTTACTTTGAGTGTCTGTAACTTGTAACTTTGTACTTATTTCTTAGGGAATTTTTAATTTTTTCCATTTATAAAACCATGGATGTTTCCCTAATACGCTATAGTTTTACAATGTTATACCTTGGTGTTCTTGCTCTACTTTTGCATCTTAAGTAATGGCATTTATGAAACTTCCTTAAATTTCTGTAAACTTTATAAACTTATTCACACCTTTAAGTTTGTTACACATATTATGTAATGCCCTGACCTAAAATTAAGGGTCATTCTTGGTCAACCTAATCCGATCTGATCGCGTTAAGTGTGGAGTGATGTGAAACAACCTAGATAATGTTTCTAGTCCATTTTACTTTATTATATTTACTAAATAAGCACGTAATTCCATTTTAAAGCTTATAATAATAATAATGACAAGTTCCGAACCCATCATGCAACACCATAAGGTTCAAGTAATAAGATATAATAGCATAAGTAGTAGGAATCACTTACCTGCAAAACACTCTCACTTCACCTATTGTAAAAAAAGGAACAGGGTGAGCACCAATGGGGTTCCCAACTATAATGCGCTATAAATATGAATGGTAAAAAGAACATATATTATATCTTACATAAACTCGAATGTACATGGAATAACTACACAGTATATGCATTGACCATATTTTATTAAAGAATAATTACATTAACTTACGTTAAGAGACACTAACCATTATGTTTTATGCTTTGTCATTTTATTACAAAACTTCTCATTTAATCCATTAATATATACAATTAATATACAAAAACCATATTCTTTCATTCTTCATTTACGTTAATCCAGTTTCCTTTGAAATTCATTAAATTCGCATTTAAATTGCCATTTCCTAAAATATCATTTTGACACAAACATCTAGTGTATAAAATGGACTTCTTTGAACTTATATATATAAACCCGGGCTTATAACCGCTATAATTTATTTAAATGCCCAATTACGGTCTTTGTTGCTTTATTCTCTTTACCATTTCACCAACACATTACCGTTGTAACTCATTATATTCTTTAGTTTGTTATACTATGGGTTTATTAATTATCTCATATTCACAATTACCCATAATCCATTATATGTCATTTAAACCCAATATATCATGTCCATATATAATTATTAACTCTTTATCTTTCTTGGAATTTAGCAACTCCATATCTTTCCATTTATTTTCTTTTTACATCCTGGAGTTAACCTTATACCATTTATGTTTATGGACTTTCACCGATTGCCATAAATGACACAATTCTTGCTTCCCTAGCCAGTGGTTTTGGGTGTAAGCATAAGCTGCACCTTAAGGCTCTGGGAACTCCTTAAAATTTCTTGGTAATCCTTTGTGAAAACTCTTTCACTTTACTTTAAGTCCATTTACTTGCATTACAACCTTCATTTTTATCAAAATCAACCGACATATCTCCATTCCTTTTATTTTCATAAATGTCCTTTTTTATTTACTTTAAACATTATACGTGGACTGAAAACCAAAACCCAAGGTAAACACCACCTTGTTACCTTTGTTACAATCAAAGAATTTTTATCGTTCATTCTTTATCACTTAATATAAATGTTTAGCCAACATTTTACTTTTACCAAAGTAAGATTATCCTTCCATTTTACGTTAAAGGAATGTTCTCATCGTATTTGTGTTCATTTCAAAACCTTGTGTAACAAAGTGTTAATTTTATCAATATATATCTAGTCACTGATATTTAATATCACACACATTATATACACGTATATATATATATACTATCACTACACCGTATATATATAATATAAACCCCGGCTTTACCCTGTACTCAAAATCCCGTACACTGCCTGTAATTTCCTGAGTCTGTGGCCCGACTCAACACAATTAATTTTCTCACTTAATAATTTATCATCTTCCCGAGCCTATGGTCCGACTCTAATATAATTAATTCACACCTCAATTAATATAATACTTTCCTCCAGTTTATGGTCTGATTCTAATTAAATTAATTAACACACCCATTAGTTTAATACCTCCTCGACTCTATCGTTCGACTCTAATTAAATTAATTAACACACTTATTAATTTAATACCGCCCCGAGTCTATCGTCCGACTCTAATTAAATTAATTAACTCACCCATTAATTTAATACCTCCCCAAGTCTATCGTCCGACTCTAATTAAATTAATTACACACTTATTAATTTAATACCTCCCTGAGTCTACAATCCGACTCTAATTAAATTAATTAACACACCTATTAACTTAATACCTCACCGAGTCTACAATCCGACTCTAATTAAATTAATTAATCTGACTCTAATTAAATTAATTAACACACCCATTAATTTAATACCTACCCGAGTCTACAATCCGACTCTTATTTAATTAATTTACACATTAATTAATCAACACAAATCCAAGTCTGTGGTCCGACTATAATATAATTAATTTACACAATAATTAATCAACACAAATCCGAGTCTGTGGTCCGACTCTAATATAATTAATTTACACATTAATTAATTCAGAGCAAACTGAGTCTGTGGTCCGACTCTAATATAATTAATTTACACATGAATTAATTCATACCAAACTGAGTCTGTGGTCCGACTCTCGGTTAATTAATTTACACATTAATTAATTTATACCAAATCCCGGGTCTACAACCCGACCCTAAACTAATTAATTACAACATCAATTAATTTAATACTTTTCCGAGTCTATCCTCCGACTCTACCTTCATTAATTATCACATCCATTAATTAAATAGCTCGGTGTCACCCAACCATTATCCCCGGACCCGCTCACTTGGCCCATACCTTAATATTTCCTGAATCTATGTTTCGACTCCAAATTAATTACTCTCTCTCAATAATTAATTTAATACTTTGATGTCACTGAACCAACATACCCGGACTCGCTCACTTGGTCCATAATTAAATTGAATATGTTTCACCCAAAATTTTCATTTTAAGTCTCAACTCTTAACTTAGATTGCACATTCCTAATAGCTATCTTTTGAGCTCCTAGCTATTAATTTCTCTATAATTTTTCACCAAATAAAATTATACCCAAAATCCAAAAAATAAAACAAGGGTAACCAACAACCCGACTTGGCAAAGAATTCTGACCGTCGATCGATCGATGGCCCCCGATCGATCGATCAATCATACCTGGGCAGCTCTCCATCCCCACTGAATTCCACCATTAATGAAATCCAAGGTTTGTAAACCTTAATTTAAACCTTTAATCACATCACCCCATCACATAAACATGGTTAATTCACATCCCACACATCATAGGGATCTTAAGATACACAATTTTCTCCACTTACTTTCATAATTTCCCGAGAGGGGTTTTTCATTAAAATTCATCAACTTTGTTCTACAAACCAAATTCCAAATCCAATTTCAACCAGTTTATATTCCGTATTCTCATTTAAAACAGATATCTATACTCAGAGATATATAACACAACAATTTTTACTTTGAATCTCATTCAATAGTTCCATGAACAAAAATCCCATTTTTGTACCCATTTATCCCCCAAACTAATTTTGGTTTACACATCACTATTATATGATTTGATTATCATCAATTTATAAATCACAACAGTTAACCACTTTCCTGGAATTGTTCGTAGTGTCTGATCCGTTGGTGTAGTCCCTTAATTTGGCTCCAAAATCCCCAAATTGTCTCTTGATTTGCTTTCCCCCAACTTTTTTCTCAAACCCTAGGTTTAGAGGTGTGTTGACTGCCGTTCCCTAATCTCTCAATCGGTTTAAAAATACTAAATCCCGTTTTTGGCCATGTGGGCCTAATTAAAAAGGCCTAACTCACCCCGTGTGGGCCCGACTATGCCCAAAAATACCTCAAGACCTAATTACTACCCCCGGGTACTCTTTTCTGACTATCTCGACCCATCCGGACGCAACCGCGTACTCGCAATTGTCATCCGAAATACTTTTTGACATTTCCAAATTTTGACCTCAAAATGTGACACACATTAATTCTAACAATTAAACTTAAAGTCGCCAATTATAATTAATTCGGCTCACTCAAATAAATTCTCCAACTCATGAATTTAAACTTCTCCAATTTAAATTTTTTATCACTCCCAAAAATAATTAAATATTAAATCCTCAAAATTACGGGGTGTTACATACTCCTCCCCTTACAAAGGAATTTCGTCCTCAAAATTAAGATGAGCGTAATGTTCCAAGCTTCGCATATTACTCTCTAGTCATGTGCCTCTAAGCTCGCTATATCTATCCCATCCGCTTCTAACCATACATTACACAAGTATGCATTTAGATTTCTCAGGGCTCCCATACACCCTATACCCGTGCTTAACCGCACAAAATTTACCTTAATTAACCCGGGTGCCCATACACCCTATCCCCACGCTCTACCGCACGAAAGTTATCCGACTATGCTAGTCATAACCCGACTATGCTAGTCATAACCCGACTATGCTAGTTATCCGACTATATATATATATATATATATATATATATATTTACTGCCAGGGTACCCAACCCATGTGCTAACGTCCAAACATCTCCCCATAATACTTCTCTCTCAACACAAAAGTATATACGCTTACCCTCATGCTACCAAAGACAACATAAAATACCGCGCCCTTACTATCACTAGTCCTTGCGCAAAATAAACCCCGAGCTATCTCTCTTTGCGAGAAAATAAATCTAACCACCCTGATTCACTTCAGTAAACACCCCTACTTACCGGGATAAAATGTGCGAACACAAGACCTCCCTATGTGCCTATCGCACCACGCAATACAACATATATACACACATATATATAGGCTATACGCCCTCCCAGGTGATACCTAGTACCAAACATACCCTAGTGTCGCGAACACCAAAATTTTACACCACTATCCACCATAGTTAAATTTCATCGCTATCCAGCCAATTTTTAGGAAATGTTATCAACCCTACTCCAATAATTCTTGAAAGTAGAAATTCCTCGCATAATTCAAACCTTCACTCAGTGTACACCTTCACTCTCCCGTGAAGAACACCAAGGAAACTCCGCTACGCTATGGAAATTTTATCCACATACTATGGCTGCTACAGCCAACGCACCCACTAAGTTCGACTTACCCGTGAACTCTAGTGAAAAATAAGTCTTATATTGTGACATCCTCCTTGTCACTCAAAAATATACCCCACGCCCATAGGGTAAAAATAATTACCTCCATACTCCAGCTACAACGGCTGATCCTCGGGTTCCAGAGCATCTTCTCCCTACCCGAATGCGCCCATGACCTACTTTATTGGCTGTACATCCTGGACCTCATCTTATAGTTGACCCCTGACTCACTTAAGGCAATATCTCTTCATGTGTATCGCTTTCCCCACAAACGAAACACCTTCTAATACATTCACCCTGCCACTGGTCCCTTTCATGCCGACCTTGTTGAAATTCCTAGCCATCCTGTCGATGGCCTCCAGTTCTAAATCGTTTGACAGGATTTCCCTACTGAAAATCCTGCCCCTGATTTCCCCCAGTCTGCTGCTAGGATACCCCACTGGTATTATTCCCGCCTGCCTTATCCGACTGGCTAGTTCCCACTCCCCTCCCGCTTCCTTTCGCGTGGAAGCGATATTCCCGATAGCGCCAGAGTGCTGCGTTAATGACATTAGTATAAGCTACTAATGCGTATTTACCAATTAAATGTTGTCTGATTCTCCAGACTAACCCATCCATAAACCTTGCTTTCTTTCTCCTTTCCTCGCTTACCTCATCCAGTACAAAATTTGCCAATGAGTGAATTCTTCCTCGTAACCGGTCACTGAACGGTCTTCCCGAGTCACCTTTAAAATTTTTCTCCTCATTTCGGTCTCAATCGCTGGAGGAAAAAATGCGTGCGGTCGAACAACACCCCAAAACCCTGCAATAGCTAGCGTATCCCTTTTCTCAACTGTGGTGATCGACTCCCACCACTGTAGTGCTGCTCCCACTAAACTAAAAGTGGCTAGCATTTGCTTCCGCACCTTATCACAATCTCCCATGTGTAGGTGACGCTGGATATCTCTCTTCCCTGACACGCTAGCACTACATCTGAACCCCCTCGCAACTCTGGTGGGTTCCCACTAAAAATAACCTTTCTTTCTTGCTTCCACCCCGATGACCCCGCGTGGGTCTGAACATCTGGCGCCACTAACACTTGTGGATGATCCCGTGGAAAGTACCCTACCGTTGCGACCACCATCATTTCAACCGCCTGCTCCACTAGTTCAGTTACTTGTGCTGCCAAAATCATCTCTGGCCGTTGCTGTAGTAACTCTTGCTCCTGATGAGCCTCCCTAGTCTCTTCTCCCCCTGCTGCCCTAGCTGTTCTCTCTCCTAGGCGGCATCTGGAATGAGAATCGAATCGTATGAGTTCACCCTCAAATATAAATGGAAGAAGAACGTAAATGCGCAAGCGTATAAGAATACAAAAATCCTATGATAGGGCTCTATATCAAAGATTGCTAAGCCGAAATGTGAAAAGCCGCATAGATCCTAAGGACACTAGAACCTGATGCTCTGATACCATCTGTGACACCCCGCCTAATAAAATACCGAGTGATCTGTCCTATACCAAATTAAAACAGGAATCCCAGTTGGATCATCCTTAGCATCACTGTCGAAAACTTTTTAAAACTTATTAACCACCTAGTATTCCAAAAGATGGTGCTAATTTTAACTTTTTGATTAAACAAAACAGTACATGTGGAATTAAATATAAACAATTACAACAACTGAATGAAAATAAAAATGGATCATTAATTAAACAATTTGCCGAATAAACCATCGGCCACCAAAGTGAAATAATCCAAAACAAATATCCAACACAGGAATAAAACAAATCTGAAAACTGAACTGAAAGTCTGGGCGACATACCCTAAATAAAACTGAAACTGATAAGAGATTCCTACTCTAGGAATTAATGAATGGTGCGTCTAATCCAAAATCCTGCTAGCATCCACATATATCGCAACTCCGTGTCCTTGGAATAGAATATCAATCCTGGTGTCCCTGTGACTAGACACCTAAAAGGTTTTAAAAATAGTTTTATAGCAAGGTTTAGAACCCAAAACATTTTGAAAATATTTAGCAAGTGAATTAATGTAACAACCCGTCCTTTTGGAGACAATTAAAATCCATAATTGGATATAAATTGGAGATTTGAGGAATTTCTCGAAATAGTGATTTTTTGGATTTTCGAGGATTTGATGATTTTCGATGGATGTTGTAATTACTTTTGGGATTTAATAGGTCGAATTATTTTAATTATACGTTGCCCTGGAGTAAAGAGACAAAAAGGTAAGATTTTTATTAGAAAACCCGCATTAAGTTATATTGGGTTAGAATAGTGATTTGCGGTCAAGTGCCTCGGATGGAAATTTCGACTGCGCCGTGAGTCTCTGAATGTCCGAGATAGTCGAAAAAGAGTGTCCGATTATCAAAATTGAGTTTCAAGGAATTTTAGAGTTAAACGGGCTCGTAATTGAGTAAACGAGTCGTTTTTGGGTTTTTAGGGGTTAAACCCTTTTTCTTTCTTTATAAAGAGGGAGAGAGGGAGAAAGGAGAAAGAGAAGAAAGAAAAGAGAGATAAGAGAGAGAGAAGGAGATAAAAGAGGAGAAAAGGGGAGGTTCCGGCAAAACTCCGCGGGATTCGGCTCGAGGTCGTCAGATTATATCCACGAGGCAAGTGTTTACTTGCTTTATTTACTTTTGAGCATCAATCTCATATCGTAGTTTGGTATAAACAAACCCTAAAGATTTTGGGTTGGGTTTTAGTGAATAAAATGGGTTTTCGGGAGTTAAAACAATTAAACCCCAAAAATGTTTCAATTTGAGGAACTTAGGTTTTAACCTAAATTATTTGTTGATTTCGGGTTCTAGGACGTTTAGAACCCGTATTATAAGTGTATTTGTTGTTCGTTGGAGTTGTAGGCCGTTGGATGAGGAGATGGAAGCTTGGGGGAAGCTTCCATGGCTGAAACAGCTTCTCAGAGAAGAAGTTTCCCTCCATGATCGATCGATCGATCGAAGCCATCGACCGATCGATGGCCATGGGTCGATCGATCAACCCCTGCTGATAGTTTGGCAATTTTTCTAGCGTGAGTTGGATGGGATAAATTTCAATTCGTATTGCTTCGAGGTTAATTATGTGATAACATAAGGGACCTTTTAGGACTATATGGTCCTCAAATTAAGGGAAATTAGGAGATTTAAGTGAGGGTTTTAAATGTATAACCCCTAAACTATATTTTCGAGGAAAATAGAATAATGGTAGAATTTGAAGGTTTAGGGTTCCTATCTTAGGGTGGGGACCTTTAAATGATTAATTGGACAAGATGTAGTCCTTGGGTTTATGGAAATGAAATCCATAACCCACTATACTTAAGGTTATTTGGGAAAAGACAAATCCCTAAGTTATTTTTGTGGGCTTTTAGGCCTATATAATTTATGCGTATAGGAAATTATAATTACATTGATTATGGTTGGGTGAATCCTATGAGTGGATTAGAATAAAATTTGAGGAGTATAGTTATATATTCGCTAAATGAGAAATGGTATAAGTGGAGATATCCAATAAATCATTAGAGGGGATTAAGGTATGTATTAATGAGTAAAGTAAGGAAATACTTTGGGTTTAGTATCAAGCGAATATGAATGCATGACTATGATTCTTTGTGAGAATCTTTGGGATTATTGGTCATCGTTAGATGGTTTGGAAAATATGGCCATTTATATATATTCGAGGAGGAATATATGGTATATATATATATATATATATATATACCATATATTCCTCCTCGAATATATATAAATGGCCATATTTTCCAAACCATCTAACGATGACCAATAATCCCATATATATATATATATATATATATACTATGTGATTAAAGTATATATGATATGATGTTAATGATTTTGAAAATAAAATATGAATGTTTTCAAAGTGGAAAAGAAATGATTTTCATAATTAATAATTTATGGTTACACACCCTCTCTAAATGACATCATAAGGGAAGTTCGCGCGTGAGGTGAAGTCCCCTGGCTAGTGAATGCAGGGTGGATATAGTCCTAGGCCATATGAGCGTTTATGTTATGTTTCTGTGCTGGTTAGGTAATTTCGGGTGTGGTTATGGCTATCACGCAGGCATATGGCCGCTTCCCGACGTCTTGCGTTGTAGGTGCCCAAGTGTCGTAGTTGATAGGCCCTGGAAGATGATGGTCATTTAGGGGCGTGCCCAGTGGGGAAACCCGGACGGGCGGTCTCAAAACGCATTATATGATATATATATATATATATATATAACTGTTTTCAATAATGTGGGACATTATTGGTATTATAGCAATTTATGATAATAAATTGGCTTTAATTACATTTCCTGGATGGAAGAAGGGAAATGGGATAAATGATTTGGCTTCAATTGTATTTCCTGGATGGAAGAAGGGAAATGGGAGCATATGAGATAAAAAGCATTTTTATGATAATAAAACTGGCTTTTAAAAAGTTATATGATTTATTAAAGCAATTCATGATAATGAGTTGGCTTTTAAATACATTTCCTGGATATAAGAAAGGAAATTGAAAGTTTTGAGATAAATGGAAATAAAGTAAATGAATTCTCATTCCGGGAGATAGATCCTGATGTATATGGTAATATATATATATATATATATATATATATATATATATATATATATATATATATGGATAAATCGAGTACCGAGGGTCTAATGGATCTCGACGATCGACCTTGCCGCATAGTAGTGTATCGGGGGGTTCCTTGTTTGGATTTCGCTTTGCGAGAGACCCCACGCACGAACATGGCATTGTGTTGAGACTGGGGAGAAGTTTAATCCTTAGTGCTCTAATATTAGTAATTCTTATGGTATATATATATATATATATATTCTGTACTGAGGGACTGGCGGATCTCGACGATCGACCTTGCCGCGTAGTAGTGTATCGGGGGGATTCCTTGTTTGGATTTCTCTTTGCGAGACACCCCACGCACGAACATGGCTTAGTGTTGAGACTGGGGAGAAGTTTATCCCTTAGTACATTACTTGGACTATCTAGGGTCGATAGTAGTTGGGTGTTAGACTAGTTTAGCAGGGTAGCTTGACTAGAATGTTAGAGGGATGCGCTAGGAGTGCACTGTTAGTGGAGAGGTGAGGGGTATCTCATGGGAGTGCGATACCAAATTTAAATATGAGATAAAACCTTTTTCTAAAAATAAGGCATTTATGCACTTGCTAAATATTTTTCAAAATCGGGCTCTGACCCGTTTATCTACTTTTCCTCTCTTGCTATATATATATATATATATATATATATATATATATATATATATATATATAGGTGTCCAGACAAAGGGACGCCTGGATAACATTTCCTTCGAGTCAGACGTCAGCTACAACAGCTGTGGATGCGTGCAGGATTCTCAGTAGATGCTTATATCCTTGTAATCTAGATAGGAGGTACTGTATACACATTCCGACCAATGGTCCAATTGCATTTATTTATTCTTGAGTACAACATTCGATATGGTTGTATATTTTGATCGAGTGTTCGATTATTTTATTTAATTTCAGTTTAATTTAAGCAAACTGTGTGGATGTTTTAAATTGTAGCTATTTAAAAAGAGTAGTAAAGAAAAAGTTTGACACCGGCCTAATAGGTTATTAGTAATTAAATGGATTTTCGACAGTGATGCTAAGAATGATCCATATGAAACTCCTATTTTAATTTTATATAGGAGTGATCGCCCGGTATTTTATTAGGTGGCGTGTCACAGATGGTGTCAAAGCATCAGGTTCTAGTGTCCTTTGGAATCTGTGCGGACGTACTATGCTTTCAGCGTTGCTCTCATTTATTATAGAGCCTCGGGATTAGGATTGTTGATTTCTCTTGTGAGATTTCGTTCTCCTGACATGTTATAAGATTATAGTAATATTTTGCGTGCTCATTTGAGATTCGTGTGTGAGGCTTAGATGGCAGCAGGAGGTGAGGCTTATCTGGAGAAGCTGGTAGAAGTTGGGGACAAGGACCTTATTAGAGGTCCTTCTCCTTGTGGAAATTGTTAAGGGTTTTAGTGGCGACTACTTAAGGATAATAGTTATTAGTACCGCAGTACCGCTGTAATAGAAAGTGGTACTAAAGTTGAATTACCCATTGAAGTTAAGGGTTCGAAAGGGATCTTATGGATAGTTTTAATCGTGAGTCCCCACGATTTAGCAAGAATAAGGAGGATGAAGTTTCTGAATTATTCACATAAGGTTCGGTCAGAGGCCGGCAGTGGATAAATAGTGATATGGAGAATGTGTATGGTTGAGGACCCCATTGGTGGACATCCACCCGGGGAATTTGTTGAAACGAAGAATGTTTTTATGAGTTTCACCTCAAAACGAAGAAGTATATATTTGGTGTGACTAGATGAAGGGATAAAGTCGCGGTGTTAGTTAGCCCTAGGCTCGTGTGTGTAATTTGAGTTTTGTGGCGATTTCGATAACATTATATCATGTATGCCTATGTGTTTTCCGCGGTAGCGGAGTTTTGTTTTCCTTCATTCGCCATAAAGGCGGGTGTTGATATTTTGTATATATATATATATATATATATATATATATATATATATATATATATATATATATACATATCTAGATTGGGGTACTCGTTTTATATGTCTATACGAGTATGGTGATATGGTGAGTATATATGTATTGGTATTTTTGGAGCGATAGCAGGCTAATGATGACAAGACTATCGTGTCCGCATTTCCAGGGTGGAACGGGTTATTGTTGCTATTTCTCACCTGGATATAGGTTGAGTTCACCTTTATTGTGTGCTTAGATGGAACTTTGATGAGCATAGGTTTCATTATCGTGATTGGAGTATGTGGCGACCTTATAGATATGATTTAAGGCCGCAGGATTATTGTTGAGCTGTCAGATTAAGCTCATTATTATTTGCACAAGGACTTAAAATTAGTGCGAGCACTGGGTGGTGTGACTCTTAGTTAGAGATAGGAGTTCAGATCACTTTTTGTTGGAATTGGGGATAGGGTTATCCCGATTGCATGTTTGAAATAACGGACCTCCATGACCGACAAAGTTAAGTAGGAGTGTGTGGAGGGGTTCCTTGTTTGGATTTCGCTTTGCGAGACGCTTCACACATGAATCTTAATGGCATCAGGAGTTGAGAGATCTTATAGGATGCGAGGATGTGGGTTTTGTGGATAATTCTTATAGTGTGGATAAAATGCTATAGACTTTAAGCCGTATGATGATAGTATGCCTATGGAAATATTGTGCTATGGAAAAGCACTAAAGTGGTCCTCTCGCCATAAGTGGGTGGGTGGAGTAGGACTTAGATAAATTGATTTGAGGATAATAGTCAGGCCTTAATGAAAAGGCAAATTTTGAGAAGATATGTTTTGGGTATGATGTTCGTGACACTTTATCAGAAAGTGGGCACTTCGATTTGTTAGGTTTCCTTTCGTATGGGCGGAAGGATAGAGTAGTAGGAATGCGTTAGTAGGTTAGCATGGTAGGATTTAGGACGTCCCGCTGGTGTGCCTTAGGTCCCTATATCTCGATGACCGACAACGCGAGGGAGTAGTGTAACGGGATGGTTCCTTGTTTGGATTTCGCTTTGGCGAGATGTCCCACGCATGAAACCAAGCAAATGTCGGAAGTCGAGAGAGGCCTTGGGCACTAGGGATATACTTAGGATTACACTTGTTTCGTGTAGGTAGGGTGATGCTTAGACCGTAGTATTTTTAGGATGTAAGTTAGTAGAGTTAGTGGCACCGAGGTTAGGAGAATGGAATTTCGCGGGTTGGGAGGACCCATAGGTGAGTATTACACCGAGGAAAGGAGACCCTTATTAGGAGAGAGTGTTACGTGTCAAACGTTCGCTATGGATGTGCAGATATGCACGGGTCAGAAAGGTGTATGGGCACCTTAGTAAGTTGGTTTATATACCGCCTGAAATAGAAGGGGCATGGTATATAAAGTTGAAGTTTATGCCATGAGGCACTAGAAATGATGAGTGCAATGTGACACTATTGGAGTCACTTTACGACCGTGGTAGCAGTGTGGTATATGGTTGGTAACCGTTGGGTTAGTATCGTTCCCCTTTGAAATATTAGGTTTTGGAGCGATTCTAGGATTTGTGGTGTAGGTTGTATCTGAATTTCGAGAACGAAATTCCGTTGTAAGTGGGGGAGTATGTAACAACCTGTCATTTTGGAGACAATTAAAATCCATAATTGGATATAAATTGGAGATTTGAGGAATTTCTCGAAATAGTGATTTTTGGGATTTTTGAGGATTTAATGATTTTCGATGGGTGTTGTAATTACTTTTGGGATTTAATAGGTCAAAGTATTTTAATTATACATTTCCGTGGAGTAAAGCGACAAAAAGGTAAGATTTTTATTAGAAAACCCGCATTAAGTTATATTGGGTTAGAATAGTGATTTGCGATCAAGTACCTCAGATGGAAATTTCGACTGCGCAGTGAGTCTCGAAATGTCTGATATAGTCGAAAAAGAGTGTCTAATTATCAAAATTGAGTTTCGAGGAACTTTAGAGTTAAACAGGCTTGTAATTGAGTAAACGAGTCATTTTTGGGTTTTTAGGGGTTAAACCCTTTTTCTTTCTTTATAAAGAGGGAGAGAGGGAGAAAAGAGAAAGATAAGAAATAAAAGAGAGAGAAGAGAGAGAGGAGAGAGAAAAGAGGAGAAAAGGGGAGGTTCTGACCAAACTTCGCGAGATTCGGCTCTAGGTCATCGGATTATATCCAAGAGTCAAGTGTTTACTTGCTTTATTTACTTTTGAGCATAAAGCTCATATCGTAGTTTGGTATAAACAAACCCTAAAGATTTTGGGTTGGGTTTTCGTGAATAAAACAGGTTTTCGGGAGTTAAAACAATTAAACCCCAATAATGTTTCAATTTGAGGAACTTAGGTTTTAACCTAAATTATTTGGTGATTTCGGGTTCTAGGATGTTTAGAACCCGTATTATAAGTGTATTTGTTGTTGGTTGGAGTTGTAGGCCATTGGGTGAGGAGATGGAAGCTTGGGGGAAGCTTCCATGGATGAAACAGCTTCTCGGAGAAGAAGCTGCCCTCCATGATCGATCGATCGATCATGGGGGTTCGATCGATCGAAGTCATCGATCGATCGACGACCATGGGTCGATCGATCGACCCCTGCTGACAGTTTGGCAATTTTTCTAGCGTGAGTTGGATGGGATAAATTCCAATTCGTATTGCTTCGAGGTTAATTATGTGATAACATAAGGGACCTTTTAGGACTATATGGTCCTCAAATTAAGGGAAATTAGGAGATTTAAGTGAGGGTTTTAAATGTATAACCCCTAAACTATATTTTCGAGGAAAATAGAATAATGGTAGAATTTGAAGGATTAGGGTTCCTATCTTATGGTGGGGACCTTTAAATGATTAATTGGACAAGATGTAGTCCTTGGGTTTATGGAAATGAAATCCATAACCCACTATACTTAAGGTTATTTGGGAAAAGACAAATCCCTAAGTTATTTTTGTGGGCTTTTAGGCCTATATAATTTATGCGTATAGGAAATTATAATTATATTGATTATGGTTGGGTGAATCCTATGAGTGGATTAGAATAAAATTTGGGGAGTATTGTTATATATTCGTTAAATGAGAAATGGTATAATTGGAGATATCCAATAAATCCTTAGAGGGGATTAAGGCATGTATTAATGAGTAAAGTACGGAAATACTTTGGGTTAGTATCATGCAAATATGAATGCATGATTATGATTCTTTGAGAGAATATTTGGGATTATTGGTCATCGTTAGATGGTTTGGCAAATATGGCCATTTATATATATTCGAGGAGGAATATATGGTATATATATATATATATATATATATATATACTATGTGATTAAAGTATATATGATATGATGTAAATGAATATGAAAATAAAATATGAATGTTTTCAAAATGGAAAAGAAATGATTTTCGTAATTAATAATTTATGGTTACACACCCTCTCTAAATGACATCATAAGGGAAGTTCGCGCGTGAGGTGAAGCCCCCTGGCTAGTGAATGCAGGGTGGATATAGTCCTATGCCATATGAGCGTTTATGTTATGTTTCTGCGCTGGTTAGGTAATTTCGGGTGTGGTTATGACTATCCCGCAGGCATATGGCCGCTTCCCGACGTCTTGCGTTGTAGGTGCCCAAGTGTCGTAATTGATAGGCCCTGGAAGATGAAGGTCATTTAGGGGCGCGCCCAGTGGGGAAACCCGGACGGGCGGTCTTAAAACGCGTTATATATATATATATATATATATATATATATATATATATATATATATATATATATATATATATATATATATATATATATATATAACTGTTTTCAATAATGTGGGACAATTTTGGTATTAAAGCAATTTATCATAATAAATTGGCTTTAATTACATTTCCTGGATGGAAGAAGGGAAATGGGATAAATGATTTGGCTTCAATTGCATATCCTGGATGGAAGAAGGGAAATGGGAGCATATGAGATAAAAAGAATTTTTATGATAACAAAACTGGATTTTAAAATGTTATATGATTTGTTAAAGCAATTCATGATAATGAGTTGGTTTTTAAAAACATTTCCTGGATATAAAAAAGGAAATGGAAAGTTTTGAGATAAATGGAAATAAAGTAAATGAATTCTCATTCCGGGAGATAGATCCCGATGTATATGGTAATATATATATATATATGGATAAATCGAGTATCGAGGGTCTAATGGATCTCGACGATCGACCTTGCCGCGTAGTAGTGTATCGGGGGGTTCCTTGTTTGGATTTCACTTTGCGAGACCCACGCACGAACATGGCATTGTGTTGAGACTGGGGAGAAGTTTAATCCTTAGTGCTCTAATATTAGTAATTCTTATTGTATATATATATATATATATTCTATACTGAGGGACTGGCGGATCTCGACGGTCGACCTTGCCACGTAGTAGTGTATCGGGGGGGGGGGGGTTCCTTGTTTGGATTTCGCTTTGCGAGACACCCAACGCACGAACATGGCTTAGTGTTGAGACTGGGGAGAAGTTTATCCCTTAGTACATTACTTGGACTATCTAGGGTTGACAGTAGTTGGGTGTTAGACTAGTTTAGCAGGGTAGCTTGACTAGAATGTTAGAGGGATGCGCTAAGAGTGCAGTGTTAGTGGAGATGTGAGGGGTATCTCATGGGAGTGCGATACCAAATTTAAATATGAGATAAAACCTTTTTCTAAAAATATGGCATTTTTGCACTTTCTAAATAATTTTCAAACTCGGGCTCTGACCCGTTTATCTACTTTTCCTCTCTTGCTATATTATATATATATAGGTGTCCAGACACAGGGACGCCTGGATAACATTTCCTTCGAGTCAGACGTCAGCTGCAGCAGCTGTGGATGCTTGCAGGATTCTCAGTAGACGCTTCTATCCTTGTAATCTAGATAGGAGGTACTGTATACACATTCGGGCCAATGGTCCAATTGCATTTATTTATTGTTGAGTACAACATTCGATATGGTTGTATATTTTGGCCGAGTGTTCGGTTATTTTATTTAATTTCAGTTTAATTTAAGCAAACTGTGTGTATGTTTTAAATTGTAGCTGCTTAAAAAGAGTAGTAAAGAAAAAATTAGACACCGGCCTAATAGGTTATTAGTAATTAAATGGATTTTCGACAGTGATACTAAGAATGATCCATATGTGACTCCTGTTTTAATTTGATATAGGAGTGATCGCCCGGTATTTTATTAGGTGGGGTGTCACAATTAACTGCAGTAATTTAAAATGCATGAATGCGCTTCATATTTAAGTTAGTGTCGCATTCCCTTGTGGACATTCTCACCCCTCCACTAATGTGCACACCTAACGGTTACCTTAACCCCACCTAGTTGTACTATCCCGTCCAACTAGTCCCGGTATAACCTCCCCTTGCCATACTACTCTAACCCGAGTATAAAGATTCTTGAATTATAAGTTATATCACAATTAACTTAATTAACTCCTCTTAAATAGTAGCATATAACCGTGTCACAAGTTATATAAAGTAAATACATCCCACACTGTATTATTACCCGCATATAATATTTACTACCATTATATACGTACCTTTACCACAACATCCACACATATAATATACGTATATCCATCCCTTCGAGTGTACCCTCGCCGGATGATTCCCTCTAAAGTGCTATCTCACTAGGTGTGCTCACATAACCTAGTTACCCAAGTTGAAATCGCTCACCAACCTGGCCCAAAAAATAAACGAAATGGAGGCGGTCATATTCCTTCCCTGAAAGTGAGATAATCCCCTCACTCATATACTGGACGCTATGACCTGGGGATATACTCACCCTACTCCTCAAGCTGGGGGATTCACCCACATCGTGCAACCTCCCTTGATAGCATTAGAGTATATAAATTGAATAACTATCTAGTCACTGATATTTAATATCACACACAATATATACACGTATATATATACTATCACTACACCGTATATATATATAATATAAACCCCGACTTTACCGTGTACTCAAAATTCCGTACACTGCCTGTAATTTTCTGAGTTTGTGGCCCGACTCAACACAATTAATTTTTTCACTTAATAATTTATCATCTTCCCGAGTCTATGGTCCGACTCTAATATAATTAATTCACGCCTCAATTAATATAATACTTTCTCCGAGTCTATGGCCCAACTCTAATTAAGTTAATTAACACACCCATTAATTTAATACGTCTTCGAGTCTATCGTCCGACTCTAATTAAATTAATTAACAAACTTATTAATTTAATACCTCCCCGAGTCTATCGTCCGACTCTAATTAAATTAATTAACACACCCATTAAATTAATACCTCCCCGAGTCTATCGTCCGACTCTAATTAAATTAATTACACACTTATTAATTTAATACCTCCCCGAGTCTACAATCCAACTCTAATTAAATTAATTAACACACATATTAATTTAATACCTCCCCGAGTCTACAATCCGACTCTAATTAAATTAATTAACACACTTATTAACTTAATACCTCCCCGAGTCTACAATCCAACTCTAATTAAATTAATTAACTCACACATTAATTTAATACCTACCCGAGTCTACAATCCGACTCTTATTTAATTAATTAACACACCCATTAATTTAATACCTACCCGAGTCTACAATCCGACTCTTATTTAATTAATTTACACATTATTTAATCAACACAAATCCGAGTCTATGGTCCGACTCTAATATAATTAATTTACACATTAATTAATCAACACAAATCTGAGTCTGTGGTCCGACTCCAATATAATTAATTTACACATTAATTAATTCATACCAAACTGAGTCTCTGGTCCGACTCTAATATAATTAATTTACACATTAATTAATTCATACCGAACTGAGTCTGTGGTCCGACTCCCAGTTAATTAATTTACACATTAATTAATTTATACCAAATCTCGGGTCTACGACCCGACCCTAAACTAATTAATTACAACATCAATTAATTTAATACTTTTTCGAGTCTATCCTCCGACTCTACCTTCATTAATTATCACATCCATTAATTCAATAACTTGGTGTCACCCAACCATTATCCCCGGACCCGCTCACTTGGCCCATACCTTAATATTTCTCGAGTCTATATTCCGACTCCAAATTAATTACTCTCTCTCAATAATTAATTTAATACTTTGATGTCACTTAACCCACATACCCGGACTCGCTTACTTGGTCCATAATTAAATTGAATATGTTTCACCCAAAATTTTCACTTTAAGTCTCAACTCTTAACTTAGATTGCACATTCCTAATAGCTATCTATTGAGCTCCTAACTATTAATTTCTCTATAATTTTTCACCAAATAAAATTATACCCAAAATCTAAAAAATAAAACAAGGGTAACCAACAACCTGACTTGGCAAAGAATTCCGACCGTCGATCGATCGATGGCCCCCGATCGATCGATCGATCATACCTGGGCAGCACTCCTTCCCCACTGAATGCCACCATTAACGAAATCCAAGGTTTGTAAACCTTAATTTATACCTCTAATCACATCACCCCATCACATAAACATGGTTAATTCAAATCCCACACATCATAGGGATCTTAAGATACACAATTTTCTCCACTTTCTTTCATAATTTCCCGAGATGGGTTTTCCATTAAAATTCATCAACTTTGTTCTACAAACCAAATTCCAAATCCAATTTCCACCAGTTTATATTCCAGATTCTCATTTAAAACAGATATCTATACTCAGAGATATATAGCACAATAATTTTTACTTTGAATCTCATTCAATATTTCCATGAACAAAAACCCCATTTTTGTACCCATTTATCCCCAAAACGAATTTTGGTTTACACATCACTATGATATGAATTGATTATCATCAATTTAGAAATCACAACAGTTAACCACTTGCCTGGAATTGTTCGTAATGTCTGATCCGTTGGTGTTGTCCCTTAATTTGGCTCCAAAATCCCCAAATTGGCTCTTGATTTTCTTTCCCCCAACTTTCTTCTAAAACCCTAGGTTTAGAGGTGTGTTGATTGCCGTTCCCTAATCTCTCAATCAGGTTAAAAATATTAAATCCCATTTTTGGCCATGTGGGACTAATTAAAAAGGCCCAACTCACCCCGTGTGGGCCCGACTATGCCCAAAAATACCCCGAGACCCAATTACTACCCCCGGGTACTCTTTTCTGACTATCTCGACCAATCCGAACGCAACCGCGTACTCAGAATTGTCATCTGAAATATATTTTGACATTTCCAAATTTCGACCTCAAAATGCGACACACATTAATTCGAACAATTAAACTTAAATTCCCCAATTATAATTAATTTGGTTCACTCAAATAAATTCTCCAATTCATGAATTTAAATTTCTCAAATTTAAATATTTTTTCATTCCCAAAAATAATTAAATATTAAGTCCTCAAAATTACGGGGTGTTACACATTAATCATCAAAAGGCTTACCCACTAGTCCCATACTTAGAAGGCATCCAAAAATACAGGGAGAGAAAAACTAACCAACCACCCTTCGTCACAAAAGCAATTAAATAATACTAATAAGTCACACAAACTGATCATAATCAATCAACGTACCAAACTACGCATGATAGTCCAATTCAATTAAATCTTAATTTAATTAACTCGTCGTCATAAACACCCAAATTAATCTCATATAATTATTTGAAATCAAATACACCGAGGTTTCACCATTTATACAACAAAATTCCAATTTCATTAAATTACATGAATTATACGCCCCCAAATTCATTTATTTCAAAATTGGGGTTTTTCTACATGCAACCTACATTAATAAAACCCAAAATCCGCTCATAAATCCTACGCACCCAAGGGTTATGAATATTAATCATATTAAAGGATTTCATAAAAACAGCCCCAAGTTTTATATGTCCACTTTCTCTAATTAGATTGCTAATTGATGTTAAGAAAACATTAAATTAAGGTTTAGGCAACACTTAAAACACATAATACAAAAGGAAAAGAATAGAGTATTCATGCCTACGATTAGTTGGATCAAAATATGAATAGAAGGTTGAACTCCTCTTAAGAAAACACCAATTGAGTCTTCAAAAGTTGTTAAAAGTTGGGGATAGGGGTTGAAGATGAGAGGAAATATGTTTTGAAAAGATACTGGAGAAAGTTAGATAGAAAAGTGATTTTTGAAGTCCTAGCCCAGTATTAGTGTAGTATTTAAGGGGTTAAAGAGTTAAAACACAATTAGGAGTCTCCCATCCATCCACAGCCCCCATCGTTCGAACGAGTACACCTGTCGTTCGAACGCATGCGACGTCGTTCAAACGTCATGCAGCATCATTTGAACGACCCCCAAAATCCAAAATTAAATATTTTAAAATCCGACTTTAATTATCTAATAAAAATACATTAGCAAAACAAATACGCATCTGACAGTTAAATATTTAAATAAAAACCTCATAACCTTTTTGTAAAAGACCCGAATTAATTCCCGATTGAAAAATAAACCAAGTTAAATTCTTAATGGCTAGTAACTCGAAGTTTTTATTTTTCTCCAAAATAACTAAAGTTAATTAATTAAAATACGGGGTGTTACATACTTCCCCACTAGAAAATAATTTCGTCGTCGAAATTAGACGAAGTATACACATCAACGCGTAAATCGCGCAAAAGAAAATAAGGATCACATATGCCTACCCATAGAATATGATAATTAGGCGCCCATACACCCAATTCTACACACACCAACCCCACGAACAACAAAATAATATACATCGCTATATATATATATATAACTATGAAAGTAACGGCGTACCACACGCACTCGCAAATCACCACTAGAATTTATATCCGATAATTTTCGGAATACATAAATCCTCAAATCAAATCACATCACTGCATCGATATAAGACATACCCAAAATTTATACTAATGATCTTCTAAATAAATATCGTCTCCAAAATCAACTCTAAGTATCCTCATATCAAGCTTACTAATTCTAAACTCAATATCTACAACGTCTTCAACAAAAAATTATATATCTCCAAGAAACACATTTAACACGTATGCTAGACCCTCTACCTTAAGGAGTACGCATAAATAAAGGGAATCAAAGTTCGATAATGCATAAGCTAAATCGACTCACAACTTACGACACCTAAGACCATGCCCTGATACCATCTGTCACACCCCGCGCAATCTGACAGAAGGGATGGCCAGCTACCGCCACCGAATTATGTTGGGCGTGAACTAAATAAATACCATTCTTAGCATGAGACAGATATGAGAAATAAATAAATCATTCCATAAGATAAAAAATTGAATCAATCTCAAATGATCATAAATAACTACGCGATAAAAGACCCATCACATGCTAAAACTCCGAATAAATCCAATCTCCAATAATGATTAACTAAAATCTGAATAACAACCGACTAATTAAACCAACTGAAATCCTCTAAACAACTTTGGAATCGAATGGCCTAATAAAAATCAAATGAAGTGTCATAATTAAATACAGCTGAAAAGGAAAGTCTAACTAAACAATGAATAAAATGAATAAATCCAGATGCACCTCCAAATGATAACTTCGCTAATCCTATGCAGCTTCTCCACAACTTATCCTGAAAAAGTTAGTCAACGCACGAGGTCAGAGCCCCGAGCATGAATACACACTACTCCCCTCAAATAGGATCCTTGAATCCAGATAGTAGCATTATACGCAATAAATATCACAATAGAGCATGTCAAATTGAACGAGATAATTAAACGTGATAGATATAAATCACTAACAACCCGTAGAAATCTCCATTTAAAAAGGCACACCAATATGATTTCAAATTCCCAAGTCCCATTATGTTAATTTAATTAAATTAACCAACTTTTCTTATATCCTCAATTTTTATTATGGCGGTCCTCCCGCCTCGGGTGATTTCTCCACCAAAATACACATCCCCTCGTCAAAACGCCGACTGGCCCGTTTAAATTGTCGGCCCTTGCTGATTGACGAGATTGCACACACGACACGACATAAAATGCCGGCTGGACCATTTAAACTGTCAGCCCTCACTGATTATGTCACCAATATATTTCAATACTCGTTTTATTATCTTAACTATTAATTCTCAATTTCTTAATTCACAATTTCAAATGACCCCACCCTGTTAATCGATGTGAGATCCTCAAAATACCCCTTAGTCCCATACCTAAGGATCCCTAAGTTATCAATACGTCTTACCCTAAGTATAGGATGAATTTTTGACATAAACCTCGATCTAGTCTCATGCCTAGGCTAGCATAACGACGATAAAGTGACAAAAATCATCCCACCCCCGACATAACGAAGTCGTAATAATCTACCCACACTAGCCCTATACCTAGTAGGCATAAATCATCAAAAGGCCTACCCACTAGTCCCATACCTAGAAGGCATCCAAAAATATAGGGAGAGAAAAACTAAACAACTACCCTTCATCACAAAAGCAATTAAATAATACCAATAAGTCACACAAACTGATCATAATTAATCAACATACCAAACTACGCCTGATAGTCCAATTCAATTAAATCTTAATTTAATTAACTCATCGTCATAAACACCCAAATTAATCTCATATAATTATTTGAAATTAAATACACCGAGGTTTCATCATTTATACAACAAAATTTCAATTTCATTAAATTACTTGAATTATACGCCCCCAAATTCATTTATTTCAAAACTGGAGTTTTTCTACGTGCAACCTACACCAATAAAACCTAAAATCCGCTCATAAATCCTCCGCACCCAAGGGTTATGAATATTAATCGTATTAAAGGATTTCATAAAAATATCCCCAAGTTTTATATGTCAACTTTCTCTAATTAGATTGCTAATTGATTATAAGAAAACATTAAATTAAGGTTTAGGCAACACTTAAAACACATAATACAAAAGGAAAAGAATAGAGTATTCATGCCTACGATTAGTTGGATCAAAATATGAATAGAAGGTTGAACTCCTCTTGAGAAAACACCAATTGAGTCTTCAAAAGTTGTTAAAAGTTGGGAATAGGGGTTGAAGATGAGAGGAAATATATTTTGAAAAGATACTGGAGAAAGTTAGATAGAAAAGTGATTTTCGAAGTCCCAGCCCAATATTAGTGTAGTATTTAAAGGGTTAAAGAGTTAAAACACAATTAGGAGTCTCCCATCCATCCACCGCCCCTGTCGTTCGAACGAGTACACCTGTCGTTCGAACGCATGTGACATCCTCATTTGAACGACCCCCAAAATCCAAAATTAAATATTCTAAAATCTGACTTTAATTATTTGATAAAAATACATTAGCAAAACAAATACGCACCTGCCAATTAAATATTTAAATAAAAACCTCATAACCTTTTTATAAAAGACCCGAATTAATTCCCGATTGAAAAATAAACCAAGTTAAATTCTTAAAGGTTAGTAACTCCAAGATTTTATTCTCCTCCAAATTAATTAAAGTCAATTAATTAGAATACGGGGTGTTACACATCAACGCGTAAATCGCGCAAAAGAAAATAAGGATCACATATGCCTACCCATAGAATATGATAATTAGGCGCCCATACACCCAATTCTACTCACACCTACCCCCACGAACAACAAAATAATATATATATATATATATATATATATATATAAGGAGTAGAATATATGGCACTATTCAATAAGATGATAACTTAATTAGGGGTCCTGATTTGGTCAACAATGCAACGATCCAATGGTTGAGATTGTTTTGATTCATTTTCCTCTTTTAACCCTGCTTCCAATAGTAAATTATGTTGCCACATAAACGATTCCTTTTGGGCAATATAGTAATTTTTGTTTCAAATACCCTCACATGGGTTGTCTGATTTAGGCACGGGTTGTTAAATTTAAGAACTCAAGTACCACCTCACCTAGCTGTCATAATTTTCACTTTAATTTGAATTTTTTCGTACTATAACTTTGTCTCCCTCACCAAATAGTTTTTCACTCACTCACATTTTCATCCCCAATTTCTCTCTCTAAAATAACCATTTCCTTTCTTATAAAAAAAACCCAGAACACGAAGCACCACCGTACCTCTCTCTTTCTTTGACTGCAGTGGAGCCGGCAGCACAACTGGTGTAGCTGGATGGTAGATAGACAAGGTTCGAAGATTGTACACGATCTAAAATAGTTTTTGCGTTGAATGTACATGATCTAATGTTCCATTGTTTTTTTTTCAATTTTTGCGTTGAATGGTATTCCTCTATCTCCATGCTCTGAGATGATTTGAATTATATTTCTCTATCTCCATGCTCTGATATGATTCTCATTATGCATTTTTAGTTTTGGTTTTACAACAGGGGAAGATCTGTTACAGTAGTTTTGGCTTCACAAGTTACAACACGACATACCAGAAGAAATGTCAGCAAATTTGAGGCCCTGATTTTGGCTTTACAGTATTTGTTACAGTGGTTTTGGCTTTACAGTAGTTTTCTTCTTCACTGATTTTTAAATTTTTTTTGCTGATTTTTTTATATTTTTTGAGGGTGTCCTCTACACTGCATCAGCAAATACCATGGACGAGAACTCATCTCCGCTACCAACGAGCGGATCCGGGATGAGAAAATACCATGGACGAGATCTGGTAACTCATCTTTGCCACTACCAAGTAGATCTGGGACGATAAACCATCGTCACCACCATGGAGCTCGCAGACTGTTTCGATTAGTTGAGCCGTCGACAAGAAGATTTGGGTTTTTTTGTTATTTTTGGATATGTATTTTCACCAACATTCCATAACTTTCATTTTATTATGATTTCAGTTTATAACTTTCCTCTTATCTCTTCTAGATTCATCTATCTTTGATGTGTGTTTTGAGTTGAATTATTTCAGTTTGAGGATTTAATTTCAGGTGTACTCTGTTTTTTTTCTTTTTTTAATTTATGATCTGAAAAAAAGTATTGTATGTTTTTAGTTCTAAATCATGGTTAAAAATGGGACGTGTTTTATTTTTTCAGCAGCTTCTTCGACACAAATTAAGATGTACGGTTGTTTAGTTCAAAATATGGATATAGTTAAGGTTCCGAATCATAATGAAGGTTAATTTTTTTTTAGATTTAATTGAGGTTTAATCATCTCACCAATTTTCGGATTTTTCTTTTTGGAAGCCATATATCTCTTTGTTTAACATTTTTTTTGTAACATAAGAAGGATGTTTGTGTTCGGTCATGCAGATGATACGAGGTCAGTAATGGGCCAAATTGATAAAAGTGGTGAAGGAGTCTGGGTTCAAGCACATTTTACCATATTTCATTTCACGAGCAGTAAATTTAGTTATGTAGATTATGAATTTAGTTATATAGTTTTATCACTATTATGTTAGAATATGGGTGGATAAATGTTGTTTTAACTTGATTTGTTTCTTTTTGATAACCCTGTAGGAATTTGTATGATATAGGCCATATGGACGTAGAGGTTGACGTGATTGTATTCAGATTTTGGTCGTGTGTAGGATATTGAACCATAAAATTTCTTAGGGGAGTTTTATTTAAAGTCTTTGAGAAAGGAAATTTATTTTATTTTTATTGTTATTTATTCTTAAAAAAATAATGCAAAATGTTTATTTAACCACAAATGAATCCTGTCAAAATAAATATGTCAAACTAAATTCAACACAACAGGACATCAAATATATTTTTACCAATTACGAATTCTAATCAAGTAAAAGCCGCATAACATAAAATGTTTTTTTTAAACAAAAAACAAACTCGACCAAAATAAAAATGACACGACATGGTACAACATGAAATATAAAATTGGCACAATATAAATGTCAAGACATGACATGATATATTTTTTTATGTATAACGAACTGTCTAAGGAGAATTGGCACAACACAAAATATTTTTACAATAAAAAACGAATCCGATCAAAATAAAAATGACATGATACGAAATGACATGCAAGTATACAGTGTGTTTAGTTTGTATTTCTAAAGGTTAATTGTTAAGAATAAAAAAAGAATTTGTAATGGTTTTCACACCCCGCCTACTACCTATGTTGAAAGGTAAAATTGTTATAATAGTAGTTATAAAAAGGTATGTTTAATTAATTAATTAAATTTTGCTACCTTGATCCAAGATGGGTTATTATCTTCAATTTTAGTAACTGACGAATGTCAATCTTAAAAAACTTAATCTTTGGATGGATGAATCCCTTGCTATCATGAATTGTAGATTAATTGTCCCAATAATTTTACACAACTCACATTAAAAACACTTGATTCGATTAGTTGAAAATTAACAATGTATTTATTTGTAGACGACAATACAATGTTGACAATTATATTTTAACCTCTAACAAAAATATTGCATCCTTGGTTTTTGGTGTGTTTTATCTCTTAATTTTTAGATTTTGTGTTTATGCAATCTTGCACAACAGGCATACATGGTAATTTTGAAGGTAAAAGATATGGAAAGATTTTGAATTGTCAAAGTGGGTAACAGTTGTAAACAAAAGTTTAAAATATATGCCCTTGCAAAAAGATATTGGCACAATCGTTGTATAGAAAAGTTATACAAATAAAGAAAAGATAGATAAAGATTTTAAGTGGGACCAAGGAAGATAGTATCAAAACAATTTATAACTGACAAAAGGAGATTTCATGTATCTATAAATGAAGCATATATATATTAAATATATGAAAATGTGTGGCTCGAGGTGGTTATAAAATCAGAATCCAAATAGTATATTAAGTGGTCATAAAGTCAAAAGCTTTGAATAGACGAAAAGCGTAGCTCGAGGCTTATTTTTCCAAAGTTTTATCTTTCCAAAATTTTAATAAAGGAAAATACCCAAGGCTTAAAAAAAATAATGGTTAGATACTCGAGAATATATATATAAAATATATTTTATAGAAACATATAAATATTTTTATATAAAGAAATATATATTTAACGTACGTCAATATTTAAAAAAATTTACAACCATCAATATAATGGTCGGACACTTTAACTATTTGATATATGCTACAAAAAAAAATTATTTTTAATAAAATAATATTAATAGCTATTTTAATATAATTTTATTTTTACACACAAAAAAAAATAATTTTAAATAAAATGCTTTACAGTTTTAGTTATTTATAAAAGACCGTTAAACACATTTTTTTAATTATAAACAATACAATTATTACATGTGATAATGTATTAGACGTAGACTGCAATGCTGGCTTTCCTTGCACTTTGAATAGCTTGCGTCAGTGGCCAAAGAAAAGGGTTGTCGGTAATTTTTTCATAGATGACCTTGGAATGGGCAATAAGATATTTGCATATGTGATGAGAATCCAATGCAAGATTGCATCTGTCCATTTAAAGGTCTTTACATCAAATCCCTTCTTCATTGACATATTAAGTTTTTGGATTTAAATTATTTGGAGTTACATTCATTTGTATCTTATATTTTATTTTCACACTCATTGCGTATATGTTTAAAACTCATGCCATATACGACTATCGTGACATACAAACTAATATACAAAATGTTTTTATATATGCAAAACATTTTATATTAATGTACGTTTTTTTAATAACGCACAAAATACTTTTTAATTTTATTTTCTATTAACGTGCAAAATAAATTGTACTTGATATTTTTACTGTTTTTGACAATTTTTTAAATACTACACTTTAGAAAAACATAATAAAACAGCATACAATTTAAATATACATAGATGAAACAATTTTTGATTTTTTTTTTTTAATTTTATACAAAATTTTAAAACAAATTTGAAAGTACCCTTCGTTTTAATTTTTTTTACGTTATTTGAAAAAAATCCAAACTACATTGTTTTGTTATTTTTGTGGGGTTTATGATCTGAAAAAAATACTTCTTTTGTTGTTATTTACACTATTCGGTAGCTGCTAAATATTATTTTTTCCCCTAATATTCGTAATTGCGCAATACAAGAAAACTTTTTGGGATATATGTTCTGCAAGTTTCATGACAGGTTGAGTGGGCTTCAAATTAAATAATAATTTATTAGAGTTTTGACAATAATTTTGAAAGGTTTCGATTATAATACTTTAAGAGTTTGATTTTTTTAGCTAACATGTACGAGTTTGCCAAAAACAATTTGTGGCATGGTGGAGTGATGGTAAGGTTTTAGCTAAAATTCTTAATATTTTTTAAAATAAAATTATTTATTATATTAAAAAATTAAAATCTTAAAAGTCAATTTTTAATTCATACAAAATATTCTATTGTTTATAAAACATTTATTATTATTTACACAAGTAATAGAGGCACAACACTAAATGTTTTTTCAAACCAAAAATGAATCCAATGAAAATAAAAATGACAGGACATGAAATGAAGGTTTTTCAAACCAAAAATGAACCTGATCAAAATAAAAATGATACGACAAGACGCGGCATCAAATATTTATTTGTTTACCAATCACGAACATTACCTAAGTAAAAGCAGCACAACACAATGTTCTTTTAACGAAAAATGAACCCAACCAAAATTAAAATGGCCTAATCCAACACAGCCTGAAATATTTTTTTTTACTTATAGCACTACCCAAGTAAAAGAATCACACGGAAGAGTCCATGATTACTTATACACGATTCAATACTTTGGGGAATAAAATTTTTTCCGTTTTGCAATTATCTATTTTGGACATTTTCGCACTTTTATGTTTATGTATCTTGGAAATTTTTGCCGTGCCTTCAGGCACGGACATTCCACTAGTATATATATATATATATATATATATATATATATATATATATATATATATAACTATGAAAGTAATGGCGTACCACACGCTCTCGCAAATCACCACTAGATTTTATATCCGATAATCTTCGGAATACATAAATCCTCAAATCAAATCACATCGTTGCATCGATATAAGACATACCCAAAATTAATACTAATGATCTTCTAAATAAATATCGGCTCCAAAATCAACTCTAAGTATCATCACATCAAGCCTACTAATTCTAAACTCAATGTCTACAACGTCTTTAACACAAAATTATATATCTCCAAGAAACACATCTAACACGTATGCTAGACCCTCTACCTTAAGGAGTACGAATCAATAAAGGGAATCAATGTTCGATAACGCAGAAGTTAAACCGACTCACAACCTACGACACCTAAGACCATGCTCTGATACCATCTATCACACCCCGCGCAATTCGACAGACGGGATGGCCAGCTACCGCCACCGAATTATGTCGGACGTGAACTAAATAAATACCATTCTTAGCATGAGACAGATATGAGAAATAAATAAATCATTCCATAAGATAAAAAATTAAATCAATCTTAAATGATCATAAACAACTACGTGATAAAAGACCCATTACATGCTAAAACTCTGAATAAATCCAATCTCCAATAATGATTAACTAAAATCTGAATAACAACCGACTGATTAAACCAACTGAAATCCTCTAAACAACTTTGGAATCGAATGGCCTAATAAAAATAAAATGAAGTGTCATAATTAAATACAACTGAAAAGGAAAGTCTAACTAAACAATGAATAAAATGAATAACTCCAGATGCACCTCCAAATGATAACTCCGCTAAGCCTATGCAGCTTCTCCACAACTTATCATGGAAAAGTTAGTCAACGCACGAGGTCAGAGCCCCGAGCATGAATACACACTACTCCCCTCAAATAGGATCCTTGAATCTAGACAGTAGCATTATACGCAATAAATATCACAATAGAGTATGTTAAATTAAACGAGATAATTAAACGTGATAGATATAAATCAATAACAACCTGCAGAAATCACCATTTAAAAAGACACACCAATATGATTTTAATTTCCCAAGTCCTACGATGTTAATTTAATTAAATTAACCAACTTTTTTTATATCCTCAATTTTTATTATGTCGGTCCTCCTGCCTCGGGTGATTTCTCCACCAAAATACACATCCCCTCGTCAAAACGCCGGCTGGCCCGTTTAAACAGTCGGCCCTCGCTGATTGACGAGGTTCCACACATGACACGACATAAAATGTCGGCTGGACCATTTAAACTGTCAGCCCTCGCTGATTATGTCACCAATATATTTCAATACTCTTTTTATTATCTTAACTATTAATTCTCAATTTCTCAATTCACAATTTCAAATTACCCCACCCTATTAATCGATGTGAGATCCTCAAAATATCCCTTAGTCCCATACCTAAGGGTCCCCAAGTTATCAATACGTCTTACCTTAAGTATAGGATGAATTTTTGACATAAACCTCGATCTAGTCTCATGCCTAGGCTAGCATAACGACGATAAAGTGACAAAAATCATCCCACCCCGACATAACGAATTCGTAATAATCTACCCTCACTAGTCCTATACCTAGTAGGCGTAAATCATCAAAAGGCCTACGCACTAGTCCCATACCTAGAAGGCATCCCAAAATATAGGGAGAGAAAATCTAACCAACTACCCTTCATCACAAAAGAAATTAAATAATACCAATAAGTCACACAAACTGATCATAATTATTCAACGAACCAAACTACGCATGATAGTCCAATTCAATTAAATCTTAATTTAATTAACTCATCGTCATAAACACCCAAATTAATCTCATATAATTATTTGAAATTAAATACACCGAGGTTTCATCACTTATACAACAAAATTTCAATTTCATTAAATTACCTGAATTATACGCCCCCAAATTCATTTATTTCAAAACTGGAGTTTTTCTACATGCAACTTACACCAATAAAACCTAATATCCGCTCATAAATCCTACGCACCCAAGGGTTATGAATATTAATCATATTAAAGGATTTCATAAAAATAGCCCCAAGTTTTATATGTCCACTTTCTCTAATTATATTGCTATTTGATTTTAAGAAAACATTAAATTAAGGTTTAGGAAACACTTAAAACACATAATACAAAAGGAAAATAATAGAGTATTCATGCCTACGGTTAGTTGGATCAAAATATGAATAGAATGTTGAACTCCTCTTGAGAAAACACCAATTGAGTCTTCAAAAGTTATTAAAAGTTGGGGATAGGGGTTGAAGATGAGAGGAAATATTTTTTGAAAAGCTTTCGGGAGAAAGTTAGAGAGAAAAGTTATTTTCTAAGTCCTAGCCCAGTATTAGTGTAGTATTTAAAGGGTTAAAGAGTTAAAACACAATTAGGAGTCTCCCATCCATCCACCGCCCCTGTCGTTCGAATGAGTACACCTGTCATTCAAACTCATGCAACGTCGTTCGAACGCCATGTGAGGTCGTTTGAACGACCCCCAAAATTCTAAATTAAATATTTTAAAATCAGACTTTAATTATCTATTAAAAATACATTAGCAAACGAAATATGCACCTGCCAGTTAAATATTTAAATAAAAACCTCATAACCTTTTTATAAAAGACCCAAATTAATTCCCGATTGAAAAATAAACCAAGTTAAATTCTTAAAGGCTAGTAACTCCAAGATTTTATTTTCCTCCAAATTAATTAAAGTCAATTAATTAAAATACGGGGTGTTACACATTCTTGTAGTAAAAACTTTAATTTTCACGTGACTTAGGGTTCCTTTCATATTTAATTCAAAATCATGTTTTACTTTATAATATCATCAAAAATTTACCAACATTTAACAATTGTCATTTGAACCCTTATTTTACCAATTTTCAACATCACACCCCCTTAAACGTTAAGATACATTTTTATAGCCTTCTTCACTTTGGAAATTTACTGTTCTTATGCCATTAATGCTTTGAAAAGATTTAGACAATATTTTCATAAGAAGCTTCATTTCAATATCACCACTCTCGTTTAGCCCACATTTTAACTAGTGCCATATTCCAACACTTTTCACATGAAATGTCGACCTTTTTTACCTTTTTATTTTACTTTGAAATAACACATTTTCCACATGAAATAATAGCATCTTCACTTTTTACTTTCACAAAATATTCATGTCTAATATTTTGAAATTTGTAAGAAAACTATTCAAACAACTTTATCCCATGTTTTCATTTACTACCATGGAAATATTAATCTTAACACTGAGGTAGCAAGTGAAATATTTTATGTGAATACCTGCAAAAATATATTAACATGCATATATACATTTTGAAAATAATAAATATGTAAAAAATCCTCCTCAATGAGTTCAAATATGATGGAAACAAGGTTCAGAATAAGGCAATCCCCACCTCCAAAGGTAGACTTAAATAAGTTGCCAAGCTCTCAAAGCTTTCATGAAAGTCCTCCTTGAAATAAATATCAAAATCCATTTAGATCCAGCCTCCAATCTTCATACATACTTCAAATAAAAAATCTAAAAAAATAACTCAAGAGTACTAAAAAAAAAGCCCCCAATAACACCTTCAAAATAATATGCTTGCACCACCAAAATAATCGCTCAAACCATTGTGTTTTGGGATAAAAAAAATACTAAAGATATATCGCTCAAATGTTGGTTTTAAGGTAAAAATGGTGTGTTTTCTATTTCTTGAAAGAAAATTTTAGGTGTGTTTCGAGCTCAGAAGAGTATCTTAATCTCTTCAGATGAGAGGAGCTAAACCCTTAAATTTGTGTCTTGGCCGAATATAAGTAAAAGGATAATGGGATAAGGGGGTAATGTTTATATTCTTAGCCAATAGGGGTTTGACAGAACTTTAAATGCCCAATCAAAAGCTAATAACCCATAATAACAAATTGGAACTACTAGTTTCCCACTTCACTTCATTATAGCAGTGTGTAAAACTGCTATATTAGCATGTACACCCACTATAACGGGTTCCCTAACCCCATTTTTTTTTGTTATGCACGGTTCACCCGTCCCATCCTCATCTTAAATACCTCAGAGTTAAAACTTAACACATGCTCTCTTATCTCTATTCACCTTGGGACTTAAAAAATGTGGGACTCCCAAATTCCAAACTTCATACTTTGACCCTTAATAAACCCAAACCTTTAAAAGCTAGAAAGATTTTATTCCCTTTTTTATTTAAACCATAATATTTTCACACCCTAACACAATGATCCCAAATACATAATAACATTATGTCAATTAATTCCTTTAATACACAAGATTGTGCAACTTTCATAATAAATGACCTAAAATTTTATCAAACTTGGCTAAACCTATTTAAAACTTTTTCGTTAGAACTTTACGTATAAAATGTATTTATCACCTTTAAGAATACCGTGTTCTAGTTAACCAACTTTATCCTATAATTATCATAAAATGTGATGTATGCGACATTAGAACCCATGTGTGCACCCTATAACTTATATAAAACCCATGCAAACTCTTGCATGTTTGATTTTTCCATAAAAATTTTAAGATAAGCCTAGGAATACGCGTAAATATCATTTAGTCACTTTATAAAAATTATGGTTATTACATCTTATGGAGTGTATATGTATAATTTCCAAAAATTTCAATCAATCAATTGAAGTGGATGTTCACATTGGATATTGGGATAATACACTACAAATTCTTTTTGTGAGTTAATTTTCTATAAAATGTATTATCATATTATAAGAGCCATTAGGTTATTAATTGATTTTTTTTTAAAAAATGATGCTACTCCCCTTAACTCATTACAATGGATGATCGAAATGGAAATCTCAATTATCCTCCTACATTCGATGGTACCAATTTTACTTCATGCAAAGTAAAGACGATTGCTTTCATCCCAGGGTCTTTTGGAGATTTCACTAGTGAAAATACAAATAATGTTAAGAAACCAATTTTGCTTAATGAAAAGTAACGTTGATTCCTTTCATCCCAAGGTCTATTAGAGAATGCACTATTGATAATGCAATTATCATTAAGAAACTTATCCCTGAGTGTATCAGTGAAGAAAAATAATTCTCAGATTATAATAATTAAGGGAAAAAAATAATACATGTGGTTATAACTAAAACAAAATTCAAACATATATTTTCTTGTTCCGCATCTAAAAACTCTTTAAACAAGATGGTTGTTGGTCATGGGGTGATAAGTTACTAAAACTCAAATGCTTATACAATAATTTAACACTATGATTATAAATAACATTGAGTTTACTTTATATTAACGAATGTAATAAATAAAGTAATTGTTAATGGTGTTAAATATGTTGATGTGGATAATGTGTATAATAATCTCAGGTGATTAACTGATATATCTTATCATAAGCAATATAATTTAGAAGAAACGGTTGACCCTAACCTCTCACTTGAGTTATTATGTAGTAAACTTAGGATTGCTCAAATGGAAATGGAACTTAAAAAAAGTTTGAGGGGTAAGGGTAAGAAAACTTTCAACTCAAACTTTGTGTATCATTAAAGTTAAATGATTTGCACACCAAGAATGCAAAAGTTTGAATTGAAACCCTAGACAAGAAAATTAACCTTATAATTATTTAAGAATATTTGTTAAGTTTAGAAAAACCTATGTTGAAAAGAAAGAGAAATTACCTAATAGGTTAAATGGAAAAAAATACCTCACGAAAGATTTAGACCTGAAGTTGATCTTTTCAAATACAATGTAACAAATTCCATGAGTATAGGCACTATGAAAATAAATGTACCTATAAGTCTAACTTTAAGCCAAAAGCTCACCTAACTAAGACTTGGGACGATAGTTCTGAATCTAATATATGGACAACAAAAAAAGGGAATTTTAGCTATGATAATTTTAAATCATTTACTTATCAAATTATTGATAATAATGGATCTGCAGATATTGTGGATGATGGTTATGTGGGTGAATGAAAGATTTATGATGTGAATAAATGTGTGAATCAATATTCTAAATGGTAAGAGTGGTGTATTTGACAATTATGATGATGAGTGTGAAACCTTAAACTATAAACAGTTGTATACGTATACACTTAAGAAATTTTTTATTTATCAGAAACTCATTTATAACTTGTCCAAGAATATTGATATTTTGAGGAAAAAAGTTGAAAGATGAAATAAAGTATGACTCTTAGGGTCAAAGTTTTGCAAAAAGAAAGCGTAATTTAGAATACCAAAATTTTGACAATCTAATAATATCTTTGACCAACAATACAAATATTCCCTTGTTGACCTTGAACGTAAAAAATTTGACCTTTCAATAGCATTTAAAAAATTACAACCTTTGAAAAGTGGCTAAAAGAAGTTAAATTAGATATTGGGTAGTGGTGAGTCCTTAAATGATAAGAATGGTCACAAATTTGATGAAAAGAAATATCTTTAAAAACATCAAATGAGATAAATTTGTTAAATTAATTTAGAATTCACGACAATTACCAAAACCTAATATTTCAAATCAAAAGAATATATTAATTTAAAACTTTAACAATAGATAAAATAGATCCAACTAGACAAGTGATAGTGTCCCCAAGTACGGGAGACATATATATCATAATTGTAGGAGGGGATTAATAATAAACTACTCACTAAATTATTAAATCGGATTATATATGATTAATCTTCATAAAAGTTCATAACACCACATGCATTTATGCAACTCATATATCATTGTGCACTTCCAACATATCGCATGTATATGTGTATTATTTATGCATTAATTGGACAATATTCTAGTATGGAGGGTGCAACATATGTTATGGGACATATGGCATCCAAATTAGGACACGTGTCACCACATATTTTTGAACACATATCTCCATAACAAAATTGACACGTGATAGCCCACTTGGGCACATTTTGGCTATAAATAAGGCATATCTTCTTCATTGAAAATAAACCTTGGAAGATGAGACATAATATATCTATCTCTCCACTATTATAATAATAAAACAATATATCAAACCTAAAATAAATAGGTTGCGCTCTTCCAACACCCTCTCATCTCTCCCAAAACTAAAATAATGAGTTTTTCGTCGAGTAGTAAGAACCCACGAACTACCCATGTATCACGGTTACTTTTAAGAAAAGGTATAAGAATCGGGAATTTTTTAACCCTAATTTACCTACGACCATAATTTAAACCCGTATAATATGGGTAAAATAAAAAGTCTTCTCAAGAAGAAAGAAGCTACACTTGGAAACCTACAGTTTTGTTACATTAACTAAGATCCCTTAAAGTTTTAATAAATTATAAAATAGCCCTTAAAAGTTTCAAAGTAAGATAAGTTGAGGTATATTCAACCCCTAAAACCCAACTTTACATCAAATTAATCCTTTAGACCTTAATTAATATCAAATTATAATGTCAACCCTGGACACTTTCTAAAATGACCAAAATACCTCTATACTTTATAAAAGTATACTTTTAAGGCTATAAAAGTAATTATACAAACAATTAAGGATTAAACTTGAAAAGTTCTTTATTTACAATTCAATCCCTGTCCACATTGTGCTATACCTCAACAATACAGATTAAAACCCACATGAGCACACCATGTAACCATGTGCACTACACTTACCGATGAGAAAAACTATACATAAACTGATTCAAATCCACCACCCAAAAGGCTCCAATCAATTCTCCTCAAGAAGTAGTATAAGCACCTCACAAACCCAGTAGTAAAAACACACCTTATAACCTATTCAAAACTCAAAAATTCTCCCAAACCAGGTACCTTGTAATTTTATGCTTCATTTATAGTTCTTACAATTCCATTATTTTTTTGTGTAGATAATATAGTTAGAAGGATCATAATATGCAAGCTTTTACGTGTAGAATAGCCTAGGATAGCAAAAACAGGTAGAAACACCATTAACGCATGAGCTTTAATGGTGCATCTTGATATAATGACTTAAACTTTTATTTGAATATACTTGTAAATTCATTATAACCTAAGGATCTCTAGTGTAATGATTAAAAGCCATGAATGTTCATGTAGAGCTCAAATCGATCAAAAGTGTATTTTGAACTCAAAAATTAAAAATCCAAAATTTTTCATGTATAATCTTTGAAACAAAAACCAAACGACTATCATATATAGTAGAAACCAACCCTAGTTTATAAGAAACCTTGCCATATTCTAGAAACCCACGAAGATCAGGTCAAAGTTTTAGAGAAACATATAGTTTTGAAACTTGAGTTATACTAAATATCAATCCACAAAACTTATATATTCGGATTCCTCATGAGAAATTAGGTTAGGTTGGTTAAGGAATAATCTTAAATGATATAATAATGAAGGAGAAAATTAAGGTCATAAACTAAAAACCTAAAAAGTTGAAATCGAGAGGATGAAGATGAATACTTTTACCAGGAACTTTGACCTCATGTGTGAGGGTTCATGGCCAATAAGGAATTTTTGATTTTTTTCACAAAATTTTTATTAATTTTTTCTGGTCAAAATGGTATAAGGTAAGGCCATGTTTGGATATTCCTAGCTTAAGTTATGAAAAACAAAGGTTTTACCTTAAGAATATTTATCCAAATTTATAAATTGATCCTTCTCAACTCTTTTAACTTATGAATTTGATCCCCAAACTTTGTCTAGTTTTAGTACAAAACTAGAAGACTAAACCCAAAATACTTACATTCCCATACATTGTATATAGAAAATCAAGCCACCACTCTTCCCAATATCCTAGTGTGATATCAAACCAATCAAATATCAATTAAGTAGTTTTTCCCTCCCTTTTCAATAGTAATCTTTGCGTATTTGACATATTGCTATTGATATCACTATGTGATAGCTCATATTTACTCTTAGTGTGTGCATGTTATTATACTGGCATACTACATATTTTGTTAACATCAACAGTATTTGAATTTATCACAAATATTTAAACTTAACGAAAGGATCAATTTCAACCTTTCTTATCTAATAACTAGTATCATGTTTCATATTGATTCACTTACCCTTGCACTTTTGTGCTAGTTTTACTATAAACATCAGTATTAACTAGGGAATAGACTAACGTGTTATCCCTCATTTCATAAACGGACTAGTAAGTATGGGATTATTAGTTCCAAAACTTGTAACATTCTTTTATAAAATGATAAGTTTGGGATTATCAACTTATTATTGTTAGCGTTTCTAAACACTGATTCTATACACACTTCAACCCTCATTTATATCTATATACTTGTTATAGAACTGGTGGAGCCTGATTAGCATATTTCTATGAATTCCTTCCTTTTCCAGATGCGCCAGGAGAAAGAGGATACTATTTTTTCAGTATTAAAGATAGAAATCGGTCACCTAGTTGCGTATGTGACTATATGGGTAGAGAATAAGCCACATGGGAGTAAGGAGTGATACTTTTTAATTTTCTATATTATCATTTCTACAAAAAATAAGTAACTCACCCATGCGGTGGTTCAACGTAATCCTATTAATAATGAATAAAGTTATGTTATTGCCCCTTAGCTTTGATTCATTGCGTTATGTGTACTTCTTGTTCATTCTTACTTAAAAGCAGGGTGCGATAAGTTGGTATCAGACCATGTTTTAAATCTAAAACTATCGCCGGATTAACATTCTAAGAAGGAAACAAATAAGATATTAATTATTTTATTGTTTCGTAACTTCTTTTATTACTATTAATATATGGTAATCCCATTTTACAGCATGGACGCACGGGAAATACGTGTTACAGAAGAGGCTCTAGCAAGATTAAGGTAAATGATTCGTGGAGTCGAGGAAGATTGGGTAGGCTCAAGTACTGAGATTAAGTGCGAAAGGTAGATGATTATGCCAATGATCTGGTAATACTCCAAGAGGCTATAAATTTGGAACTTCCAGACGAAACACCAACTCAACCAATGTATCCTAAGGCTACATTTAATGGTGAAATTCACGGTGGTTATTCTCCCAGCACAATAGATGACTCGACTGATGCCGTAGATCAGGGAGATTATCTAGTGAGACTAGAATCTACTTCCAGTGATGAAGTTGTCATTCCAACTTAGAAGAATCCAATGTTAAAAGTTGTTTTAGTATGAGTCATATATAGTAAGATATTATAGAAAGTATATAACTTTAGCTGCACTAACATAGGTTATGATGTATGATATTATTGTACTATATAACTTTTTGTGTGAAATATAGTACGCTTGTTACTTCATTTTTTATTACTCTTATTATTTAAACTGTTCTATTTTTAGGATGGTCAGTACTCGAATCCCCTTTGCTAGAACTCAATCTTAACCAACTCAAGCTGAAAGAATCATGTGATGTCTTCAAGAACTTACTACGTTAGCCCAACAATAGCAACCAATTCGTTCTATTCCTGAGGATGTTTCCAATGAAATTCGTAGAATGAATGTGTAACAACCGGTGACTTTGGAGACTGAGAAATTAAATTTTTAGGAAAATAAAATTTAATTAAATTGGAGAATTTTAAAATTTGGAAATTGAGGTCCAAAGATAGGGAACATTTCAAAGTATTTCGGATGATGATTTTGAGGGTACCATCGATCCCGGAAGGGTCGAGATAGTCAAAATGACTGTCATTGGGTTTTATTTCAGCTCCGAAATATTTTTATGCCAGTTTGACTCGAATTGGAGTAAACGAGTCATTTAAAGTGTGTATTAACATTTAAAATTGGGTTTATTGTTTTAAGGGATTTAAAGGCTTACGGATGAAGCCTTCTCATTTAAGAAAAGGGGAGAAAGAGAAAGGAAGAAGGAAAGAAGAATAAAGGAAGAGAGAAAGAGGAGAAAAAGCTTGGGAATTTCGGCCTAAACGCGCCAACGAGGACGATCAAACCTCTACAAAATAGAGGCAAGTGTTTAATCTTGCTAAATAAGTCATTTGTGTATTTTATTTCATAATTTGTGGGTTAAATAAATGATTTTTGGGTATAAACATCAAAACCTAAATTTTTGGGTTAAATCTTGAAATTTATGTTTAAAGAATGGGTTTAATGGTGTAAAAATGGTTGGAATCAACTTTGGGTTGATTTATTGTCTTAGAATCATGTTGTGATAAAGATTTGGAGGTTAGAATAGAAATTTTAGGGTTTAGAATTCGTGGGTTTTGTTGAAGAAGAAGAACCCATCAAAATATGCAGACCCGAATCGATTCGCCCCTTAAGCGAATCGATTCGGCCTAGGCAAAAATTGGCAGGTCTGCGTGATAGAATCGATTCGGACCCAAGGCGAATCGATTCGGATTGAGACAGAGTCCCAGGTCCTTTGGACCTGATCGACTCACAGTTGGAGCGAATCGATTCGCCCGTGAGACCGAATCGATTCTGGCCAGGCTGAATCGATTCGGAAACAGGGCTGTTTTATGGAGTTTTTCTAGGATGATCTCTAACCCTTTTTGGTTGGGTTTATTGATTCGGGGCCTTCTTTTATGATGTAAAAGATATAGTTTGGATACTTACAAGGGGTTTCTCCCATGTTAGGATCATGGGGACTTCTTGAAATAGTTGGGGAAAATATATGTGTATGCATTAAAGTTGTGCACAGAGATAGTGAGAAACCTCACTGGGGATGAAAAGAAAATCCTAATATTAGATCAAGAGTGAGTCTAGATATGATGTGAAGTTAAGAAATCTTAAAGAGAGAGTTGCGAGGGCATGGCTCGAAATTTTAAGCCGAGGGTAGTGCCAAATCCTTATGGTAATAGGATTCTATTGCGATTAAGGTTTGGGGACCGACGAGAGAGAGGGGTCACATATCCTTAGAAACGTTTAAATTAAGAAACAATAGGTAACCCAATGGGAGTAAGGGTTCATAAGATTAACTGAACCGTAAGCAAAATTGGGAACCATTTGGATTGTATTATCGTCTAGAATAAAATAACTGGTAGTATAATTCTAGCCAGGATAGTTCATACATGATTATGTGGATGTAACCATTGGGACTCCAATATTTGAAAGGAGTTGGGATAAGCTGAGGTTATAAACTATTAGTCATGCATATGCCAATGGTAAAATAGTACTAGAGATAGTTATGTACTTTGGAATATAGTGGAGATGTGTAGTGATGGTTTCCTACACTAAACTTTGGGGTGATTACCCTAATGATAGATATATATACATGTATTTTTGGGAGACTATTCATCATAGGAAAATGGATGAATATGCTTCAAGTGAGGGATTGTATTCACATATCGAGGTGAATTAAATGAGTTTGTGGCGACGGCTTGTATATTGAGGATTATGTATACTTATAGCCGAGTTTATATATCTTATTCATATGAACGAGAATTAGTTTGTATATATAGATATATGGATATGTGAATATATGTATATATATTTGTATGGATATGAATATATGGATATATATTTATGTTGTGAATACCTAAACCTTATATGATGGTTTAATGTTTGATCATACGATGGGATCATATGAATGTGTATATATTGTGCATGTAAATGATATATATACTTATGTGGTTAAGCATACCCCGCTCATGCTATCATTGGGAAGTTTCCGCGCAGAGGGTGAGCATTCGGGCTCAAAGAGCAGAGTGTGGATATTCCCCACGTCATAGTCATCCAGTGTGTTATTATGTGATATATTTTTAGGGTGGGACGTGGTGGGTATGTCTCGTCTCATTGACCAGTTAGGATCTATGACCGCTTCCCGGGACATCGTGTGTGTGTGTGTTTGGCTCCGATGTCGGTGATATTGAGACCGACCGTGAACCCCAGGATGGTATGTGAGTAATGCCCTGGAAGATGATAGCATGATGCAGTTTATCGGCGATATATATAGTCGGGTATATTATGTGCATGGCCCTTGTACATCATATGTAGTTTTTACACTTGGCTATGGAATTGGATGATGGTATATATATGGTTAGAATAAATGCCTATGTATATATTTATATATCCTATAGGTGAAAGGATATGGAATCTTTATGGAGTACATCTTGGATGACTATGGTGTACTAGATTGATGGGGGTTGATGTATCTCATTTAAGGAATATTTTCGGGTACATCATCCTTAGGATTATTAATTGGAGACTTTGAGTTGTTCTTATATGGTAATCTATATTTAGTAGTATTGTATGTATGGCATAATGAATCTCTAGGATCGACATTGTCAAGGAGTAGTGTAACGGGGTGGTTCCTTGTTTGGATTTAGCTTTGCGAGACACCCCACGCACGAAACGTAGTGCAATGTTGAGATTGGAGAAAAGTTCTATCTATAATTAGGTATGGCATGATGGATCTCTAGGATCGACGTTGACAAGGAGTAGTGTAACGGGGTGGTTCCTTGTTTGGATTTATCTTTGCGAGACACCCCACGCACGAAACGTAGCGCGACGTTGAGATTGGAGAGAAGTTTTGTCAATAATTTTGTATGCCTATTATTAAGAAATTAAATCATATGATTCAACCCAAATGTATATGGGTAACGTATTAATAATTATAATTAATTAAATTATAAACCGAAATCCATTTAGCCTGATGTGGCATATATGTTAGTAAACAATAATGGAGTGTGTTTACGAAGAGTGGGTTCTGGGCTTATGATAGGAAGGTAGATATTGAGGGTATAGGATAGGCCTATGATAAGTTAGGTTGTCCTTATAGTTGGGGTAATTTAACTAAAATTTTGAGGTTGCGAATAGGTGCGCGCCCTTAGATGAGAGGTGAGTTGGGGTTTCACGAGAGTGCGATTCCACTTTAATTATGAAATAAGTGCATCCATATTTATTATGCACGGTTAACACACTTGCTAAATATTTTCACAACTCGGGCTCTGACCCGTTTACTTTTCTCTCCGGCCTGTATATATATATATATATATATATATATATATATATATATATATATATATATATATATATATATATACTATTACAGGTGTCCTACCGCATGGATGCCGGATGACTTTCTATCCAGAGTCTTGGGAGCTGTGACAAGTGCTGACTATTGCGGGATGTAGAATGTAGTCGCTTCCTACTTCTTTAAAAATCTAGGTAGGATTCATGTTGTATATCGGGTTTATACCCAAGGGATATTTATATATATGTTTATATATATTCCATTTCAGTAATTATATTGGCTGTGACCCGACAACTTATTCGGGTTTATTTTATTCTAACATATTCATTAGTAGTTATTCAATGCATTTATCTTAATTATTGCATGAATCTTTCTTCTCTTGCTAGTAGCGTATAGTGTTGGTTTGTTGTCTATTTCATATTTTATTTAATTTTAACATCTCGCTTATATGATATCGGGTAGTTAGTCGTATATTATGTTATTCGGATAGTTAATGTTGAGACTGAGCCATCCGAGACTCCTGATTTAATATAGTATAGGGCTAGCCACCCATTATTATTTTAAGTGGGGTGTTACAGAATGCTCTTACAAAATTTATAAGGCAACGACCCCCATCTTTTCTTGGAAAGTTAGGTGATAATGAAGCTGAAAAATGGATGAGTCAGATTGTGAAAATTCCAAATGGAGTAGGTATAGATACTAATCTACGAGTAACTTTAACTGCTTATATGTTTGAAGTTGAAGCTGATTTTTGTTAGCAAGTAGTGTCATGCAGTTAGAATGTTGTTAAATTTACATGGGAGAAATTTGAGGAGACTTTCTTCAAAAAGTATTTTCCCGAGACTGAGAGAGATCAATGAACTGTTCATTTCTTAAAATGACAACAAGCTAACCTCTTAGTAGCCCAATATGAGGCTACATTTACTGAATTATCTCACTATGATCTGGAATATGTGGATACTGAGATAAAGAAATGCAAGCAGTTTGAAAGCGGATTGCATCTAAGAGTTAAGAATTTGATCGCACCATTACAAATCCGTGAGTATTCTCAACTGATTAATGAGGCTGCCATTATGGAGCGCAATTGTTCTACCATAATCCTATCTCCGCCCCCAACTCTCAAGAATACCCATGTCATTATAACTCCATTGTAACACGCCGCCTAATTAAATACCGGGTGTCCATTCCCATACCAAATTAAAACATAATATACAGTTGGCTCATTCTTAGCATCACTGTCGAAAACATTTACAACTCACCCAATACCAAATACCCAATTAAGCTGGTGTTAAAAACTTTCCAAATTTTAATTTAACACAATCCATTTCCAGTTTAAGAATAACACAACACATTTTATTCTACAACACTGATAACCAAGTAGATAACACAAAAGAATTTAAATGCAATTGGAATAAACATTCCCAAATAATATTAATCCATTACAGTAATCACAACAATATTAAATGTATTAAAAAGACCCGAATACAACATTATTTGACCCCGATAGAAAAGAGATAACTGAATCCTTTGGACGACATGCCCTAACTAAGAATATTGTGAATCAAATGAAGATAAGCGTCTAAGCAATACTCCATAGCTCCATAGCTCGTCGTAATCCGCTAAGTTTGGCGTCCCTGTTGCTTGACACCTGATATAGAAGATACAATAGAAAAGAAAATATGCAAGGAAACGGATCAGAGCCCGAATGTGTAAATGATTTTTAAAACAGCAAGTATTTAACAAGTGCAATAAAGCATTTATTATGTACATGTTAGATCCAACTCTCACTTGCTATTCTCACCTCTCAACTAGAGTGCACACTTAACGTTTCCTATTAACCTCCTAGTTAATGGTTCCTCTTTTCTAGTCTCCATATTATAATTCCATTCCCATATCATAATCCCCGTATGTCCCATACCATACGTCACATTATTATTCATTTACATTTCTCCTCTATATGATTAGTTTCTCATTAATATGAACCATTTCTCATTAATATGAATTAAGCCTTTCAATTCTTTAAGAATAAACATTCATTAACTTAATTCCATTATCTTTCTCTATTCACTGTTATCCACAATTATCACCGTAGATAGATTTAACCATAATAAATATCCATTCGTTCATTTCATCCATTATATATATATTCATATATAATATGGCACCCCGAGTCACAGTTGCGGTGCAATGCATTACTCTGCTATCATGTCCCAATATCGCTGGTCGCCGAAAAGGGACTAAAGGTTCGATAAGATTCCTTGAACCACAAACAAAAACACAATCATTGGAGGCGAACATAGTTCTCATACCCATGGGTCACGCACATACCTACGTACCCATAGTCAGCGGACTTATCAACTCCCCGATAAGTCTTTCATAGACCTATGTTCTCGAGCGACAAATCAAAGATCCCATGGATTCATCAGGATATGACTGCCCTCACGCGCAAACCTCCCACCGATAGCAGGTAAGCTAGGTATGTCATACACATAAATCATTAATCAATCAAATAGGTATTATCATACCTATAGTATACTAACAACAAGGTACTCACATTAACCTTAGATTATTCCCTTACGTAGCATTATATCTCCTTATATCCCACGTATTAAAATGTCATATCTTTACTTCATAATTTAATTATCCTCGCATCCTATAACATCTCTCCACTCCCGACGTCGTTAAGGTTCATGCGCGGAGCGTCTCGCAAAGCGAAATCCAAACAAGGAACCCCTCCAATACACTACTACTTAACTTTGTCGATCGAGGAGGTTCGTCAACTTCAAATATGCGATCGGAATAACCTCATCCCCTCTTTCAACCAAATGTGTTCTAAACTCCCATCTCTATCCAGAAGCCATACCACTACGCTCTTGTACTACACTCAACCCTTGCGAAATCAATAATGAGCTTAAACTCTGTCCTTGATGTTTAAATTGTATCCCTAAGACTACCCAGGTGTTATATTAAATCTCCCCTACTTGAACTATCCTTAATCCTCATACAAACAGATTAAAATCCAACACATGAATCTAGCAACCGAAATCTCTTTAACTTTAATTATCATAATTCTAATCAATTAAATCCCAATAAAATTAATTCAAATCTTAACTAGGGCTTACTGATCTTCTCTAAGTCCCATAATATCCAATTAATAATCACCGAAGATCTACAAAAGTTTTGGGATAAGAACCAACATTAAAAAGAAACAACATCATAAATTCTCATATTTTAAATACTCAGAAAAATCAGATCCAAAAATTATTCAAATCATCAATCCGACTTCAGATTTGGATTCTACACGAAAAATTGAGTCAGGTATGAGTTTTGAGTTTTTCTTAAATCTCATCCAAATGCACTAAAAAAGAAGATCTAAACATTCCAAATTGGCTCTTCTCATTCCACTCGTTTTTGTCTCTTTTTCCAGAAAATTATCAACATATTATCTTCAAGAACACTAAATTATTTTCAGAATTTCTTCCACAGATTGATGAATATTTATTGGATTACTAACTACCTACAACATGAGTTTAATTCCTATATATTTTTAGATTCCAAAAATCCATTAACAACTATATCCTTTCATCTTCCAAGCATGAAAATCATCTCTTTTTATAACTATCCTAACATGGACAATATACGAACTTAAATTGCAAATATCAAACACTTGCCTCTAATGAAGATCTGATCCTTTGGAGTTGAATAACACAGGTGGTGATGGTGGTGGTGACCTTCGACCTTTGGTTCTCCTCCTTCCCAAGCAAACTTCTTTTTCTTTCCAAGCAACCTTCCACTCTCTCTAAGAAGATGACTTTTCAATTTTGTGTAGAAGAGATGAAATGAACCTACATACACTAATCTCCAAATACTTATAATAAGACAAAACCCGAAATCATTATTCATCCCCCTTGTAAAAATAACTAAAATGCCCTTTTGGGTTGTCTTTTCATTTCCAAATGGCCCGAGACTCAAAATTAACATCCAAATAGACTTTTCTGACTATTTCGAACCTTCCGGATGCAACGATGCATTTGAAATGACTATAAGGTCGATAGAAAATAAATTTCCTTTTTAATTTAATAAATTAGTCCCGACACGTCCCATACCGCGTCTGACAAAAAAATCAAATTACCGAATTTATATCATACCGTCATATCAATGACATCACATTCATATATTACCTAAATAGCTTTAAGTAATATTCAGAATCATCCATTTTAATATCCACAATTCAGATAAAACCCAAATGAATTAATTTATAATAAAATTCGATTAATCCATTAATTTAAAATATAACCCATTTTAAAAGTCATTAAAATTACGGGGTATTACATACTTCCCCCCTTATAACAGAATTTCGTCCCAAAATTCAGGAATATAAATCATACCGGTAAGGTCAACTCCGAGTATAAATCTCACATCGCAAGAAATCTAAGACGTACCGCCCATACAGTACATTAACGAAAATCCCTATCGATGTTATACGCCAAGCCTCACCATATAGTTCCAACTGAATCGAATATAAACTTTACCCAACCTTCCCTATACCGTCCTCGGGACTAATTTTGGGGAAAATGAGCCTCACATATTGAACAAATAAATTCTGAAGTTCCAACTACTTACTATTTTTTTCCCAATTATGAAAACTACTACAATCCAATCATCCAGGGCACCCATACACCCTCTCGTACCGCTTTCAATATTAACATTTTTGCAAAGGTTATAAACTCATATCCCAAAGACCTAACTTATTTCGACTCCCAACGATTATTAGTTTCATGCGTGGGGTGTCTCGCAAGCGAAATCCAAACAAGGAACCACCCCGATACACTACTTCCTAAAGTAGTCGGTCATCGAAAATCCTAAGGTCCTTAGTCAATTATATAAAAAAATTGGTTTATCAAAAAAAACATATCAGGTTTATCGATTTAAGAAAAATTTAGGTTTTAATGATTTCAAATAGAGTCTACTCATCTACACTTCTCTAGAAGACAAGATGCTGGTTAATAGTAGTACATACGCTCTCGTATACCACGAGTCAATGCATGCCGATAGTCACATCATGCTCGGACATGCCCAAAGTAAGTAATCCCATGATAAAAATCAAACCCACATGATAACATGTAATATATAGGTGTCCCACACCCCTCAGTGAGTCTACGTAAATAACGATGCTATAGGCTAAGTTTAGCAACCCTTTTTGCCCACACAATATTAATTGCTACAAAAATCAATACGCCTCATAATTCCTTAGATAGGAAACATACCCTCATTTGCAGGTGACGGTTGTTGAATCCCAATATTATAACTTTGCTCCGATGAGTCAAGAAAAATTTTACCCAAATTTTCCAGTTCTAGTTAACCACACTCCACTATATGCCCAATCCTTTGAATATATTGCCTTCGTTAGGTAACACACACAATTCCCGCATTTCAAGAACTTCTACTGATGTCTCTCCTCAATTTTCCATAATAGGGGTGACCTCGACTACGATCATCATACTAGAACATACTTCATAACCTCCTAAGTACGATCTCCGCTATCCATTCAATGGCCCTCATCTGCCATACTTCTTTGTTCGATCACCCCCGAACGTAAATAAGATTCACTAATATATACGGAATCTTACCAAAGAAATAAACAATCCTAAACATAGGGCTCTACATCAAAGAACGCTAAGCTGAAAACACAGTAAGCCGTACAGACCCTAAAGGACACTAGAACCTGATGCTCTGATACCACCAGTAACACCCCGCCTAATTAAATACCGGGTGGCCAGTCCCATACCAAATTAAAATAGAATATACAGTTAGCTCATTCTTAGCATCACTGTCGAAAACATTTACAACTCACCCAATACCCAATTAAGCTGGTGTTAAAAACTTTCCAAATTTTAATTTAACAAAATCCATTTCCAGTTTAAGAATAACACAACACATTTTATTCTACAACACTGATAACCAAGTAGATAACACAAAAGAATTTAAATGCAATTGGAATAAACATTCCCAAATAATATTAATCCATTACAGTAATCACAACAATATTAAATGTATTAAAAAAACCCGAATACAATAGTATTTAAACCCGATAGAAAAGAGATAACTGAATCCTTTGGGCGGCATGCCCTAACTAAGAATACTGTGAATCAAATGAAGATAAGCGTCTAAGAAATACTCCATAGCTCGTCGTAATCCGCTAAGGTTGGCGTCCCTGTTGCTGGACACCTGATATAGAAGATACAATAGAAAAGAAAATATGCAAGGAAACGGGTCAGAGCCCGAATGTGTAAATGATTTTTAAAACAACAAGTATTTAACAAGTGCAATAAAGCATTTATTATGTACATGTTAGATCCAACTCTCACTTGCTATTCTCACCTCTTAACTAGAGTGCACACTTAACGTTTCCTATTAACCTCCTAGTTAATGGTTCCTCTTTTCTAGTCTCCATATTATAATTCCATTCCCATATCATAATCCCCGTATGTCCCATACCATACGTCACATTATTATTCATTTACATTTCTCCTTTATATGATTAGTTTCTCATTAATATGAATCATTTCTCATTAATATGAATTAAGCCTTTTAATTCTTTAAGAATAAACATTCATTAACTTAATTCCATTATCTTTCTCTATTCACCGTTATCCACAATTATCACCGTAGATAGATTTAACCATAATAAATATCCATTCGTTCATTTCATCCATTATATATATATATTCATATATAATACCGCACCCCGAGTCACAGCTGCGGTGCAATGCATTACTCTGCTATCATGTCCCAATATCGCTGGTCACCGAAAAGGGACTAAAGGCTCGTTAAGATTCCTCGAACCACAAACAACAACACAATCATTGGAGGCGAACATAGTTCTCATACCCATGGGTCACGCACATACCTACGTACCCATAGTCAGCGGACTTATCAACTCCCCGATAAGTCTTTCATAGACCTATGTTCTCGAGCGACAAATCAAAGATCCCATGGATTCATCAGGATATGATTGCCCTCACGCACAAACCTCCCACCGATAGCAAGTAAGCTAGGTATGTCATACACATAAATCATTAATCAATCAAATAGGTATTATCATACCTATAGTATACTAACAACAAGGTACTCACATTAACCTTAGATTATTCCCGTACGTAGCATTATATCTCTTTAAATCCCACGTATTAAAATGTCATATCTTTACTTCATAATTTAATTATCCTCGCATCCTATAACATCTCTCCACTCCCGACGTCGTTAAGGTTCATAAGTGGAGCGTCTCGCAAAGCGAAATCCAAACAAGGAATAACTCCAATACACGACTACTTAACTTTGTCGATCGAGGAGGTTCGTCAACTTCAAATATGCGATCGGAATAACCTCATCCCCTCTTTCAACCAAATGTGTTCTACACTCCCATCTCTATCCAGGAGCCATACCACTACGCTCTTGTACTACACTCAGCCCTTGCGAAATCAGTAATGAGCTTAAACTCAGTCCTTGATATTTAAATTGTAACCCTAAGGCTACCCAGATGTTATATTAAATCTCCCCTACTTGAACTATCCTTAATCCTCATACAAACAGATTAGAATCCAACACATGAATCTAGCAATCGAAATCTCTTTAACTTTAATTATCATAATTCTAATCAATTGAATCCCAATCAAATTAATTCAAATCTTAACTAGGGCTTAAATCTTCTCTAAGTCCCATAATATCCAATTAATAATCACCGAAGATCTACAAAAGTTTTGGGATAAGAACCAACATTAAAAAGAAACAACATCATGAATTCTCATATTTTAAATACTCAGAAAAATCAGATCCAAAAATTATTCAAATCATCAATCTGACTTCAGATTTGGATTCTACACGACAAATTGTGTCAGGTATGTGTTTTGAGTTTTTCTTAAATCTCATCCGAATGCACTAAAAAAGAAGATCTAAACATTCCAAATTGGCTCTTCTCATTCCACTCGTTTTTGCCTCTTTTTCCAGAAAATTATCAACATATTATCTTCAAGAACACTAAATTATTTTCAGAATTTCTTCCACAGATTGATGAATATTTATTGGATTACTAACTACCTATAACATGAGTTTAATTCCTATATATTTTTAGATTCCAAAAATCCATTAACAACTATATCCTTTCATCTTCCAAGCATGAAAATCATCTCTTTTTATAACTATCCTAACATGGACAATATACGAACTTAAATTGCAAATATCAAACACTTGACTCTAATGAAGATCTGATCCTTTGGAGTTGAATAACACAGGTGGTGATGGTGGTGGTGACCTTTGACATTTGGTTCTCCTCCTTCCCAAGCAAACTTCTTTTTCTTTCCAAGCAACCTTCCACTCTCTCTAAGAAGATGACTTTTCAATTTTGTGTAGAAGAGATGAAATGAACCTACATACACTAATCTCCAAATACTTATAATAAGACAAAACCCGAAATCACTATTCATCCCCCTTGTAAAAATAACCAAAATGCCCTTTTGGGTTGTCTTTTCATTTCCAAATGACCCGAGACTCAAAATTAACATCCAAATAGACTTTTCTGACTATTTCGAACCTTCCGGACGCAACGACGCAGTCAAAATGACTATAAGGTCGATAGAAAATAAATTTCCTTTTTAGTTTAATAAATTAGTCCCGACACGTCCCATACCGCGTCTGACTAAAAATTCAAATTACCGAATTTATATCATACCGTCATATCAATGACATCACATTCATATATTTTTGAAATATCTTTAAGTAATATTCAGAATCATCCTTTTTAATATCCACAATTCGGATAAAACCCAAATGAATTAATTTATAATAAGATCCAATTAATCCATTAATTTAAAATATAACCCATTTTAAAAGTCATTAAAATTTCGGGGTATTACATCCATCTCATTCGATACCTTATACGTACGCAAACTCGAGTGGACCAGCTTATTCCTAGATTCGTCATAATACAACACACTCAGAAATTTGTTGTCACGGGTGTCATGAAGTAGGACATATTCGGCCCCAATGTACTAAGTTAAAGTCAGCTTTATCCATTGGAAGCCAAATAAACACTCATAATATCCAAAATTCTTTCCTATCCAGAATCACTCCAAGCCAAAGTCTACATAGGGAGTTAAGACAATTCCGAGTCATGGGATGAATTATGCTATACTGCCTATGAGAAATACACATGATGTGATAGAAGGTATAATTATTTTTCAACATTTTCCTACACATATTTTATTTAATACAAGATCCACGCATTCTTTTATTAGCCTTAGACTAGCTAAATTAGTACAATTATCACCAACATCTTTAACTGCTCCATTGGATATTGAGTTACCGATATATGAAATCAATACACCAATGCAAGATTATAGAAATTATAATATTCAACTTGGTCTAAGAATGGATGTTCTATCAAGACATCACGATTATATCAATTGTCAAGCTAATAAATTTCATTTTCTAAATGAAGATAATTGTTCTTTTATGTTTTAAGGATCAGGTCCATCGGAACCTTTGAATTTCCAGATTTGGATTTGTTCTTTAATTCCAAATCTATCAGAACAATTTAAAGGCATTTTTCTTGAGGATTTACTAGGATTACCCCTTCTAGAGAAATTGAGTTCAGTGTCAATATTTGTCCCGATACACTTCATATTTCAATACCTCCATATCGAATGGATCCTTTAGAACATCGAGAACTCCGTACCCAATTAGATGATATTTTAGAAAAAGGTTTTATTCGACTAAGTTCATCAACTTGGTGAGCTCCGGTATTATTTGTTAAGAATAATGATAGAAGTTTTAGACTATGTATAGATTATTGTAAGCTGAACTCAGTAACTATTAAGAATAAGTATCCTTTACACCGAATAGGAGATCTTTTCGATCAACTTCGACCAAGGGTATTTTCTAAAATAGACTTATGATCTAGTTATCTTCAATTAGACGTTAGAGAGGAAGAAGTTTTGAAAACTTCTTTTTGAACTCGTTACAGACATTCAAATTTATCTTAATGTCATTTGGTTTGAAAAATGCACGATCAGCCTTTATGGATCTAATGCACATAATTTTTAGACATTTTATTGACCAGTTTGTTATCATTTTTATTGACAATATTCTCATAATCCGATTGAACATGCGCAATATTTGAAAGTAGCCTTAAGTACTCTTAGAAACCATCGGTTATATGAAAAAAAGAGAAAATGAGGAAGTGTGTTAATGCAAAATGAGGAAGTGATACAATATGGGTCACGATAACTCAAGACTCAAGAACGTAACTATCCTGTTTGTGATCTAGAACTAGGAGTCGTGGTTTTTTTATTAGAAATTTGGCGGTGTTACCTTTTATGGTGTAAATTGTCAAGTCTTTTTGGATAATAAAAGTTTGAAATACATATTTACCCAAAAGGAGTTAAATTTAAGACAATGACATTGGATAGAATTTTGGGAAGATTATCGATTTAAACTCAATTACCATCCAAGTAAAGGTGATGTAGTAGATGACGCTGAATGACATAAATATTGTGTATTTCACCTGTTAACCTACGCGTTATTAGCCCCCTCGAGTATCTTAATCCCTATATTTATGCTCGTTAGCTAGACAACCTCGGATTTCTATGTTAACATGTTCTGTAGGGGTTAATTGAGCTTTTGTAGGTATTGAGATGCTTAGTATGAAATTTGGACGCATTCCGACGAAGTTCCATACACAATCGAATGTGCAAGGGCAATTTAGTCATTTTACAATTTAGGCAACTGGCCTAATGTCTTCACGGAAGTTGTATCCCTCTGAACAAGCTTCGTGTGGCCATAAACAGTGTGAGATTCTGAGTCCGAACGAAGAAGTTATGGCCTTTTTAGCGGAAGGGAATTACAACAACCCAAAACAGGGGAAGTGTTCAAGACCTGTAGGTCCGAATCGATTCGAATTTAGCCCAAATCGATTCGGGTGGAAACAGTGTGCTAGATCTTCTATTCTGAATTGATTTGGATTTAGAGGAATTGATTCGCCCCCTTTGCGAATCAATTCGGATTTACCCTGAATCGATTCGGCCCTTATGCAGCTTCGAAATATCTCCCATCCGAATCGATTCGGATTTGGCCCGAATCGATTCGGGCCTGCAGATTTTATTCTTTTTATTTACAAATTTTCCATTTTATGGGATTGTATAAATACTCTTTTTCTCTCATTTGAGAGATATATTCATTTTAGTTTAGTTTAGGGTTAGAGTTTTAAGAGCTCTTCTTCTTCCCCATTTGGTGTGACATCCAGTTGGGTTTGTAAGTTGTACTATTCATAATCCTCTCCATTAATATAGTTGTTTTTCCTTCATTTATTACTTTGTAGTTTAATTTCATGCTTTTTTAATTAGTTGTTGTCATTTAATTATTACTTTAATTTGTTTAATTAGTGTAATTTAGTTTATTTCCATGTTGTGCCCTTAGATAAATAGGGTCGGGGTTGTGTTCTACCATTAATGGGCCTCGAGCTCCGAAAATAAGGCTTCGTGTAAAATTACATTTAATTGAAACTATGTGTATTAAAGTTGGATTGTTTTGCGTTTAAATTTATTTGTCACGCAACTTTAGTGTTTATAGCGATAATCCAAATTTAATCCGCGTGTGACCATTTTCAGTTATATGTTTAATATAGCAACTTTGGATTAAATTCCTTATTGTGTGATGTTTATGCTTAATTGATTATGCTCGATTAAATTTCTCTCGAGCCTTAACTCTAATTAGTAGTTGTTTCTATCTGTGTGGTGGAATGTGATCCCGATCCTCGCTCTACATTTGTGTAGCGTAACTTATTCTTTTCTTTTGTCACCATTGCCAACCATCACCTTTTATTTTATTTATTTTACACTTTTATTCCAGAAGTAATTAAAGCAATTAAAATTTAAAATACAATCACTCCCTATGGATTTCTTACGATACCCGACTTACCGTTGTGCTTGCTTGTCAAGTGTAGTTTAGCTTAGGTTTTTGCATGTAGAGTGGGAGCCGAAATCAATGATAGTGTCCCTACATGAACACTTGATTTCCCTTGCATCACACACTTTAAGTAAAAATCCAGTAGGAGGACTTCATACCCTAATTTCCTACGATATTGCTGCTACCATAGAACAATATGATCTACAGTTACTTATCCCTTGTGCGAAACTGTTTAACATTATCTCTTATCCTGAATTAAGAGAGAAAAACTTAGTTTAACAAACTCAAGATTCTTTTGTACAAAACTTTTTGAACAAAAATATAGATTTTTCCTACGATAAAGAAACAGGACTATGATTTAGAAATAGATTGTATGAACCTGATGACACATCTCTTTGTGCAGAAGTATAACAAGAATCTCATCCTTTGAAAGTTATGATACATCCCGAAAGCTCATAAATTTACCATGCTTTGAAGAAGAAATATTGGTGGCTAAACATGAGAAATGATATCGAGAATTTTGTAAGGAAATTTCTTTCTTTTCGATAAGTAAAAATAGAACACCGACTCCCTGATGAACTTATTCAATCCTAACCTATTGATGAATGGAAACGGGATCATATTACCCTGGATTTTGTTAGTGGACTAACTCATATGTCCCAAGGATATAATTCAATTTGGGTAATAGTCTATCAACTCACCAAATCTTCCCTTTTTCTCTCTTTAGAGACCACTGATTCATTCCAAAAACTTATCAAGCTTTATATTCAAGAAATTATTCGACTATATAGAATTCTGTTATCCACTGTGTCGGAGAGATATTCTCTTTTTAAAGGAAAATTTTGGCGAGCATTGTAAACTGCAATGGGTACTAAACGTCATTTAAGTAACACATTCCACCCTTAAATGGATGGACAATCTGAACGTATAATTCAAACCTTAGAAGATATGTTAAGTGTTTGTACATTAGATATGTTTAACAACTGGAATGTATATTTACGTCTTATCGAATTTTCATATAACAATAGTTAGCAGGATAATATTAAAGATGCATTATTTGTAGCTTTATACAGAAGAACCTATAGATCACCTGCATGTTGGATAGAGTCACGAGATAGTAAACAATTTGGTCCAATGATAATCCAAGAAGAAATTGAAGTAATACGATAGATTCGAGAGAAGTTAAAGATGACCCAAGATCGACAGAAAAGTTATGCAGACCAATGCCGGACACCCTTATAATTTAAGTGAATGATCAAGTGAATCTGAAAGTGTCTGTCCGGAAAGGAATTTTATTCTTCAAAAAGAGGGGAAAATTAGCCCCCAGATATATTGGACCTTTCAAAATTTGTAAATGAATCAGCTCCGTAGATTATCAATTAGAACTACCCGTGGAATTATCTTATATCCATAATGTATTCCATGTGTCACAGTTACGTCAGTATAAATATCCATCCCATACTGTAACATGGAAAAATGTTTCAGTCGAACCCAACTATGAATTTGAAGTACGTCCTACACAAATTCTAAATCGTCGAGTGAAGTATCGCAGAAGTAAGGAAATTCCCCCAGTCAAAGTACTTTGGGAGCATTAGAATCAGTAAGAAGCTACATGGGAATCAGAAAAGGCAATGAAAAATTAATACCCCGATTTATTTCAAGGTATAATTCAAGGACGATTTTTTTTCTAGATAGGTAGACAGTAAGAACCGGTAATTTTTTAAACCTAATTTACGTACGGCCATAATTCAAACCCTTATAATATGTGTAAAATCAAAAATCTTCTAAGAAGAAGCAATCTACACCTAGAAACCTACATTTTTGTTACATTAACTTAGACCCCTTGAAGTTTTATTAAATTACAAAATAGCCTCTGAAAGATTCAAAGTAAGATAACTTGAGGTATAGTGAACCCACCCCTAAACCCCAACTTTACATCAAATTAATCCTTTAGACCTTAATTACCGTAAAATTATAATTTTAACCCTAGAAATGTTTTGAAATTATCAAAATACCCCTATACTTTAAAAAAGTATACTTTTAAGGCTATACAAGTAATTATACAAACAATTAAAGACTAAACTTGAAAACTCCTTGATTTATAGTTCAATCCTTATCCACATAGTGCTACACCTCAACATTATAGGTTAAAAACCACATGAGCACACCATGTAACCATGTGCACTACACTTACCGATGAGAAAAATTACACATTAACTGATTCAAATCCACAACCCAAAGGCGCCAATCAATTCTCCTAAAGAAGTAGTATAAATTTTCCACAAACCCAACAGTAAAGACACACCTTACAGCCCATTCAAAAACTAAAAAATTCTCCCAAATTAGGTACCTTGTATGTTTATACATCATTTATAGTTCTTTCAATTCCATTAGTAATCTGTGTAGCTAATATAGTTAGAAGAATTATAATATGCAATCTTTTACGTGTAGAATAGCCTAGGATAGCAAAAACAGGTAGAAACACTATTAAAGCTTTAGCTTTAATGGTGAATCTTGATATAATGCCTTAAAATTTTATTTAAATCTACCTATAACTTCATTATAACCTAAGGATCTCTAGCGTAATTGTTAAAAACCATGAATGTTCATGTAGAGCTCAAATCGATCAAAAGTGTATTTTGAACTCAAAAACTAAAAATTCAAAATTCTTCATGTATAATCCTTCTTAATCTTTGAAACTAAAACCAAACTACTCTTATATCTAGCAGAAACCAACCCAAGTTCATAAAAAACCTTGCCATATTCTAGAAACCTGAAAAGATAAGGTAAAAATTTCAGAGAAATACACAGTTTTGAAACATGAGTTATACTGAATATATATCCACAAAACATAATATTCGTATTCCTCATGGAAAATAGGTTAGGTTGGTTAAGGAATTATCTCAAATGGTATAATAACGAAGGATAAAATCAAGGTTCAAAATAGAAAACCTAAAAAGTCAAATCGAGAGGATGAAGATGGAAAATTTTACCAGGAACTTTGACCACGCGTGTGATGGTGCATGGCCAATTAGGAATTTCTAATTTTTTTTCCAAAATTTATATTAAATTTTTCTGGTCAAATGATATAAGGTAAGGCCATGTTTGGATATTCCTAGCTTAAGTTATGCAAATCAAAGGTTTTAACTTAAGAATATTTTTCCAAATTTATAAATTGACCCCTCTAAACTTTTCAACCATATGAATTTGATCCCCAAACTTTGTCTAGTTTTAGTACAAAACTGATCGACTAAAACCCCGAATACTTACATACCCATACATTGTATACTGAAAATTAAGCCCCAACTCTTCCTAGTATCCTAGTGTGATATGAAACCAACCGAATATCAAGCAAGTATGATTTTCCTACCTTTTCAATAGTATTCTTTGCATATTTGGCATACTGCTATTGATATCACTATGTGATAGATGTTATTTACTCTTAGTGTGTGCATATTATTATACTACCATACTACATATTTTGTTAACCATCATTAGTATTTGAATTTATCACTAATATTTTAACTTAACTAAAGGATCAATTTTAACCCTTCCCACCTAATAACTTGTATCATGCTTCATATTGATTCAGTTACCCTTGTACTATTGTTTTACTATAAACATCAGTATTAACTAGGGAATATACTACAGTGTTATCCCACAGAATTTTCTACTTGGCTTACTGGTCTCAGATGATTGAGAGTCGCGATTATTGCTACACATATATGAGTTCCACTTTAATTGTGTGCACAACAGGTTACTTTTCCCCAACGATTTTGGGTTGGTTTTATTTTGTTTTACTCATGGTTTAACTATCTCTATACCCCTTGATGATATGATAAATGGTATCATAAAATGAGTGTGTTGAGTGATCTCAAAACTAGACAACAATGGAGTATGACAAATATATATATATATATATATATATATATATATATATATATATAGTAAAAAGGAAGATAATACCGTATGTAAGTGGTTCAGCCAATTCTGGCTTACGTCCACTGTGTGAGTGTGTGTGAAATCCACTAAATATGGGCTCTAATGGCCTTGGGATATAGACACTCAAGCTCTATCTTTAAGTAATGAATTCAGTAGAGTTTCATGAAGGTTTACAATATGCGATCCTTTACAAAGATGTAGAAGACAAGTATTTATAGTGTATAGGGGTGTAGTGTACCCTCCAAGCATGTAATATGCATGTGTGGAATGTTCCTAGACAATAAGGAAGAGCCATCGGTCTCTGTCACATGTAGGTCATGATGATCAAATATTCCCTCACGTGTGAGGGAGATATTGTTATAATGATTTCGATACACGTGGTATCTATAGCCCACGCGCACACTCTCACGCGTTCCCCAATCCACGCATTCTGCCAGCTGTTTATTGGTAGCCATTTGTCCTGGCCGAGGCTAAATCATCAAACTATGGTCCATTGATGGAATGACACTTGTACTGCTGGGATGTCTCATCTTGTCATCCATTATCCTAATGAAGGCCGAGGATGAGGGTCTACTGTTCATTGGATTAGTGATGTGAGGTACATTAACTGATCTCGAAGGATGAGGCTGAGGTCACCTGCGAGGGGTCATAGGTCGAGGACGAGTCAACTCGGGCTGAGTCCCCGACCAAGGCATAACTCATTTTTATGAACAAATGTATGCAGGTTGGTTTTATCCAAGGTAATCCATATCAGGGATGCGGCTATACTTGGCATATCAATCACCCCTAACACTTAGTCTCTAACGCGAGGAGGAGGTTAAGGGGTAATAATGTATGAAGGTGTTGATGGTACTTTTTTAGTAAACACATGGCAATCATCAAGTAGACTGCAAGTTTGATGTGGCATCTGTAATAGTTATCATAGGTCCACGTCTGATTAAAGCATAAACGACGGATAAACACCTAGGGTTTTGTGCCTAAAATGATGATGTGCCTTAAATGTCGCATACAATTATTTTATGGTATTTAAACATAGCGCGGGCTTCTTTTTCTCTCTAATTTCCCAGAGATCTTCTCTCTCTCTACTGCCCAAGAATTTTCTGGTTACTTTTTAAAGTCTTCAGTGGTTGTTAGTTGAGTTAAACCTTCTAGGTATTCCCCTTCTTCTTTCCTTGTTAGCTTTCAATCGTTTTCGGCCATTTTAGTACCAGTTTTTCTTTTTCAGTTACTTCCCTGATTTTTCGACGACTTTATTGATAATTGTGTGAGGATTTTAGGACTGAGACATCTAGTTTGAGGGTGGAGAGAAGTTTCCATAGGGTTTGTAGGTGGTTTCAGGTAATTTTTCATCTTGTTTACCTTCATTTGGTTACTCCGGTGGATCACCGGTCATCTTCTCCGATGAAGCATTCAAACTATTCTTGAATGTTCTTGGTTTCAATTGTCCACGTTCCAAGATTTTGATATTTTAGCCAAATCCCAGTTAACACTTTAATTATTTGTGTACTTTAGCCCCCCACTTTCTCAAGTTTAGGGTCGGCCTCTTTGATGCTAAGGAAGTTGTATGCATTAGCAAAGAAGTTTCCCACTTGGAGGGAGAGGTGTTTCTAGGAGATTCATATGGTAGAGGAGGAAGACGAGTCTCAACACCAAGTCAGGGTCGGTCAAACTCACCCCATTTTCCCAATACCTTTAAATACCATTTTATCCTCATCCTCTGAGATACCCATCTCGTCCTCTACCCAAGTCGAGGATAGAGATTTAGAAGAAATAATGAGAGAATCCCAATCTCGAACGTCATCCTCTTATGAGGCCGAATCGTTTGGTTAAATGACTCCTCCATTCACGTCGTCTTTGATAGAGACAAGACGAATGCTAACACTCCACACCCACCTGACATTCCTATCTCAGTCATGATCTCTTTGGAATTTCAAGAGAGGTTCCCAAATGGTACCGCAATATATGAGGAATCTGGTGAGGAGGCTAACTCTGAGGCCGAGGAGCCAGTTGACATTTTATATACCGGATCTTTCATGTCTACTGTCAAAGAGACTGATCTTATTTTAGGGAGACACTCGTACGACATTAAGCCTATTATTTCTATCAGGATCTTGGATGAAGACAAGAAAGTATTCCAAGGTCGGGAGGGAGAAATCATCGTTTATGATCAAATGTTCAGGGTCGACGTCAGATTACCTTTCCACCCTACCATTCGATCTATCTTGTCTATCCTAGGGGTTGCACCTTCATAACTGGCCCCCAATTTATGGAGAATCATCCTTGGTTATGTCTCTCTATGGAAGAATACCTTTACACGAGCCTTCAATTGAGCTTTTCAAAGCCTGTTACAACATCTCGTCTTCAACCAATCAAGACGGCTATTTTCATTTAGGTTCTAGGGAACTAGACAAAAAGATTATTCAAGTGGCCCAAACATCAAATCACTAGTGGAAACAAACGTTCTTTTTTCGTCTCTGGGGCCTAGGATTTTCTAGATGACAATGACACAAGTGAGGACAGGCCTAGAGTTATACATGCCTGGGCTAACCCCTCCATGATAGCGAAGTTGGACCCTAGCTTCAACCATGAGGAACACGACGTGGTTGACTATCTGAGGGATCAAGGAAATGAGGGCACCCTTGAAAAATTTGAGGATCTCATGGTCCCTGAATATCTTGACGAGTCCAATTTGGGGGTTGGCCCCCTGAACGAGTTGTCTGAGTTACTTAAACCCTTAAAGTCTTCCCTCGTCTTTATACATTATTTCTAATAATTTTTCTTCTTCTTTACAGATCATCCTCCTAATGTTTCGGACGAGATCTAGAATATGACGACCCCTAGTCTTTTATCCAGCTTGGGAAAGAAAAGAAACAAGCAGCCAGTCAAGAAATCGACAACTGTAAGGATGACCTGAACTGAGGTTAGCCATAAAAGGAAGGATCCATGGCTCCCAAAAATACTCGTTCTGACCCCTAGACGGGGCAAATGGTCAACATTGTAGAAACTACTCCCACCTCATCTTCATCTTTTGAGTCTCTTTGGGCAACCAATCTCGCTGATCATTAACATCTCGTCCGCAAAGGTTTCCATGTTTACAGTCCCCTCAGAGGCCGACTATTAATTTCTATGTAAAATTCCCCTTGATAAGGTTTATGACTTCAACCTCCATCATATGGCACAACTATCTACCTCATACTTGCCATTGGTCTCATCTTGTATTATTTCTACTTTGTCTTATTCGGACTTCTTTATTTTTGCAGTCTGTGTGCACCCTTACTTTGGCCACTAGGTGGATGGCTAAAAATTAGGCGAGGCTTCAAGATGATAATATGGCAATACAATTCGAGGCCGAAGTGAATTAAAAGCTAAAGGAGTGCGGGGCCGAGTATAAATAGGCCATCGAAGATTTGAAGCTGGAGCATAACAACCAACTTAAAGAAAAAGATAATGCCTTGAAAGAGAAAGACCAAGCTCTAAAGGCCCAAGAAACCCAGTTTAAGTTCAATATTACTACTGCCATAAAGAGGGCCAATGACGAGGCCATAGAAGCCTATAAGGCTTCAGATGAATTTTAAGGCTTTGTCTTGGATTACCTCGAAAGGGTTATTAAAACGGTTTGTATATGGGTCGTCCTTAAATTTGTTGATGATGTTTCAGTCATCTATCCATCATTGGAGGCACCTGACATTGGGGACCCCTCTTCACCGAGGCTTTATCATATGTTGAGTCCTCGGTCGCTGTTGAAGGAGAAGGGACTACCGTAGACCCCCTACTGAAGTTGATAGTGCCAACACTGAGATGACTACAGCTGAGGACAATGCCAAGAGGAATATCAACACTGAGTCGACTCAGTAGGGTGGCCATCGATGGTCGATACCCTTTATTTTGAAATTGACCCCTTTATGTTTTGGGAACACTTCTGGATTTATTTTTTAACTTTATTTTGTACCAAGTGTATCTTCATATTTTTTGTGAATGAATGATATTTCCTATCATATTTATGAATTATCTCTATCTGCTTGCATGTGTGACTTCATTCGATGTTTTAATCAAGTAACCATAATTAAAATGGTTTATAATCTTGACATCAGCAACTAAGTATAAATGAGTAATCACACATCATCTCGTCCTTAGACGAGGCAAATATAAATGAGGAATTCCATGAGTATCGCCCTGTTCTTAGACGAGATAAAACTGACATGATTTTACTTCACCAAATAATGGTGTTTGTATCACAAGTCCACTCTCTTCATTTTAAGAGTGTATGGATGATAGTCGTCTCATCCATGCATTATCGTCTTGGCCAAAAGATGTTTTCCATTAAATTAATGAAACCACAATAAAGTGATTTTTAAATTTTAATCCATCAAATTATAGTGTTTGCATCACAAGTCCCCTCTCGTCATTTTGAGAGTGTATGGATGAGATTCGTCTCCTTCATGCACTGCTGTCTCAATCGAGATAGTTTTTCAACCAAATTAATGATGGTTAATCATGAACCACAATAAAGTGATCACCCCCCTCTAGGTGTTATTAGGAGTCCATGAACGAGGTCATCCCTGTTTGGACTATCATGTCACCGAGAGAAAGTTAAAGCTACTCCACCACAAATGATGTTTTATTTCTTAAGATTGAACTAACACATACAATCTAAAATCTCATACAACAAAATAGGATAGAACACTTGAGAATATTCCCATTGATTTTTCATTAAAAACCTTCTTCTGAAACACATAGACAAATGAAATTAATATCAAACGCTTAGTGATAGTATTTTTTGAGATGATCAGCATTCCATGGATATGAGAATGGTTATACTTCTATGTTCTGGATCTAATACATTCCTGGGACCACCTATTTAATCACTCGATATGGACCATGCCAGTTAGGATGAAGTTTGTTGGGCTTCTTCCTGGTCTTCTTTAAAACCAGGTCTCCTATTGCCAATGGTTATGCTTTTACTCTCTTATTATAGAATTTCGAACTTCTTTCTTGATAGGCAGCTTCCCTAACCTTATGATCTTCCTTTATTTATTCCACAAGGTCCAGATCCAGTCCGCGTTCTGTAATATTCTACTCCGGGTCATATGTTTGGACCTTATGGGTTGGGAGACAAATATCTGTTAGCACCACAGCTTATGAGCCATAGGCTAGCATAAATGGGGTTTCCCTCGTTGGTGTCCTCTCCGTCGTCCTATAGGACCATAGGACGACGTGCACCTCCTCAGTCCATCTTCCTTTAAAATTTTCCAGCTTTTTCTTGATTCCATCAAGAATATGTTTGTTCATTACCGCTGTATGCCATTGGCCTTGGTTCAGCATGGAGTTAAAAATAACTATTTGATGCCAACACGCTCATGGTATTTTTTTAGGGATATGTTCTTAACTGATTCCCATTATCTGAAATCAAAGTGTTAGGCAGATCGTATCAGCAGATAATGTTTTTCTAAACAAATTGGAAGGATTTCTTCTTCGTTATCGTCATCGTCGACTCGACTTCTACCCACATAAAAAAAATAATCAATAGCTATAATCAGATATTAGTAATTATTCACAATCCTTGGTAATGGTCCTACTAAGTCGATCCCCCAGACTTCAAATGGACAGGGGGAAGTGATAGAAGTTAGAGTCTGATGAGGTTTATGGGGAATGGTGGCAAACCTTTGGCACTTATCACATTTCCACACATATGCAGTTGCATCCTTGGCCAGTGTCACCCACCAATACCCTTGAGTGATGATTCTCTTTGATAATGATCTTCCTTCTATATGACTGGATCAAGATCCCTCATGAACATCATTCAAAATATATTATACCTCGAAGGGATGGACACATCTGAGTAGAGGGAGCATGAATCCTTTCTTGTACTGGACATCTCCTACGACGGAGAATTTATCGCTTTGTACCTTAGCTTCTTCTTCTCGGACTTTGAATCAGGAAATTCCCCATCCCTGATGTATCGAATGATAGGATCCATCCAAGAAGCTCCCATGTTCAAGTTCAAGAAAAATTCCATAGTGTTATCTTCCTCTTCAATGGTCGGTAGATATAAGATCTCTATTGGCATCGACCTTCTAATTTATATTCTTGTGGTGGAAGCTAGCCTTGCCAAAGCATCGACCTGGATGTTATCTAGCCGAGGTATCCTCTTTAGTTTCACCTCTCAGAAATGCTTCAACGCTTCTTTTACATTTCCATGGTATTTTTCCATTCTATCATCTTGGCCTCATATACTCCCATAATTTGATTCACCATTAATCTAGAGTCACTATCAACCAAAAGCTGGCCAACATTCAATGCTCTGGCAAGGGAGAGTCCTTTCAGAAGGGCCTCATACGCTGACTCGTTATTGGAGGCTTTTAAATTGAACCTCGAAGCATATTCAATGTCATTCCCAACTGGGTCAAACACAATCAAACCTCCTCACTTTCAGCCTCACACGAGGAGCCATCAACAAATAAATTCTACACAGTACCATCTTTGGAAAAATTACCCTCTTCCAAGGTCCTACTTTTGAAGAGGTATATCCCTTCCTCATTCTCATAAAACTTACCCCCTTTCCTATACTCCTCTTGACCTCAGTCAGGAGGAGGCATATTCTTCTTTCTGGCTCATAAGCTGGAGTCTCAATCTCCTCTGTGTCGGCCTCATCCCTTATGTACTAGGCTACGAAATTAGCTAGGTCCTTCCCCTTGATGGTCATTCTTGGCTATATATGATATCAAATTCTCCCAACTTTATTACCTATGACATTAACCTACCCGATTGCTCAAGCTTATGGATGACCTACTTGAGTGGAGAGTCGGTGAGAATTACCATAGTATGCATGTGGAAGTACGACTTCATCTTCGTCGTGGAATGAATTAAAGCATAGGCTAGCTTCTTTATTTTAGTATTTCTCTACTCGCCCCTTGGAGGGCCTTACTATTTAAGTACGCTGGCTTTTGCACACCATCCTCATCTCTGACGATAGCAGCGCTAATGTCTAACTCCAATACGGCCAGATACAATTATAACTTTTCACCCTAAATTGGCCTTGACAGCAGGAGTGTAGAGCCGAGGTAGGTCCTTAACTCTTTAAAGTACTTGTCACACTCCTCATTCCACTCGAAACACTTCCTGAGCACCTTGAAGAAGGGAAGACACTTATCGGTAGCTCTAGACACAAACTTATTCAATGTTGCCACCCATCCAGTTAACCTCTGCACATCTTTTATCATCGTTTGAGTCTTAATATCCATCAAAGCTTTGATCTTCTCGGGGTTGGCCTCAGTCCCCCTTTTATTCATAATAAAGCCCAATAATTTACCGTACCCTGTGCCAAAAACGCACTTGGAGGGGTTAAGTTTCATTCTATACTCGTCCATAGTATCAAAAGTTCTCTCAAGGTTTGCTACATGAGTGTCGCCTTGAGACTATTTATCAATATGTCATCGACATACACCTCCATTGTCTTCCCAATCTTCTCTTCGAACATCTTGATTACCAATCTCTAATATGTTTCCCCGACGTTTTCAGGCCGAAAGGAATGCCTTTATAATAATAGGTTCCCTTATCAGTCATGAAAGATGTCTTCTCATCATCCACCGAGTCCATGAATATCTCATGATAGCCTGAGTAGGCATCCATAAATCTCATTAATTTATGGTCGGCTATGGCATCAACCATCTGGTCTATTCTTGGCAGGGGAAAAATATCCTTAGGGCATGCTTTGTTCAAATATGTAAAATCAACACACATCCTCCACTTGCCATTGGCCTTGGGGATGATAACAACATTCATTAACCACTCATGGTTGATGACTTCCCTAATGAAGTCGGATTTTCCCAACTTCTTCACCAGTTCTCTAATGACATTATATTTCTCTTTGGAGTACACTCTCTTTCTCTGTCTGATCGGCTTTACATCCTCGATCACATTCAACTTATGGTAGAGGACCTTTGGATCAATGTCGGGCATATCCTCAAGGCTTTAAGAAAAAATGCTTTGCCTCTTCTTTAATAGTTTGATCAACTCCTCTTTGATCTTAGTCTTTAGGGATTTATCGACTTAGATGATTTTTCTCGGCTCATCCTTATTGAGGATGATGGATTCTTCCTCCTTAGTGACTTCGCCCTTATTTAGCTTAGTCTCATCTCTGAGGTCAATAGTATCAATGTTCTAAGTTGTAGTGGACATATTGTATTCCTCCCTCTCCTCAAACGAGTTGAAGTAGCATTTGTGTACCTCAACTTGGTCACCATGAACTTCCCCTACTCTGTATGGAGTAAGGAATTTAATCATCTGGTGAACTGTTGAGGGCATAGCCTCAAACTCCTTGAGGGATACCCGTCTCAGAATTATGTTTTAGGCTGAGTAGACGTTCTCATCCATAACAAAGAAATTGATTTTCTTTGTGAGGAATTTTGGCCATGAGATCCCCATTCTGACTTCTGTCAAATTGATTCCCAAAGGTTGCACTTTCTCTCCACTTAACCTGATAAGAGGATGATAATATGGAACTAGCCTCTTCTTTCTCAACCCCAGACCCTTGTAGCAATCCCAAAACATATGATCGATAGAGCTGCCACCGTCGACTAATATCCTAGTAACTTCATACCCATGCACAAGGGTGTTGATCACCAATGGGTAATCATGTGTGGCTAAGATCCCCTTAAAATCTAACCTAGAGAACCAACGATCAAAGTATTCATATCAACTTTGGTTTTTCTTATATTCTTCGGCTCAACCGTTATCGAGTGTACTTATTTAGGGTTTTGAGGAAGTTCTTTGGCCTCTGTCATGTGAGCCTTTCTATCAGTGATCTCCTTTCCACCTTCAATAAGTCCTATATAAATCAATTTGACTCCCAGTGAAATCATATTCAACCGAACCTTAGGATCGGTGATGGGAGGCGGCAGGTCAAAGTCTACTTCATCATCATCATTTGAGCCATTGTCTCGATTGGCTAGAGCATCAGTCTTGCACTTATCATTCCTTCTCTTTGGGGTGTTGTCTCGACCACCCTTTGAACTGTTATTGTAAATATACTTTCTTACCTTGCCATCTTTTAGTATTTTCTCAATCTCGTCCTTAAGAGAAAAATATCTGTCGATCGTATGGCCATGATCTTGGTGAAATTTACACCACAAATTCTTGTTCCTCTTATGAGGAGGAGATCTCAACATCTCAGGCCATATTAGAGACCGATCATTCTTTATCTCATTCAAGATGTCATCATAACTGACTGCCAGAGGGGTATAGTCAGCGAACTTATCATTCGTTGACCTCTTCTTACCATCCTTATTTTTTTTGGAACATACCTCCACTGCTTGTTCCCTTATCATCTTCAACCTTGGCAACCATTGCCTCCTCTGCATAACTGACTTCCCGATTATAGCCCGAAGTTCGTCCATGGATTTAGGAGGATCTTCGGCAATCTTCCAAAGGAGATTTCCTTTAAGCAACCCTCCCATCAGAGTGGTCATAGCAATAATATGCTCATAATCTTCAACATCTAATTTCTCCTTGTTGAACCTTGCTATGCATACCTTCAGACTTTTATTGCCTTACCACTTCACATACAATAAGTGTGTCATCTTTATTTGGGGACTCACACCGAAGAAAAAAATTATGTATAAACCTCTGTACTAACTTCTTGAAATTCTTAATTCAATTTTTAGGGAGAGAGGTGAACTACACATGATCAACGCCGGTCAGTGTGCTAGAGAAATCCCGACACCTTATCTCGTCTAAGACCGAGTAGATATTAGTAGCTGACTGGTATATATCCACATGGTGGACATGATTATTGCTCCCATTATACTTAGGTGTGACCACCGGCATCTTAAACTTATTCGGGGTTGGATAACTCACGATTGTTTCAACAAATGAGGAGCCTTTAGAGTATCCCCTCTGAAAGGGGTCTCCACTCTTCAGTATGTCCTTTTTCTTGTCCTCTGATCGCTGAATGGAATAATTCCATGACCTCTCGGCTGTAGCTATAACCTCGGCCTGAGCAACATTATCTCTAACCCATTCTCTGTTGGCTGGACGAATAGAAGCTTCTCTAGCAACATTCCTCTATCGATTATTCACCTCTTGTTGTTCCGCGTCTTGGCCCTGTTGAGATTGATGGTCATCACATCTATCATTGTGTAACACCCCGTATTTTTATTTATTATTTTAATTAATTAATTGGAATTTTCGAGAAAAATAAATTTTTGAATTTTAAATTTTTTATTGGCTAAGTATGTTGGTTATGATTTTAGAAGAATAAAACTTCAAGCGGAATTAAAATCGGAGTTAAAACTGATTTTATATTGATTTTACAATATTTTTGCCTTATGGCATTTTTTTGGGCAAACTGTCAGTTTTTCGGGGTGATCGATCGATCGACGGGGGGGTAGATCGATCGACCCTCCCAGAAAACGTGCGCTGTAAGCTGTTTTTTTAAGAGTTTGTGTAGGATTAGGACTCCTAATCACTATATAACCTTGTTAATCCGTAGGGGGACTTCTCATATTCACTTTTTCTCCAGTTTTTCACCAGAGAACACTTCCAAATATTTTTCCTCTCCCTCATAATCATCAACCTTCAACAAAATCAAGTTTTTGTCACAAGTTTTTGAAGGCTTAATTGGGGTTTAATCAAGATCGTTCAAGAACACTCTTTTGCTAATTTTTCGAGAGTAATCCAGATTTCTAATCAGTTTTGCAACACGATCTTCACAGGCATGAATAATCTATTCTTTTCCTTTAGTATTATGCGTTTTAAGTGTCGCCTAAACACTTAATTACATGTTTTTCTTAAAAATAATTAGTAACTTAATTAGAAAAATTGAATACTAATTATGGGGCTGTTTTTTTTTTTTTATATAATCTTTTAATCTGAATAATATTCATAACCTTTGGGTACGTAGGATTGATGAGCGATTTTGGGTTTTATTGGTGTAGGTTGCATGTAGAAAAATTCTAGTTTTAAAATAAATGATTTTTGGGTGCGTACAACTCATGTAATACATGTAGAGATAATAAAATTTGGGTTTTGATATATATATTTGATGAAAACTTGGTATATTTAATTTAAAATAATTAAATGAGATTATTTGGATATTGTTGACATTGTGATAATTAAATTAAAGATTTAATTGAATTGGACTATCATGCGTAGTTTATATATTGATTAATTATGCTTGTTTTGTGTGACTTGTTGGTATTATGATGTTGCCTTTGTGACGACGGGTTGTTGGGTATTATTGCTCTCCCTATATTTTAGAATGCCTCTAGGTATGGGACTAGTGGGTATGCCTTTTGATGATTTACGCCTTCTAGGTATGGGACTAGTGAGGGTAGATTATCGCATTTTTATCATCTTGGGGGTGGGCTGATTTTGGTACTTTATCGTCGTTACGCTAGCCTAAGCATGAGACTAAGTTAAGATTTATGTTAGAAAATCCTCCTATACATATGATAGGACGTATTGATAACTTGGGGACCCTTAGGTATGGGACTAAGGGGTATTTTGAGGATCTCACATCGATTAAAAAGGGTGGGGTAATTCATAAATTGTGAAATTGAGAAATTTGAGAATTAATGCCTAAGATAAAAACGGGTATTAAAATTTGTGGCGACATAATGTGTCGGGGCTGACAGTTTAAACGGGCCAGAGGGCGATTTATGTCGTGTCGTGTGTGGAACCTTGTCATGTGTCGGGGCCGACAGTAAACGGGTCAGAGGGCGATTGACAAGGGTAACCTTGTCATGTGTCGGGGCCGACAGTAAACGGGTCAGAGGGCGATTGACAAGGGGAAGTGTGACACTTTAATAAAAAAGTGAGAACAATAATAAAAGTTGGTTAATTTAATTAAATTAACATCGTGGGACTTGGGAATTTAAAATCATATTGGTGTGCCTTTATAAATGGAGATTTTTGCGGGTAGTTAGTAGGTTATAATTATCGCGTTTAATTATCCCGTTTAATTTAAAATATTCTATTGTGATATTTATTGCGTATAATGCTACTGTCTGGATTCAAGAATCCTAATTGAGGGGAGTAGTGTGTATTCTTGCTCGGGGCTTTGGCTCTGACCCATGCGTTGACTAATCTTTTTCAGGATTTGATTTGGGGAAGCTGCATAAGTTTATCGGAGTTATCATTGGAGGTGCAGCTGGAGTTATTTACTTTATAGCATAGTTTAGTTAGACTTTCTTTTCCAGTCGTATTATGAGACTTCATTGGAGTTTTATTGGGCCATTCGGTTCCAAAGTTGTTTAGAGGATTTCTGTTGGGATTATTCAGATTTTATTTAATCATTATTGGAGATTGGATTTTTGGAGTTAGCATGTGATGGATCTTTTATCGCTTAGTTATTTGTGATTATTTGAGATTTATTCAATTATTTATCTTATGGACTGATTATTTATGTCTCATATCTGTCTCATGCTAAGAATGGTATTTTATTTAGTTCACGCCCGGCATAGTTCGGCGGCAGTGGCTGGCCACCCCGTTTGTCAGATTTTGCGGGGTGTGACAGATGGTATCAGAGCATGGTCTTAGGTCTCGTAGGTTATGAGTCCGTTTAGTTTCCGCGTTGCCGATCTTTGATTCCCTTTGTGATTCGTATTTCTTAAAGTAGATGTTCTAGCATACGTGTTAGATGTGTTTCTTGGAGATGTGAAGTTTTGAGTTAAGGACGTTGTAGACATTGAGTTTAGAATTAGTAAGCTTGATGTGGGGATCCTTAGAATGGATTTTGGAGACGATAATTTTTTTTGGAGATTTTAGTACAGATGTTAGGTACCGTATGTATCGATTTTTGATGTTGAGATTTAATTTGAGGAAGTTAGAATTTTGATGACTTTCGGATATAGGATCGAGTGGGGGATTTGTGAGAGCATGTGGTACGCCGTTATTTTCATAGTTATGTGTATTTATATAGGCAATATATATTATTTTGTTGTTCGTGGGGTAGGTGCGCGTAGGATTGGGTGTATGGGCGCCCAATTATGGCATTCTACGGGTAGGCATATATGAGCCTTATTTTCTTTTGCGAGATTTATGCGTTGATGAGTATGCTTCGTCTAATTTCGAGGACGAAATTCTTTGCTAGTGGGGAAGTATGTAACACCCCGTATTTTTATTTATTATTTTAATTAATTAATTGGAATTTTCGAGAAAAATAAATTTTTGAATTTTAAATTTTTTATTGGCTAAGTATGTTGGTTATGATTTTAGAAGAATAAAACTTCAAGCGGAATTAAAATCGGAGTTAAAACTGATTTTATATTGATTTTACAATATTTTTACCTTATGGCATTTTTTTGGGCAAACTGTCAGTTTTTCGGGGTGATCGATCGATCGACGGGGGGGTAGATCGATCGACCCTCCCAGAAAACGTGCGCTGTAAGCTGTTTTTTTAAGAGTTTGTGTAGGATTAGGACTCCTAATCACTATATAACCTTGTTAATCCGTAGGGGGACTTCTCATATTCACTTTTTCTCCAGTTTTTCACCAGAGAACACTTCCAAATATTTTTCCTCTCCCTCATAATCATCAACCTTCAACAAAATCAAGTTTTTGTCACAAGTTTTGGCACAAGTTTTTGAAGGCTTAATTGGGGTTTAATCAAGATCGTTCAAGAACACTCTTTTGCTAATTTTTCGAGAGTAATCCAGATTTCTAATCAGTTTTGCAACACGATCTTCACAGGCATGAATAATCTATTCTTTTCCTTTAGTATTATGCGTTTTAAGTGTCGCCTAAACACTTAATTACATGTTTTTCTTAAAAATAATTAGTAACTTAATTAGAAAAATTGAATACTAATTATGGGGCTGTTTTTTTTTTTTTATATAATCTTTTAATCTGAATAATATTCATAACCTTTGGGTACGTAGGATTGATGAGCGATTTTGGGTTTTATTGGTGTAGGTTGCATGTAGAAAAATTCTAGTTTTAAAATAAATGATTTTTGGGTGCGTACAACTCATGTAATACATGTAGAGATAATAAAATTTGGGTTTTGATATATATATTTGATGAAAACTTGGTATATTTAATTTAAAATAATTAAATGAGATTATTTGGATATTGTTGACATTGTGATAATTAAATTAAAGATTTAATTGAATTGGACTATCATGCGTAGTTTATATATTGATTAATTATGCTTGTTTTGTGTGACTTGTTGGTATTATGATGTTGCCTTTGTGACGACGGGTTGTTGGGTATTATTGCTCTCCCTATATTTTAGAATGCCTCTAGGTATGGGACTAGTGGGTATGCCTTTTGATGATTTACGCCTTCTAGGTATGGGACTAGTGAGGGTAGATTATCGCATTTTTATCATCTTGGGGGTGGGCTGATTTTGGTACTTTATCGTCGTTACGCTAGCCTAAGCATGAGACTAAGTTAAGATTTATGTTAGAAAATCCTCCTATACATATGATAGGACGTATTGATAACTTGGGGACCCTTAGGTATGGGACTAAGGGGTATTTTGAGGATCTCACATCGATTAAAAAGGGTGGGGTAATTCATAAATTGTGAAATTGAGAAATTTGAGAATTAATGCCTAAGATAAAAACGGGTATTAAAATTTGTGGCGACATAATGTGTCGGGGCTGACAGTTTAAACGGGCCAGAGGGCGATTTATGTCGTGTCGTGTGTGGAACCTTGTCATGTGTCGGGGCCGACAGTAAACGGGTCAGAGGGCGATTGACAAGGGTAACCTTGTCATGTGTCGGGGCCGACAGTAAACGGGTCAGAGGGCGATTGACAAGGGGAAGTGTGACACTTTAATAAAAAAGTGAGAACAATAATAAAAGTTGGTTAATTTAATTAAATTAACATCGTGGGACTTGGGAATTTAAAATCATATTGGTGTGCCTTTATAAATGGAGATTTTTGCGGGTAGTTAGTAGGTTATAATTATCGCGTTTAATTATCCCGTTTAATTTAAAATATTCTATTGTGATATTTATTGCGTATAATGCTACTGTCTGGATTCAAGAATCCTAATTGAGGGGAGTAGTGTGTATTCTTGCTCGGGGCTTTGGCTCTGACCCATGCGTTGACTAATCTTTTTCAGGATTTGATTTGGGGAAGCTGCATAAGTTTATCGGAGTTATCATTGGAGGTGCAGCTGGAGTTATTTACTTTATAGCATAGTTTAGTTAGACTTTCTTTTCCAGTCGTATTATGAGACTTCATTGGAGTTTTATTGGGCCATTCGGTTCCAAAGTTGTTTAGAGGATTTCTGTTGGGATTATTCAGATTTTATTTAATCATTATTGGAGATTGGATTTTTGGAGTTAGCATGTGATGGATCTTTTATCGCTTAGTTATTTGTGATTATTTGAGATTTATTCAATTATTTATCTTATGGACTGATTATTTATGTCTCATATCTGTCTCATGCTAAGAATGGTATTTTATTTAGTTCATGCCCGGCATAGTTCGGCGGCAGTGGCTGGCCACCCCGTTTGTCAGATTTTGCGGGGTGTGACACATTGCTTCTCAAACTAATGATATTTTGAGATCTGGAGAGGAGATTTCTCAAATCATCTGCCACTGGGCTGAGCCTATCAAAGGTCGAACCTATGACTAGTATGTCCAAAGCTAATGCCCTTAGCCTACATTCTTGGCTCGTCCTGCCGCTGTAATATCTCGTATTTATGTGTATTTTTATTTAATTAATTTGGGAATTAATTGAGGAAAATACACTTTATCTAAATTACGCGAGCGAAGTAATTTAAAATAATTACATGGTAAATGTGCTTATTAAATATTAATCGAGAGGTAGATACTGATTAATATTGCATTATAATGGTTATTAAGTGAATATAGTAAATAAGTGATAAGTATGGTTACGGCATAGTGAGTGATATGTGCGTATTTTATTTTATCTCACCGGGAGTCGCGTGTAGATTATTTTTGAGTTGAGGAATGAGAAACATATTTTAATTGAATCAGATGGGAATTTAGATGTCACGAATGACTCCTTACGGGTCGAAATAGTTGTAATAGTATACCCAGAAGTATAGTTTGGGTCCCGGGTCAATTTTGGACGAAACCGACACCTATAAAGGGGTTGCGGCCATTTTTTAAAAAGAGGTAAAGGGACCTACGAAATTTTGAGCCATATATCTGATATTTAGATATCGGGGTTAGGTGTCATAACACAAAAGATTAGAGAGGCCATTAGAGAAAAGAGAGAACCATTTTCCTAAAGCCTAAGGAGAGAATTGTGAAGGTGGTGAATGGTTTCTTGCACCTCAAGACAATTGTAAAGGAATATTGGAGGAGAATCAATCAATCATCAACTAAGAACCATAAATTTAGATCAATGAATCAAAGTCAAGTGTTTATTGTAAATCGAATTGAAGTTATAAGACCCATGTGTAGGGATTTCATGAATAGATTGATTTTTATTTCAAAATCATTGATCAAAAGCACTAATTGATTTCATGTTTGGGCAAGATTGCATGTAGTTAGTGTTTAGATCTATAGAGGATTTTAAATCAAAAGAGTTTTGATTATTGGTATGGATTTAAATCTTGGTTTTGAATTGAATGAAATGGATGAACACAAATTTAGATTATGAAAGAGTTTGAGGGTTTGATTGATTCTTGATTGATTTCAGGGAAGTTTTAATGTGTTTGAAACGTTAGAAATCATCCTAACTCATGTAGAAATAGTTAGGAATAATCAATTATGAATTTGTTGAAGAATTACAGGATTTGAGTAAATAAAAAATGGTGAAAAATCGAAGAAGACGAAGCTGCGCCTGTTAGATCAATCGATCGACCCTGGCAGATTTTGGGTTCTTGTCTTCGTTGAATTTTTTTGGATTACCAATGATGGAAGGGAATCTGAGGAGTGTTATTCTACCTATGTAAGGACTTGATAAAGACCAGTAGGTGTATAGAAAGGGAGTCTTAGAGTTGTATGAACACTCAAATAATTATGGAAGTGAATTAAATTCGTAAATAAATGGTAAGTACGGTGAATATTAGAGATAAAAATATCACGTAAAGGTATAAATAATCTGGTTATTTGAATATCTATTCTATTGATACATAGGACTTGGGAATACCTAAAGTCTTCTATATTTTGTATTGGGGTCGATGATTATCCAGACCAATACATGAAATCTCGATTTGGGGTCTATGATTATCCGGACCAAATCGAAGATGAAAGATTGGGGTCGATGAGTATCTAGACCAATGTAAATGATAGGATGATTGGGGTCAATGATTATTCGGACCAATAATCCTTATAGTATATATTGTGTGTGAAATATATACTTCATGATATCCTACTTATGGTCGAAAGTAGATTAGTAGATGATATATATATAGATATACATCTAAATGATAAATTAAGTAGAGAGAAACTTATTTCCAAGATTAAGAATTGATTGAGAATATCTATAGTAAATTAATTAGTGAAACTTAATTATGGAAGTTAAATGCTAAATCTGAAATGCTTTATGAATTAAGTAGTGAGACTTCATTATGATGCTTAAATGTAACATATGTGAAGGTTACCTAAGTAATGAAAGACTTTGCGATATATGTTAACAATGAATCATGATGAATGGGCGCTACAAGAGAGTATGATATCGATAAGATCATTTATTTACTTTAGTCGAGATATCTTGGGTTGTAGATAGATGGGCTAAGTATAGAACGTTAGGTGTGGATAATAGATGAGAGGTGAGGAAACTCAAGGGAATGTGCGTGAACCTGACATGTGTAATCAATAATCGATTTAATTACGATAAATTACTTGTTAAATATTTTCAAAATTTTTGGAGTACTAACTTTTGCTATAAAAATGTTTTCAAAACCTTTTAGGTGTCCAGCCACAAGGGTGCAATACCTGATTTCATTCTAGGGATTCGGAGCTGTAGCACTGTGGATGCTGACAGGATTACTGAGTAACCGACTCTTTCATTCAGATCTAGCATAGGATCACATTCTTGTATCTCATGTGTAGACATGTTGTCAGTTGACTACATTGCAGTTCCAGATTTGTATCAGTTTTACTTAGTAATTGGATTGTGGATTATTGCTTGGTTGTAGTTTTAGCCGATGATTTATTGGTCATGACTTTGATGTATTTTCATAGCACCAATGGTTAGGATTTTAGTGTCTTGTGAGTGATGATTTAGATCTCAAACTATTATTTTATCTTGTTTATTTTAAAAGTAAAATCTGGCACCAGTTTAATTAACTTAGGTAATTAGTAATTAATTTAGTTTTCGACAGTGACGATAAAAATGAACAATATGAGAATCCTATTTTAATTTGATAAAGTCATGAATACCCAATATTTATTAGATGGGGTGTCACAAATGGTATCAGAGCATCAGGTTCTAGTGTCGATAGGATCTGTATGACTTATTACATTTTCAACATATCGGTTGTTTGATATAAAGCCCTATTATTAGGACTGTTGCTTATATCCTTACGTGATACAACATATCGTGCTTCTTCTATTAAATTTTGAATAAATTGTGTGCGTATACAATTCGATCTATTTTTAGATGCCGCTGAGGAGAGAGCGAGCTGAGAGGGTCGTAGCCAGAGATGAGGTAAGGGAGGATCCTCAGTAGAAACAAGTACCGCCACCACCACCAAAGGTGATTTCTACTACTCAGGTGGAAGTGATAGTGTCTTAGGTAGTAGAGATAACTATGAGGGCCATGGCAGCCCACTTCCCTCAGCCTCAGCAACCCCTAGCACTAGATATTTCGGCCCAGCAAGGTCTACCCACTTGGCATAGCATCAGAGAGACCTTCCATAAGGGCCATTCACCCGAGTTTCAGGGTGCATGGATGTAGTGGTAGCATGCCAATGGAAGAAAAACATTCAGCGCCACCTAGGCAAGTTATATTACAGTGAGCTTCAATGACAGATGTTGGCCACCTTCAGGTTAGCAGGGGCATCCCTTTAGTGGTGGGAGTCAGTGGACACCACTGAGGAGAGAGACTCGGTGACTATTTTAGAGTTTTGGGTGACATTTGATTGCAAGCACTTCCTGCCTGCAGTGGAGGCAGAGATGAAGAAGAAGTTTGGTGAGGTATGTAGGGTGACCGCCCAGTTTTTTATGATGAGGAAGAGTTAACATGTCTGGAAAAACTTATGCTAGAGGAGGTGAGCAACGAAGAGAGAAAGAAGGCTAAGTTTATGGATGTCTCGGCTTGGAGGATTATGCAACATTTGATTGGTAATCCAGCGTTGATGACAAATGTTGATGTTGTTAACACGACATTTTTGCACTGCCAGGACTTTGATTTCCATGGTAAGGGAAGTAAGAGCGGAGAAGGGTCTATGAAGAACAACAAGACTTGGGGGAGCAGTGCTAGTGGGGTACCACCCCAGCAACAACAGACAATGGGCACATAGGGGCAGAACTCCCGATAAGGGAACTATGCCAAGAGATTTAGATTTGGCGGGCACAGATCGGATATTCAGGGCCCACAGGGTCCCCTGCAGCAACAACTTCCTCAGGGTCGTCAGGGCCAGGGGAACCAGGGGGTGGCCAATAGGGTCAGGGCCACATCAGGGCCAGCCGGGCCAAGGTCAGAGGCAGTTTCAGGGGCAGTGTTTCACATGTGGCTAGCAGGGTCACAAGAGTAGGGATTCTCCACAGCTTATCGGGGCGCACCATTAGGGTGCCCAGAATGGGCAGCAGGCTCCGTTAGCTCCAGCTCTAGTTCCTGCACCAGCCCCACCCCAGCAGCAGGGCCATATACACTACATGCGTCTATTAAACGTCTGGGATGTGCCTATGCCTCCAAGACCTTAGGCGCCACCTACAGTAGAAGGTACGTTTTCTATTCATGGTTCTCAAGGTAGAGTACTTTTTGATACCGGAGCATATCATTCATTTATTAAGACTAGATTTTCATGAGCTGCTGGTTTATTAGAGACAGACAATAGTCTACTTATGTGTGTAGAGTCATCGATGATGAGTGTTTCATTAATATATACGATCTGTAGAGGAGTCGATATTATGCTTGGGAGACTGAGTTTAGTGACAGAACTCCTAGTGTTAGACATGGAGGGGTATGACATAATTCTAGGTATGGATTGGTTAGTAGGGTATAGAGCGATGGTAGATTGATATGAAATGACTATTGTGTTTTCGATTCCAGGACATGAGATATTCCTTGTGGCGATGCCTTTTTCGGAGGGAAGATCGCGCACTCATTTATATTACATCGAGGAGGAGACCTCATATGAGGTAGTCATTTCGTTAGATTTGATTCCTGTAGTGAGGGATTTTGAGGATGTGTTCCAGGAGATACTCGGGCTGCCACCGAGCCAGGAAGTAAAGTTTGTCATCAACTTAGCACCAGGGATGAGACCAATTCCCAGAGCACCGTATTGCATGGCTCCTTCAGAGATGCGAGAGCTGAGAGAACATATTCAGCCGTTCTTCTGTCAGGGTTTTATTCGAAGGATTACATTGCCTTGGGGTGCTCGGTGTTGTTTGTGAAGAAAAGGGATGGTTCGCTTTGCTTGTGCGTGGATTACAGGGAGCAGAATAAGGTGATGTTACGAAACGAGTATCCGTTACCTAGGATTGTGACTTATTTAATCAGTTAAAGGGGTTTCAAACTTCTTCAAGATTGATTTGAGGTTAAGCTATCACCAGTTGCGTATTCGGGAGGAGGATATTCCTAAGACCGTATTCTTGTCGTAGTATGTATCTTACGAGTTCAGTTTGATTCCATTTGGGATCACCAATGCATGTGTAGTGTGCATAGAACTTATGGATAGAGTATTTCAGGAGTTTCTGGATAAGTTTGTGATAGTATTCATCGATGACCTGGTTTAGTTATGAATGAATGAGGAGAACACCGAGCACTTATGTATGGTTCTATAGATGTTAGGGTACCATCAAGTGTACGCAAAATTCAATACATGTGGATTCTGGCTTTGGGAGGTACAGTTTCTTGGCCACATTGTGTCTGATAGTGGACTAGCTTTTGATCCAAGTAAGGTATCGATGGTGAGGGAGCGGGGCAGCCTATGACACCGACTGAAATTCGCAGCTACTTGGGGTTGGCCGAATATTGCCATCGTTTCATCAAGGGGTTATCAAAGATTGTTGGGCCTTGGGCGAGCTTGACTCGTAAGGGAGTACCATTTGTGTGGAGCGACTATTATCAGTTGTCTTTTAATGAACTGAAGGATAGATTAACATTAGCAACCATACTTACATTACCTAGGAGTGGGGTAGAGTATCAGGTCTACATGGATGCATCCTTACAGGGACTTGGGGGGGTGTTGTAGTAGGAAGAAAGGGCAATAGCTTATGTTCCTCGAAAGCTAAATCCCCACAAGAAGAATTACCCCACCCACGACCTATATTTGGCAGCGATTATTTTTATGTTGAGGATATGGATACATTACCTATTAGGGGATAAATTCACATTGTTCATGCATCATAAGTCACTTCAATATCTCTTCACACAGAAGGATCCGAACATGAGACAGAGGTGATGGATAGAATTCGTGAAGGACTACCAATATGATATACAATATCATTCGAGTAAATATAACATGGTGGCAAATGTGTTGAGCCGACGACCTACTAGAGACTTAGCATAGGTGTGGAAAGAAAAATGGAGTGAGCTCTAGTAGGAGGATGAGGTTATCCGAGCATACATGGCCGTTATGACTATCACTCCCGAGATTGTTATGCGGGTAGTGAAGGAACATGCAAAGGATGAGTTCTGTCAGGACATGGTATAGCAGTTATTACCTGAGGGTATAGAGTCTTACTCAATCATCTCCGAGGAAGCCTGCACTTTAATTGGTGATTAATAGTACTCTGGGATGAGGATTTGAGACATTCGGTTATTACTTAGTCTCACGGTTCCAGATTTGCGATACATCCCAATTGGGACAATATGTACCAGGATATGAGGAGATAATACAGGTGGGCCGGCATGAAGAGAGACATTGCAGAGTTTGTTTCAAAGTGTGTCACTTGTCATCTTATGAAAGTTGACCATTAGAGACCTTCACGTATGCTACAACTGTTGGAGGTTTCTTTATGGAAATGGGGAATCATATCGATGGATTTCATTACGGGACTACTAACGTCGCAGAGGGGTCACGATTCCGTTTGGGTGATAGTGGATTGATTGACCAAAGTAGCCCATTTACTATTGATTAGTACTGATTTTGAGATGATACAGTATGTGCAGATATTCATTGCCAAGATTGTTAGGCTGCATGGTACACATATCAATATCGTGTGTGGAAGAGATAAGATATTTGTATTCTATTTCTGGAAGAGCTTTCAGGAAGCTATGGGTAATGACTTGAGATTGAGTATGGAATATCACCCCCAGACAGATGGACAAACAAAGAGGGTTAATTAGATGCTGGAGGACATGCTTAGGATGTGTATCCTGGATTTTGGGGGAGGTTGGGAGCAATACCTTCCATTGGTAGAGTTTATGTACAACAACTCTTACTAATTGACCATCATGATGGCACCGTTTGAAGCACTATATGGGAGACCTTGTCATTTTGCCACATGCTGTTTAGAAGTGGGGGAAAACAAGTTATTTGGACCCAAGATGATCTAGGAGACTACTGCCAAGATTGAGTTAATTTGAGGACGTATTCAGATAGCTTAGGATAGGCAAAAGAGTGATGTCGACACCAAAAAGAGACATGTGGACTTAGAGGTTTGTTAGAGTATCTCCTATGAAGGGGATTATGAGATTTGGCATGAGAGGGAAGTTATGATCGAGATATGTGGGACCATTTCCTATTATAGAGATAGTGAGATCGGTAGCATACAGACTGGTACTTCCAGAGCATCTTTAGTGGATACATAATATTTTCCATGTGTCTTCACCGGAGAAGTACAAGAGGAGAAAGAGATATTTCTGTCATATCCCAAATGAGGAGATTGACTTATAGCGAGACGTCTCATATGAGAAGAGGCCCGTGGATATTCTAGATTGTGGTGAGCGTAAACTACGGTCCAAGGTGGTACCATTGGTTCGAGTTCAGTGGGGATACCACAATATTGAGGAGTCAACATGGGAGCGGGACAATTACATGCGAGAGAAATATCCAGAGTTATTTACCGCAGGTATGTCCTAATTTCGGAGATGAAATTCCTTTTTAAGGGGGGAAGTATGTAATCCCCCATATTTATCTGTTTTTTCATTTAATTACTTTGGGAATTAATTGGGAAAAATACACTTTATCTTGTAAGGACATTGTCCGTCACAATTTAGTATGTCATATACCGCTACAAGTCGTTGAAGGATTGAGAAGATTACATCTAAAAGAGACGAATCTGAATTACAAGAAAACTTCAACTTTCAAGCCCAACAAGGATCAATTTGGTAAAGTATGTTTAAGTTCCATTTTCATTTCATATTAAAAGTGTTGGAATATTTTTTATAAAAGTTAAAATGGTTTTTAAAATTTTTTATAAATGGTTTTGATAAAGTTAGTATTTTTCCAAAACATTTTTCTGAAAGAGTTTTTGTTAAAAATGTTGTTTAGATTTGTAAGAGTTTTGGCTTTTAAGGTTTCCAAAGTTTTTCAATCTCTGCTGATGAATCTCAAGATTTATGCCTGGTCATTCGAACGAGATCAGATGTCATTCGAATGAGATCAGATATCATTCAAAAGACAACAACTATCATTCGAACGATAGGAGGTTTTAGATGACACATCACCGCCTTAAATTTTAATATAAATTGAGTATCAGACTATTGATTTTTTTATGGAGAAACACTGGTTTTAAACAAAATAAGTTTTTGACTATTTTATTTTATTCTCCAACCATTTTGAGGGTTTAATCTTTTGTTTTACAATTCACAAATCCCAATTGCTTTTATGTGAGTTATTTTGTGGAACCCAAATCATAGTTTTCTATTGTTCAACCTCTGTGGAGAAGGCATCTCCAAATTTGATCGGTGGATGTCGAGCGTAGATATTTTGTGTGTGGACGAGTCGAAGATAACAAAATGACACCTCGAGGGTATTTTGCTGCCTCTCATCGCTTTCAAGGTTTGATAAAGACATCGTGCTTTACACTTATGGGTGATTATAAGGTTGTATATAAGTCAATGGTCTTGTAAACTTTTGAAAGCGTTAAAAGATTTTTACCGGAGATGTTTTTTTCCTTAATTTGTCGTCTTTGTTTCATATGCATGATTTGATTGATTTGATTGATTTGATTCAACACTTAGATGCAAGCATAGGGGCTAAATTAAAATTGAATTTGGTTTGCTCAAATTTATACACCTAATTAAATAAGTGTGGGGGAATCCATTAGAGAATTGTGAACTCGATTGATATTGCACAAGACATTTTACAAATTGGTATCAAAGCTTATTGTACTAATTTACTGTGTAAATCCCGTAGTGAAATTTTGTGGTGGTTATCTTTGTTCATCACTCATGTGCTTAATTTTGTATCTCAATGGCTTCTCCTTTGAATTTTAAGTATGCCGAAAAAAATGAATTTCCTGAAATCGTTTGAAAAATATTTTGGAACTTTTGCAAACTACATAAAATTACAGAGATTTCCTTCATGAGAAACTTGTGGACTTGGATTGTGATCTTAGAAAACTAGAATTGTCCAAAAAGGAAAGTGACGATAGTGTCCTATTTTTTGAAAAATAATTAAAGGACTTAAAAATTTCTAGGGCTCCCGTTTGTGCCGTCGAGGATAAAAAATTAATCGATAATTTTACGGCACATGAAAAGACTCTTAGGGATAAGTTTGATTTAATTGACGGTGAGCGCGATAAACTGTTAAGTTTAATTGATAATTTGAAAAAGAAATCACTATCTTGGAAGGGTCAAATTCATAGCTTGAATAAAATATTTTTAAATTGAAAAATGATTTAAACGATTCAAGTAGGTTTGATAGTGATGGTAATGGCTCGTCATGTTCTAATGCTTTCGTAGCTAAAGACAAAACCATTATTTGTTTTAGAGGGTCAAGCATTCCTAAGGACGATAGAAAAGATCAACCCATAGGTGTCGTTCCACCCGTTTACCCATTTTCACATTGTGGTAGGAAAGGTCACCTTAGGCATTTTTGTTTTGATCTTCTAAAAAGTACTAGAAAGTTTATGTCTAGTGTTCCATTGGTTCCCCAAACCCACACGTTACGTTTGAGATCTATTTGGGTTAGGAAATCACTTTTATAGGCACTCGATGTTAGACTTGTTAATTCTCGTTTGCTTGCACATGATTCTTCTCTTGCTATATCATATACAAGATTGTGTTCTCATGTTTGTCATACGCTAGTTGTGCTTCAAGATATATGTTTACTAGTGTTATGACGTGTACTTTTTGTATTAGATTTTATTTTTAATAAAATTTTTAGAAAATCCAAAAATATTTATGTATTTTTTTTGCACTGTTTATGAATAGACATTTAGGATGACCAAGTCACAATTTCTTTCCATCTATCCACATGACTATTTGATAGTGTTTTGAGATAATATATTGTGTCATTCATGTGCTTTACAAAGTTTGGAGTCTTTGAGATGATATAGTGTTATTACCTACATGTTTTACTCACTTTGTCCTTTATTGCACACATGCACGGATTTATTTGACGTTTGTGCTTTTCTATTACATGTTGGTTGAGTGTTTCCATCTTAATTCTTCATATATAATGAACCAAATGCGATAAAACTTGACACGAAAGTAGTGTTTGTCAAAATCGTTTGTGAGTTTGTGTGTTTTATTTTGAAAAACGGAGAAAGGGATGCGAAAGGTATTTCATTTTTTGCTTTGCGATAAAGCCACCATTTAAATCAGACCTAAAAAAGTGAGGAATTGAAAATTATCTGGGGTCCATTGAGGTTTAAAGAACCCGAAAACAATATATGGCAATAAAAAAGAAAATTATGCCAAAAATGGGACAATGGGTTATTTAAGTTTCATCACCTCGTAAGAAAACTAAAAATATTATAATTTAATGAGGGAGTTCGGATGGAATTTAAAATGGTTTGCATGTCCTTGAAAGTCATGAAAAAGCATTACATAGTTTTGGATGTTATTGGTGTGGAAATCATTTGTACTTTGATTTATTGATATGATTAAGACAATGACATCTAAATTCAATATTTTTACACCTAAGGACTGTTTTTTATGTTCATTCGTTAGGAGTACATTTATGCATCAGGCACATATGACATGGTTTAGTTGATTTTCCTATTGAATTTGCTCACACACATTGATTGCGTTTCCATGACTTGGTTATCTTAATTTAATTTGACGGTGTGTGATTTTTGTAACATCATTTTTGCATTTTTATATGAAAATTTTGAAACTTTCAAAAATAGTTTGTTTACCTTGTTTACCGTGACACCCCGATTGGATTTATTTGGTTTATTCTTTTCCTTGTCTATTTCGGACAAATAAAAATGGGGAGAATGAATTATGATATTATGGGGGAGTTTATGTATGGGGGAAATTTTATTATGCTTACATGTTTATTGTTTATCATTTCAAACTCGATATGTCACGAGGTATTTGCTTTGTCTCAAGTGTGTAAGTACAATTGAAGATTTTTTGGATTTCACACCCTAATGAGAAAAGCTTGAATTTTTGAAAAGTTGACTGTTGAAGCAAAGTTTGAAGACTTATCATTTTTCCACCTTTTTTTTGGGAGGGTAGATTTTGTAGGTCACTTTATGCTGATAATTCAGATATTTTTATTTTGTATCGACATAGACATAGGGGGAGATTTGTAAGTACATTGTTCGTCACAATTTAGTATGTCGTATACCGCTATAAATCGTCAAATGATTGAGAAGATTACATCTATAAGAGACAAATCCGAATTACAAGAAGACTTCAACATTCAAGCCCAAAAAGGATGAATTTGGCAAATTATGTTTAAGTTCCATTTTCATTTCATATTAAAAGTTTTGGGATATTTTTTTATAAAAGTTAAAATTGTTTTTGAATTTTTTTATAAATGGTCTTTATAAAGTTAGTATTTTTTAAAAACATTTTTCTAAAAGAGTTTTTGTTAAAAATGTTTTTTAAATTTGTAAGAGTTTTTGTTTTTAAGGTTTCCAAAGTTTTTAAATCTCTGTTGACGAATCTCGTGATGTACACCTGGTCGTTCGAATGAGATAAGATCTCGTTCGAACGTGAACAAATATCGTCCTGTGACACCCCGCCTAATAAAATACCAGGCGATCACTCCTATATCAAATTATAACAGGAGTCTCATATGGATCATTCTTAGCATCACTGTCGAAAATCCATTTAATTACTAATAATCTATTAGGTCGGTGTCAAAATTTTACTTTACTACTCTTTTTAACAATTACTAAATTAAAACAACCACACAGTTTATGCGTAAATGAAACTGAAATAAAATAAAATAACCGAACACTCGGTCAAAATATACAACCATATTGAATGTTGTACTCAAAGAATAAATAATTGCAATTGGGCCATTGGCCCGAATGTGTATACAGTACCTCCTATCTAGATTACAAGGATAGAAGCGTCTATTGAGAATCCTGCACGCATCCACAGCAGCTGCTGCTGCTGACATCTGACTCGAAAGATGTGCCATCCAGGCATCCCTGTGTCTTGACACCTATATAATATATATATATATATAGGAAGAGAGGAAAAGTAGATAAACGGGTCAGAGCCTGAGTTTTGAAAATATTTAGCAAGTGCATAAATGCTTTATTTTAAAAATATGTTTTATCTCATATTTAAATTGGTATCGCACTACCATGAGATACCCCTCACCTCTCTTCTAACAGTGCACTCATAGCACATCCCTCTAAACATTCTAATTAGCTACCCTGCTAAACTAGTCTATTACCCAACTACTATCAATCCCTAGATAGTCCAAGTAATGTACTAAGGGCTAAACTTCACCCCAATCTCAATGCAATGCCATGTTCGTGCGTGGGGTGTCTCGCAAAGCGAAATCCAAACAAGGAACCCCCCGATACACTACTACGCGGCATGTTCGATCGTCGGGATCCGCCAGTCCCTCTATATAGAAAGATATAGATAAATATATATACCATAAGAATTAATAATATAAGAGCACTAAGGATTAAACTTCTCCCGAGTCTCAATACATTACCATATTCGTGCGTGGAGTGTCTCACAAAGCGAAATCCAAACAAGGAACCCCCCGATACACTACTACGGGGCAAGGTCGATCGTCGGGATCCATTAGACCCTCGGTACTCGATTCATCCATATATACATATTCATATTACAATATACATCCGGATCTATCTCCCGGAATGAGAATCCATATACAAAGTATTTATCAATACTTTTCATTTTTATCTCAAAACTTTCCATTTCCTTTCTTATATCAAGGAAATGTAAATATAAAAGCCAATTCATTATCATGAATTGCTTTAACAAATCATATACTTTTAAAAGCCAGTTTTATTATCATAAAAATGCTTTTCCGTTTCAAAATATCCCATTTCCCTTTTTATATTCAGGAAATGTATTCAAAGCCATTTTCGTTATCATAAAAATGCTTTGATCATATCATATGCTTCCACTTCCCTTCTTCCATCCGGGAGGTAATACCGAAGCCCAATTCATATAACCCATTTCCCTTCCTATATCCAGGAAATGTAATTAGAGCGAATCCATTATCATGAATTGCTTTAACATAACGCGTTCTAAGACCGCCCGTCCGGGTTTCCCCACTGTGCGCGCCCCTAAATGGCTATCATCTTTCAGGGCCTATCATCAAGACAACATGGGATCCTATATCGCAAGACGTCGGGAAGCGGCCATATGCCTGCGGGATAGTCAAGACCACACCCGGAATCTCCTAACCAGCGCAGAAAAATACAACAAACGCTCATATCGCCTCTAGGACTATATCCACCCTGCATTCATTAGCCAGGGGGCTTCACCATACGCACGGAACTTCCCTTATAATAGCGATTTAGAGAGGTGTGTATCCATATTTTATTAATTAAGAAAATCATTTATCTTTCAATTTTGAAAACATTTATATTTTATTTTCAAAATCATTAACATCATATCATATATATACTTTAATCACATAGTATATATATATAATATGGGAGAGTGGTGTTTGAATAGTAAAACGATTTAACGGTTGGGATCAAATTTTTTTGAGCAGTCTAAGGGTGTGAGGTTTTTCCATGTCACAACTTAGAATTATGACATGGCAAATGAAGGGAAGACCTCTTAATCCCAAACCCTACCCCCGTCCCTCTTTATTCGGCTCTCCCCTTCTCCCTTATTCTCTCCCAAACCCTAGCCCCATCCCCCTAGCCCTATCGACCGCCACCTCCACCTCCACCGCCGCCCCACCTCTGCTAACTTCAGGTAGTCTCTCTACACATACACACCCCCTCATAACACACGCGTTTCTCCCATTCTCACAGACCTCACAAAACAAACCCTAACAAATTCACTCTCAGCTTCATGCCGACGCCACCCTCAGCTCCACTTTGCCTCCCTCTCCTTCACCACCATCCGAGCTCCAAGGCTTCCGCATCTGATCTATGTTGTCACCCTAACCTCCTATTGACTTCAGCACACCACCACGATCTCTCACTGCCACCCAATATCTCACTTACGCCATGAGGTATATTATTTCTCCCTCTCAAAGGCTTTATTTTATCACAAACTCTACTTTCTCACCCCTCTTATGTTTAACCTAAAATTGTTCAGGTATACAGTTTCCCCTCTTGCCTTTGAGAGTATTTTCCAAGGTAATTTTTAGACTTCAAAGCCCTATTTATGTGTGAATCAATGTTTTTGACTTCAAAGCCCTATTTATGTGCGATTTTCTCTATATCTGTTGTTGATTTTAATTTATTGTTGATTTATGATGAGTATTTATGTTGTTGATGATTTTTTGTTAATCATTTCGTGTCCGCAGTTACAGAATAGGGGTTGGGGTGGTGCGATTTTGTCATAAAACTGATTTGTGTGTTGATTTGATCTTGATTTCACAGAATAGGGGTTGTGTGGTGAGATTCACACAGAGATCAAAGTCATCAGTAACCAGTACTATTTCTTGCTATATTACCTGATTTATGTGGTGATTTTATTTCTTTCTATATTATCTGAATGGTTCTAAGATCGATCGATTCTGATTCTTGGGCCATTCTTGCAACTCCTTCCTGTTCACTATTTTTTTTATCATTATTGAATCTTGGTTTCTGAGTTTCTATCTGTACAGTTGTATTTTTTTTATCATTATTGAATCTAGGGGTTCTATTTGTGGAGGTGTATTTGGATTCAATCAGTTAGTTGTATGTGTATATATATGATTACTGATACATAATTTTCTTGCTTAATGTGTTTGTATATATATTGTGTTTCGTAGAGTTTTGGGTGTCCTCACAAGTTCATTAACGATTGATGGAGTTCCTGTTGACTCATACCTCACCAACTAATGCCATTTGCTGATCTCAAGGTACTAATTCTGCCCACAATCAATAGTTGGTGGTGGGTTGTGTGCGGGGTTAAGGGGTAGGGTAGTAAGGTGGGATATGGGGGTGGGTTTTCGGGTTGGTTTAGGAGCAGGTTATATTGGGTTGGGTTAGCTTCTGGGCGGGGTTGGGGTTGGGGTGTTGGGGCAGCAACTGGTAGCAGGTTATGTTGGGTTTGGTTTAGCTGCTGGGCGGGGTTGGGGTTGGGTTGTTGGGGCAGCAACTGGTAGCAGGTGGGAGCTTCTACTGCTTCCAATAAGAGAGGGTTGAGGGCAACTGTATGTTTGATTTTTTAAATGACACAATTTCCCTGTATAATTTTAGAAACACAATTTCTCTGTTTTAGAAATTCTTAATAATGAAATTCTTATTAAAATTTAGAGGTTTCTAAATTCAGACATTGTGTCTAATGGGTGTATTTATGTACTTTGGATTGCCAATGATCACTAACCAAATTTCTGTTTATATTAGAACTTTTATAGCTTTGCTGACTTTGTAGTTAATCTTTTTCATAGTTTTGGGCTTTTGCTTTTACAGCGTGTGGCCGATAATGGCATCCCACATCCCACATTCCAGTGCATGGCCAAAGAATTTTCAATCAAACTATTATAGCCACTAAATAGTATGTACCTCTGTTGTTATATTTTTGAATTAAGTTTATCTTCAGGGAATCATTGGCTTAGTATCATGATGATGATGCTCCTTCAGGGTATATATGCATCCATACACAATATCTAAGCATCCATACACAATATCTAAGAATCCATAAAAACTTTCCCTAATAATTTCAGGTTATGACTTTCATTTCATTCACATAAACCATTTGGTTATTGATTATGTTTGATTAGTTTCTTCATGACCCTAAAAAGATTTGCAGATTTCATCATTTGGGATTCGTATGGCTATGGATCCACACATGTGATGTTTTTTTTAATCATTTAATTGTTATTTGAGTTAGAAGAGTGTCAATATATTATCATAGCATAAAAGATTGGTAACCATATTTGTTTGAGTTAGAAGAGTGCCTACTTTATTACTATCCTTTTAAAGATACTTTAAATTTTAATTTCAAAACACTTGCACATAAGAAAGAGAAATACACACAAAGTTCACTCGCAGCCAACATTTGTGAAAGTATTTGAGGAGCCTCAAAATAAAGTAACTAAAATGCAAGACGTGATATGCTACAATTATTTGAGAACAAGAAAGGAGAAGCTAATCAAAAGGTCCCCACGGAGCATAGGCGTGTGCCTGATTGAAGTGAGGTCTATCATATAACATCCATGTATTAAATGCCTTACGGTTAATGTTATAGAATACATCTATGTGTGGGGTTCAAAAATCAGGTTTCTAAAATTAAGTGTTTTAAGTTATTTTTGCCATTATTATTGCAGCTGAACAGTCCTGATCGATTTGATATGTTTTCTGCTGGGATAGTACTCTTGCAAATGGCAATACCAAGCGTAAGATCCACTACATGATTAAATTTATCAAGCGTTCCAAGTAGCTCTCAGGCAATACCAAGCGTAATCTTGCAAGGAATTTCAATTTATCAACTGCAATAGCTTTCAGGCATCTGTATTTCCTATTGGGTGATAACCAAGCAGCCGTAATTCTCTCAAAATTTAGCTTATGCAAGTAGGGGAGTTACTTGGTAATGAGAGTACATTATTTTCTCCTTCTCAAAATTTTGAAACTACATTTATAATCGATTTTCAAAATCCGATTTTTTAAATTATACAAGTTAGGTGACTATAAAACTTTTTTTTCGTTGACTTTGCGACCCAATTTCTCATAGTCACAGTTTTCATATTTCGTCCAATCCGCAGATTGCGGCATCGGGGTGCATTTTGCCATTTTATCATGGCTTATATAGCTTCAATTTAATGTTTACTTTATAGTATATGGCTTTGTCGATTAGATATCTAATTGATATGGCTTTGTCGGTTGGATATCTAATTGATATGACTTTTTCGATTGGATATGTGGATATGGTTCAAGCGATTCAGAACACGTAAGGGGGGATTTGGGCCTCGACAACACAATCTGAATTAACTCACCATTCTTTTTATCCCAACAGAATTAAACATGGGACAAGGACAACACAATCTCACCTAAAAAATGAATATTTCTCTCCTCTGTCCAACCGTCGTCTGCCCAGCAGCAGCAGTCGTCCTGCTATCCAGCCGTCGTTCGCCCAACAACAGTAGTCGTCCTGCTATTCAGTCGTCTGCCCGTGGGCAGGCCACCTCCATTCGACGCTACTCAGGTATGAAGATTTCTATTTTTTTCATTTTTCCCTACTATTTTTTTAGGACTTTTTTCCCTTTCTGTATTTCAATATTAGATTAGATGTTAGACTATAATCTGATAAGGACTTTTTTCCCCTTCTTTATTTTCATGCAGATTCGTATGTGGCAGTGGCAGAAGGATTTAAGTGATAGAACGGTGTTGCAACCAACTCCAGCAGCGTTGAAAATGTGTCTTCGAGAGTATATGTGAAGTGTCGGAGTTCATCATGTGTGAAACCTTCTTGGAGACTTCATTTTAACTTGCTGCCTTAGAATGCAACCAAAGGTGAACTACAAGAGCTGTGTACATTTTTGGGATTTAGTGTACACATATACACTGTTGGGATTGAGTGTACACATATACACTATTGGGATCGAGTATTCACAGGTGTGTGTACACTCATTTTCCCCAATTGTCATATTCCCATTCTAAGGCAGCAGTGGTACAATCTCCTCATCTCCCTTCCTTGCTGAACCGAAACGCGTCGAAAATACTCCCCTTTCGATCTTTGCTCAGCTGAACTGAAATGCTCATGTCGGACTGGTATGGATCAGATGCCTCCGGACTGGTATGAATCTGATATTTACCTTTTTTTTGGTAATTTACACACACAACACCAATACATATACACATTGACACACACACACACACATACAGATTGATAAACTCCACTGAAGCATATACACATCCTCCGAACTGGTATGGATCAGATGCCTCCGGACTGGTATGGATCTGAGTTTTTTATTTTATTTATTTTGATAACTTTCTTAAATAGGCTTATATACACATACATCAATAAATATACATATTGATACACACACATATTGACCTGATGGTGCTGCTATATTCAGATTGAGTCAATATAGTAACTGATGGTGAAAATCAGTTTAAAGTATTCTGAATATAGCTCCTATATATTATTGTAGTAACTGAATATAAATTCAATATAGCAACTGTTATATATTGTAGTAACTGTTAAATATATAACAGTTACTATATATTGATTAAAACAGAAAAAACAATAACATAATATTGATTTTCACACCATACATGTTGGTCTTACATTGTTGAACAGACTATGGGTATACATGTAATAATTAAAAACTTTTGTGTTGAATTCATGTTACACTTATGATCACATCAGAAATAATACTAATAACATTATTCCTAACATTTTTTCCACATGAGGTTGACAGATACTAATTGTGCAGAGTATAGAGCTGGAGACCACTGGGATCATGGCTCAGGCAACATGTTTAATACCGACAATCATGCCTTAGACATTAACCTGCATTAGGCAATCAATCATGCCACGAACATACGAATGGTATTTTAGAGGCACTTGCAATTGCCGCGATGGTCTACCAAAAGGACCGGTCGTATCTGTTAACAAGATGCTTCTGTAGGATGTTTTGAGTCAAATTTGTCATGTTCACTAGCAACATTGTGTTGGTAAGAAATGGTATGATATCAACATGGGGTTGGGTTTGAAATTTCTCTCTTTAGTCTATTAAAAATCAAGTGAATCTATAGTTTTATCTTCTGAAGTGTGCTACATCTGGTGTGTGTGATATATGCGCTACATCTGCTACATCTGCTATTAAAAATCAGTTAATGGATGAATTCTGCTACATCGGCTACATCTGGTATATGTTTTATACAATCTACTACATCTTTTATATGTGCTATACATCTGCTATATATTGATTCCCTGATTCATTTGTTATATAAACAGTCCTCGAGTTTAAAGTTTGAACTTTCAAAAAAGAAGAAAAAGGAAGCAATTTAGACAAAAGGCATTAGGATATAGTTTTTTCCCTATGATGTTAAAGTTATTTTTGTTCATACATTTGCACATACTTATTGATAATAATACACTATAAATATGAAAAATTAAGGGGTTAATTAGATGCGCTAAGGTGAACTTTTAAATTTGTGTGTTTTAAACAGTTGAAAGAGAGGCCATAACTTTTTAACCGTAACTCGAAATGAGGCGATTCCGTTGCCATTGGATTCATATCGTCCGTACTTAGCTAACAACGTTTCGGGTTGTTTTTCGCCCTGTTTAAGGGGTCGAAACTGACTTTAAAGTCAACAGTACCTTTTTTCATTGTTGTATGTAGTTCATTTCCCCGATTTTGAGATTATTTCCCCCTGTTTTGAGATTATATAGACCATGTTTCACTACTATTCTGTTTTATATTTTGAATGTATGTAGTTCATGCCGATAGTTGAGTTGATTAGAGGATTAATTCCTGAATCTTTGGGACTATTTTGGATGTCAAAAAAAAAGATAGACATATGCTTTGAGACTTTGCTATTTTTCCTTCATGTCCCAAGAATAGGTTAGTAAGGTAAAATATAAACATGCCTATATAAACATATTAATATCAAGGTAAAATAATTCACTTAAACACATGTGCCACTATGCTATTTGTATTGTGCCATTATGCTATTTGTATTGTGCCAACAGTAAGTACCCCAAAATAAATGAATATCTGAATATGTTATGATTGAAATTACATGCTCACACAATTTGTGGAGAGGGTTCCTTGAGGAGTTTTTTCGTTTGTTTTTAGAATATGCTAGGTTTGAAATTTATATGAAAAGCAAAATGTTTTAAATTTCTTTGAAAAGCAAGCTTTGGTATTGCTATTGACATGTAGAGTTTGGTCAACAAGTTGGCAACTCAGAGTTACCATGCCATTTCAGCCGGCAAGGTGAGGCGCACAGTTTTGTCCTACATGTAGTTTATAAACACGAGGGAATATACACATGCCAATTTGTCTTCTCCATCAAGAAGGCAAATTTGTGAGTTTCATTCATCTTAATTACTTTTTGCTTCAATCGCTTTTTACTTCTGTTACTATCTGCTATTTAAATCTGTGTTGGCTACTCCATGTGTTCCATTTTTTCTATTTTTTGATGTATATCTTAGTTTTGCTTCGGGATTTTTTAGATGGGGTTATAAATATAGAGGAAGCATATTGGTTTATAAACATTTTTAGCTTGAATTATATTAGGAAGAACACACTAACTAGAAAATTAACAGGGTTATTCAAATTACTTTGTTTCATGCCAATTGTTTGAAAGAATGCTTAAGAGAGTCTTTTAGTTATGTGGGTGTGGGTGACTATTTATATTTTAATTGTTGTCCAATCTTTTGGTTTTGTAGGACTTCGTTGTAAGGATGATGTGACGGATCAGTGATGATTTAATAATATTGGGAGTATCGACATCTATTGCATTTTGATCTGTCAATGGACCCATAAGCGCGATACATAACATACTAGGAATATTTGGTTGACTTATAAATAGGGCCTATTTTAATATTGTTCTTAAACAGTGTGGATAGTCCTATAAATAGAGGAAAATTTGCCAATTTTTTTAAAAATTATTTACAATTATTTATGTTATATAATAAATCTTTTTGACTTAAGTATTGGTGTTATTTTCATGAATTGAATTGAATTGATGATTTTTATGCAATGTTAAGGACAGACTATTATTAGTATTGTTACGAACTATTAGTTTTGTTGTTGGAGTATTTTTTATTTCTTAAACAGGGTGGATAGTCTTATAAACTAACAAAACTATGACCAAATTTTTTAAATTATTTACAATTATCTATGTCTTAAATTATACAGACTTAATACATTGAAAAAATTTCTTCAATAGAGGTTCCCACCTTGCTATAAATAAAGGATATTATGGCTAATTGTTTTTAAATTACACTTTGTTTTGTCGGGGAACTGAAATTTTACCGTTTTGTAGTTATACTATGGAATTTTGTTTTGTTTTGCAATTACGTACTTCAAAATTTTTCGCCGTGCCTTTAGGCACGGGCATACACTAGTATATATATATACCATATATTCCTCCTCGAATACATATATATATATATATATGGCCCTATTTTGCCAAACCATCTAACGATGACCAATAATCCCAAAGATTCCCTCAAGGAATCATAATCATGCATTCATACACGCATGATACTAAATCCAAAGTATTTTCTTGCTTTAATAAGTAGTGCATACCTTAATCCCATCTACAGATTTATTGGATGTCTCCAAATATTACCATTTCTCACTAAGCGAATATATAACTATATTGCCAAATTTTGTATTCTAATACCTCTAACGGTTTATTTATCCTCATAACCCTCATTTAGGAAACCCCCATATCATAACTAGGGTCCCTCGTACAAGTATACAAATATAATTTAACTCCCCATAACCACAAGAGGAGAAAACTGGCAATTCTGCCCAAGGCGAATCGATTCGCCTCTTTTGCGAATCGATTCGGGAAGGCAAATCGATTCGGTTCCCCATCCGAATCGATTCGGAAATGGTTTTTCAAACAGGTCCCTAAATGGTGAATCGATTCGGTCTAAATTTGAATCGATTCGGCTCACTGTAGAAACCCAATTCCCCTTTGGGCGAATCGATTCGGCCTGGACCCGAATCGATTCGGCCCATTCAAGGGTCACTGTTTGGTCAATTTTTCAATCTCTATAATACCCAAAACTCAATCCAAATTCATTTTCATGGTTTCTAATCTACACCAAAAATAATCCCAAACGTCTACACAATTAATTCTAGCCTTTATTTTTCCAATTTCTGATTTGATTTCCGAGTTGGTAATTTCAACCCGGAACTGACATCTCGTAAAAATCATATCAAATCGTAGAAAAATCATAAAAGTACGCAATTAGAGCCTACGCGACCGTATCGAAAAGATCTACAACTTTTGTGTTTTGGCCAAGAGCTAAATCATTTATCTTCCTGGCCGAAACAGCCCCACAAGCTACATGTTTACTATTCATTATCTTCCCGAAAATCCTAAACTCCATTTTTCTCCATTTTTGTTGTTTCTAACCTCATCCAACAACTCAAAAAACATCTAATCTATGTTTTACAACTAACACATCAATTATTTTGGGGTATTAAACCATTTCCCTTAGTTTTAAACCCTAAAACCATAAAAACCCCAACTTATCATTTAAACCCATTTCAATCCATTTCTTCACTTCATTTACATGGTTTTAACACTAAAAATCATTAAGAGTTTAGATTACATCAATATGTAAACTCATATCTAAGTTTTCCCAATTTTATTTTAGGTTTCTACCAACTATGATATGAAATAAATGCATAATTGAAATAAAGCAAGTAAACACTTGCCTGGAGGATGAAATCCGACGACCTCGAGCCGAATCCCGCGGAGTTTGCCTGGAGCTTTCCCTTTTTCTCCTCGTTTCTCCTCCTCCTCTCTCTCTCTCTTCCTTCTTTTCTCTTTTATTTCTTTTTCTCTTTCTCTTCCTCTCTCTCTTGACTTATAAGGGAGAAAATAAGGGTTTAAGCCCTTAAAACCCAAAAACGACTCGTTTACTCAATTACGAGCCCTTTTAACTCCAAAATTCCTCGAAACTCAATTTCGACAATCGGACACTCTGTTCCAACTATCTCAGACATTCCGAGACTGACGACGCAGTCAAAATTTCTATCCAAGGTACTTGACCGCAAATCACTATTCTAACCCAATATAGCTTAATGCGGGGTTTCTAATCAAATCTTACCTTTTTGTCGCTTTACTCCATGACGACATATAATTAAAATACTTCGACCTATTGGGTCCCAAAAATAATTACAACTTCCATCGAAAATCATTAAATCCTCGAAAATCCCAAAAATTACTATTCCGGGGAATTCCTCAAATCTCCAATTTATATCCAATTCTAGATTTTAATTGTCTCCAAAAGGACGGGTTGTTAAATACTCCCTCCCTTACAACGGAATTTCTTCCTCGAAATTCAGATACAACCTACACCGCAAATCCTAGAATTGCTCTAACTCCTAATATCTCAAAGAGGAACGATACTTACCCAATGGTTCCCAACCATATATCATACGGCTACCACGGTCGTAAAGTGACTCCAACATCTTCACATTGCACCCATCATTTCTAGTGCCTCACGGCATAAACTTCAACTTTACATACTACTCCCATTCTATTTCAGGCGGTATATAAACCAACTCACTAAGGAGCCCATACACCTTTCTAACCAGTGCACATCTGCACATCCATAGTGAATGTCTGACACATAACACTCTCTCCAATTAAGGATCTCCTTTCCTCGGTGTAATACTCACATATGGGTCCTCCCAACCCGCGAAATTATATTCTTCTAACCTCGACGCCACTAATTCTACTAAACTTACATCCTAACACTACTACAGTCTATGCTACGTCCTACCTACGCGAAGCTAGTATAATATTAAGTATATCCCTAGTGCCCAAGGCCTCTCTCAACTTCCGACATTTGCTCGGTTTCATACGTGGGACATCTCGCCAAGGCGACATCCAAACAAGGAACACTTTCGTTACACTACTCCCTCGCGTTGTCGGTCATCGAGATATAACGACCTAAGGCACACCAGCGGGACGTCCTAAATCTTACTAAACTTACCTACGAACGTATTCCTACTATTCTATCCTTCTTCCCAGACGAAAGGAAACCTAACTAATCGAACTGCCTACTTTCTGTAAAAGCACTACCTACATCATTCCCAAAACATACCTTCTCAAAATTTGCCTTTTCATTAAGGCCTGACTATTATCCTCAAATCAATTTCTCTAAGTCTTGCTTCACCCACCCACTTGTGGCAAGATGACCACTTTAGTGATTTTCCATAGCACAATATTTCCATAAGTATACCACCATCAGATGGTTCATAGTCTATAGTGGTTCATCCACACTATAAGACCTAGCCACAAAACTAACCTCCTTGCATCCTATAACGTCTCTCCGCTCCCTACGCCATTAAGAGTCATGTGTGGAGCGTCTCGCAAAGCGAAATCCAAACAAGGAACCCCTCCACACATTAACACTTAACTTCGTCGGTCATGGAGGTCCGTTATTTTAAGATGCAACCGGGATAACCCTATCCCTTATTCCAACAAAAAGGTGGTCTGAACTCCTATCTCTAACTAAGAGTCACGCCACCCAGCGCTCGCACTCATTTTAAGTTCTCGCGCAATCAATAATGAGCTTAATCTTACAACTCAACAATAATCCTGCGGCCTTAAATCATATCTATAAGGTCGCCATATACCCAATTCATGATAAGGAAACCTCTGCTCATTGAAGTTCCATCTATGCACATAATAAAAGCGAACTCAACCTGTATCTAGGTGAGATATCGCAACCATAACCCGTTCCTTCCAGGAACCACGGACACGATAGTCTTGCCATCCTTAGCCTGCTATCGCTCTGAACAACCAATAACATTATATGCTCACCATATCACCATACTCGTATAGACATATAAAACGAGAATCCCAAACCATATATATATATATATATATATATATATATATATATATATATATATATATATATATATATATATATATATATATATATATATATATATATATATATATATATATAATATTTATCAACACCTGCCTTTATGGCGAATGAAGGAAAATAAAACTCTGCTACTACGGACAACACACAGGCATACATGATATAATGTTATCGATACTGCCACAAAATTCAAATTACACACACGAGTCTAGGGCTAACGAACACCGCGACTTTATCTAATCACACCAAATATACCTCCTTCATTGAGGTAAAACTCATAACAATAACTCCCCCTGCTCCTTACAATCATCTTACTAGTCCTCATATCTTCTTCGTTAAAAGGAAACTCCACTACGAGCTTCAACCTTAAATCTCCAACTAAGCCCCACCTCCTGTCGCCATCCAAGCTCCGCACAAAATTCTTGAACGAGCGCACAAAAGATCACTATAATCTTATAATATGGCAGGAGAACGGAATCTCACAAGAGAAATCAACAATCTTAATCCTGAGGCTCTATATCAAATCGAGAGCAACGCTGAAAGCGTAGTACATCTGCACAGATTCCTAAGGACAGTAGAACCTGATGCTCTGATACCATCTATGACACCCCGCCTAATAAAATACCAGGCGATCACTCCTATATCAAATTATAACAGGAGTCTCATATGGATCATTCTTAGCATCACTGTCGAAAACCCATTTAATTACTATTAACCTATTAGGTGGGTGTCAAAATTTTACTTTACTACTCTTTTTAACAATTACTAAATTAAAACAACCACACAGTTTATGCGTAAATGAAACTGAAATAAAATAAAATAACCGAACACTCGGTCAAAATATACAACCATATCGAATGCTGTACTCAAAGAATAAATAATTACAATTGGGCCATTGGCCCGAATGTGTATACAGTACCTCCTATCTAGATTACAAGGATAGAAGCGTCTACTGAGAATCCTGCACACATCCACAACTGTTGCAGTTGACGTCTGACTCGAAAGATGTGCCATCCAGGCGTCCCTGTGTCTGGACACCTATATAATATATATATATATATATATTTATATGTAGCAAGATAGGAAAAGTAGATAAACGAGTCAGAGCCCGAGTTTTGAAAATATTTAGCAAGTGCATAAATGCTTTATTTTAAAAATATGTTTTATCTCATATTTAAATTGGTATCGCACTCCCATGAGATACCCCTCACCTCTCTTCTAACAGTGCACTCCTAGCGCATCCCTCTAAACATCCTAGTCAAGCTACCCTGCTAAACTAGTCTATCACCCAACTACTATCAATCCCAAGATAGTCCAAGTAATGTACTAAGGGCTAAACTTCACCCCAATCTCAACACAATGCCATATTCATGCGTGGGGGTGTCTCGCAAAGCGAAATCCAAACAAGGAACCCCCCCGATACACTACTACGTGGCAAGGTCGATCGTCGGGATCCGCCAGTTCCTCAGTACAGAAAGATATATATAAATATATATACCATAAGAATTAATAATATATGACCACTAAGGATTAAATATCTCCACAGTCTCAACACATTGCCATATTAGTGCGTGGGGTGTCTCGCAAAGCGAAATCCAAACAAGGAACCTCCCCGATACACTACTACGCGGCAAGGTCGATCGTCGGGATCCATTAGACCCTCGGTACTCGGTTCATCCATATATACATATTCATATTATAATATACATCCAGATCTATCTCCCAGAATGAGAATCCATATACAAAGTATTTATCAATACTTTTCATTTTTATCTCAAAACTTTCCATTTCCTTTCTTATATCAAGGAAATGCAAATATAAAAGCCAATTCATTATCATGAATTGCTTTAACAAATCATGTACTTTTAAAAGCCAGTTTTATTATCATAAAAATGCTTTTCCGTTTCAAAATATGCTATTTCCCTTTTTATATTTAGGAAATGTATTCAAAGCCATTTTCATTATCATAAAAATGCTTTGATCATATCATATGCTTCCACTTCCCTTCTTCCATCTAGGAGGTGTTACCGAAGCCCAATTCATATAACCTATTTCCCTTCTAATATCCATGAAATGTAATTAAAGCCAATCCATTATCATGAATTTCTTTAACATAACGCGTTCTAAGACCGCCCGTACCGGTTTCCTCACTGTGCGCGCCCCTAAATGGCTATTATCTTTCAGAGCCTATCATCAAGACAACCCGGGATCCTACATCGCAAGACATCGAGAAGCGGCCATATGCCTGCGAGATAGTCAAGACCACAACCGGAATCTCCTTACCAGCGCAGAAAAATACAACAAACGCTCATATGGCCTATAGGACTATATCCACCCTGCATTCATTAGCCAGGGGGCTTCACCATACGCACGCAACTTCCCTTATAATAGCGATTTAGAGAGGTGTGTATCCATATTTTATTAATTAAGAAAACCATTTATCTTTCCATTTTGAAAACATTTATATTTTATTTTCAAAATCATTAACATCATATCATATATATACTTTAATCACATAGTATATATATATATATGGCCCTATTTTCCAAACCTTCTAACGATGACCAATAATCCCAAAGATTCCCTCAAGGAATCATAATCATCCATTCATATACGCATGATACTAAACCCAAAGTATTTTCTTGCTTTAATAAGTAGTGCATACCTTAATCCCATCTACGGATTTATTGGATGTCTTCAAATATTACCATTTCTCACTAAGCGAATATATAACTATATTGCGAAATTTTTTATTCTAATACCTCTAACGGTTTATTTATCGTCATAACCCTCATTTTTGAAACCCCCATATCATAACTAGGGTCCCTCGTACAAGTCTCCAAATATAATTTAACTCCCCATAACCACAAGAGGAGAAAACTAGCAATTCTGCCAAAGGCGAATCGATTCGCCCCTTTTGCGAATCGATTCGGTTCCCCATCCGAATCGATTCGGAAATGGTTTTGCAAACAGGTCCATAAATGGTGAATCGATTCGGTCTAAATCCGAATCGATTCGGCCCACTGCAGAAATCCAATTCCCCTTTGGGCGAATCGATTCGGCCTGGACCCGAATCGATTCGGCCCATTCGAGGGTCACTGTTTCGGCGATTTTTCAATCTCCATAATACCCAAAACTCAATCCAAATTCATTTTCATGGTTTCTAATCTACACCAAAAATCATCCCAAACATCTACACAATTAATTCTAGTCTTTATTTTTCCAATTTCCGATTTGATTTCCGAATTGGTAATTTCAACCCGAAACTGCCATCTTGTAAATATCATATCAAATCGTAGAAAAATCATAAAAATATACGGTCAGTGTACACGTGACCGTATCAAAAATATATACAACTTTTGTGTTTTGGCCAAGAGCTAAATCATTTATCTTCCTGGCCGAAACAGCCCCACAAGCTACGGGTTTACTATTCATTATTTTCCCCAAAATCCCAAACTCCATTTTTCTCCATTTTTGTTGTTTCTAACCTCATCCAACAACTCAACAAACATCTAATCTATGTTTTACAACTAACACATCAATTATTTTGGGGTATTAAACCATTTCCCTTAGTTTTAAACCCTAAAACCATAAAAACCCCAACTTATCATTTAAACCCATTTCAATCCATTTCTTCACTTCATTTACATAGTTTTAACACTAAAAATCATTAAGAGTTTACATTACATCAATATGTAAACTCATATCTAAGTTTTTCCAATTTTATTTTAGGGTTCTACCAACTATGATATGAAATAAATGCACAATTGAAATAAAGCAAGTAAACACTTGCGTGGAGGATGAAATCCGACGACCTTGAGCCGAATCCCGCGGAGTTTAGCCGGAGTTTTCCCTTTTTCTCCTCGTTTCTCCTCCTACTCTCTCTCTCTCTCTCTCTCTCTTCCTTCTTTTCTCTTTTCTTTCTTTTTATCTTTCTCTTCCTCTCTCTCTTGACTTATAAGGGAGAAAATAAGGGTTTAAGCCCTTAAAACCCAAAAATGACTCGTTTACTCAATTACGAGCCCTTTTAACTCCAAAATTCCTCGAAACTCAATTTTGAAAATCGGACACTCTTTTCCGACTATCTCAGACATTCCAAGACTCACGACGCAGTCGAAATTTCTATCTGGGGTACTTGACCACAAATCACTATTCTAACCCAATATAGCTTAATGCGGGTTTTCTAATCAAATCTTACCTTTTTGTCGCTTTACTCCACGAAGATATATAATTAAAATACTTCGACCTATTGGGTTCCCAAAATAATTACAACTTCCATCGAAAATCATTAAATCCTCGAAAATCCCAAAAATTACTATTCCGGAAAATTTCTCAAATATCCAATTTATATCCAATTATGGATTTTAATTGTCTCCAAAAGGACGGGTTGTTACACGTTCAAGCAACAACAACTGTCGTTCGACCAACATGAGGTTTTAGCTGACACATCACCACCTTAAATTTTAATATAAATTGAGTGTCAGGCTATTGATTTTGTGTGGAGAAATACTTGTTTTAAACAGAATAAGTTTTTGAGTGTTTTGGTTTATTCTCCAACCATTTTGAGGGTTCAATATTTTGTTTTACAATTCACAAATCCCAATTTCTTTTGTGTGAGTTGTTTTGTGGAACCCAAAGCATAGTTTTTTATTGTTCAATCTCTGTGGAGAAGGCATCTCCATATTTGGTCGGTGGATACGTGCGTAGATATTCTGCGTGTGGATGAGTCGAATACGGTGAATCGACACCTGAACTGTATTTCGCTGTCTCTCGTCGCTTTCAAGGTTTAGTGAAGATACCCTGCGTTACACTTGTGGGCTATTATCAGGTTGTATGTAAGTCAATGGTCTTGTAAATTTTTCATAGTGTTAAAATATTTTTACTCGAGAGGTTTTTTTTCCTGAATCTGTCATATTTGTTTCATATGAATGATTTGATTGATTTGATTCAACACTTAGATGCAAGCGCATGGGCTAAATTAAAATTGAATTTGGTTTGTTCAAATTTATACACCTAATTAAATAAGTGTGATGGAATCCATTAGAGAATTGTGAACTCGATTGATATTGCACACGACATTTTACAAATTGGTATCAAAGCTTATTGCACTAATTTAGTGTGTAGATCCTGTAGTGCAATTTTGTGGTGGTTATCTTTATTCATCACTCATGTTCTTAATTTTGTCTCTCTATGGATTATACTTTGAATTTTAAGTATGCCAAAAAAAATGAATTTCTTGAAATCGTTTGAAAAATGTTTCGGAACTTTTGCAAACTACATAAAATCACAGAGATTTCCTTCGTGAGAAACTTGTGGACTTGGATCGTGATCCTAGAAAATTAGAATTTTCCAAAAAGGAGAGTGATGATAGAGTCCTATTTTTTGAAAAATAATTAAAGGACTTAAAAACTTCTAGGGTTCCCGTTTGTGCCGTCGAGGATAAAAAATTAATAGATAATTTTATGGAACATGAAAAGACTCGTAGGGATAAGTTCGATTTAATTGAGGGTGAGAGCGATAAACTGTTACGTTTAATTGAAAATTTGAAAAAGAAATCCCTATCTTGGAAGGGTCTAATTCGTTGCTTAAATAAAATATTTTAAAATTGACAAATGATTTAAACGATTCAAGTAGGTTTGATAGTGATGGTAATGGCTCGTCATGTTCTAATGATTCCGTTCCTAAAGACAAAACCATTATTTGTTTTAGAGGGTCAAGCATTCCTAAGGATGTTACAAAAGATCAACCCACAGGTGTCGTTCCACCCGTTTACACATTATCACATTTTGGAACGAAAGGTCACCTTAGGCTTTTTTGTTTTGATCTTCTAAAAAGTCCTAGGAAGTTTATGTCTAGTGTTCCCTTGGTTCCCCAAACCCCCACGCGACGTTTGAGATCTATTTGGGTTAGGAAATCACTTTTAGAGGCACTAGATTTTAGACTTGTCAATTCTCGTTTGCTTCCACATGATTCTTCTCTTTCTACATCATATAGAAGATTGTGTTCGCATGTTTGTCATACGCTAGTTGTGCATCACGATATATGTTTACTAGTGTTATGACGTGTACTTTTTGTATTAGAATTTATTTTTGATAAACTTTTAGAAAATCCAAAAATATTTTTGTATTTTGTTTGCACTGTTTATGAATAGACATTTAGGATGATCAAGTCACAATTTCTTTCCATCTATCCACATGACTATTTGATAGTGTTTTGAGATAATATATTGTGTCATTCATGTGCTTTACAAAGTTTGGAGTCTTTGAGATGATATAGTGTTATTACCTATATGTTTTACTCACTTTGTCCTTTATTGCACACATGCACGGATTTATTTGACGTTTGTTCTTTTCTATTACATGTTGGTTGAGTGTTTCCATCTTAATTCTTCCTATACAATGAACCAAATGCGATAAAACTTGACACGAAAGTAGTGTTTGTCAAAACCGTTTGTGAGTTTGTGTGTTTTATTTTGAAAAACGTAAAAAGGGATGCGAAAGGTATTTCATTTTTTGCTTTGCGATAAAGTCACCGTTTAAATCAGACCTAAAAAAAGTGAGGAATTGAAAATTATCTGGGGTCCATTGAGGTTTAAAGAACCCGAAAAAAATGTTTGGCAATAAAAAAGAAAATTATGCCAAAAATGGGACAATAGTTTTTTTTAGTTTCATCACCTCATAAGAAAACTAAAAACATTATAATTTAATGAGGGAGTTTGGATGGAATTTAAAACGGGTTGCACGTCCTTGAAAGTCATGAAAAAGCATTACATAGTTTTGGATGTTATTGGTGTGGAAATCATTTGTACTTTGATTTGTTGATATGATTAAGACGATGACATCTACATTCATTATTTTTACACCTAAGAACCATTTTTTATGTTCATTCGTTAGGATTACATTTATGCATCATGCACATATGACATGGTTTAGTTGATTTTCCTATAAAATTTGTTCACAAACATTCATTGCGTTTCCATGACTTGGTTATCTTAATGTAATTTCATTGTGTGTGATTTTAGTAACATAATTTTTGCATTTTTATATGAAAATTTTGAAACTTTCAAAAATAGTTTGTTTACTTTGTTTACCGTGACACCCCGATTGGATTTATTTAGTTTATTCTTTTCCTTGTCTATTTCGGACAAATAAAAAGGGGGAGAATGAATTATGATATTATGGGGGAGTTTATATATGGGGGAAATTTGATTATGCTTACATGTTTTATGTTTATCACTTCAAACTCGATATGTCACGAGGTATTTTCTTTGTCTCAAGTGTGTAGGTACAATTGAAGATTTTTTGGATTTCACACCCTGATGAGAAAATATTGAATTTTTGAAAAGTTGACTGTTTAAGCAAAGTTTGAAGACTTGTCATTTTTCCACCTTGTTTTTGGGAGGGTGGATTTTCATAGGTCATTTTAAACTGATATTTTTATTTTGTATCGGCATACACATAGGGGGAGATTTGTAAGGACATTGTCTGTCACAATTTAATATGTCGTATACCGCTGTAGATTGTCAAAGGATTGAGAAGATTACATCTATAAGAGACGAATTCGAATTACAAGAAGACTTCAACATTCAAGCCTAACAAGGATGAATTTGGTAAATTATGTTTAAGTTCCATTTTCATTTCATATTAAAAGTGTTGGGATATTTTTTATAAAAGTTAAAATGGTTTTTGAATTTTTTTATAAATGGTCTTTATAAAGTTAGTATTTTTTTAAAACATTTTTCTAAAATAGTTTTTTGTTAAAAACGTTTTTCAGATTCGTAAAAGTTTTGGTTTTTAAGGCTTCCAAAGTTTTTAAATCTTTGTTGACGAATCTCCTGATGTACACCTGGTCGTTCGAATGAGATAAGATCTCGTTCGAACGAGAACAGATATCGTTCAAGCAACAACAACTGTCATTCGAATGACATGAGGTTTTAGATGACACATCACCACCTTCAATTTTAATATAAATTGAGTGTTAGACTATTGATTTTCGTGTGGATAAACACTGGTTTTAAACAGAATACGTTTTTGAGTGTTCTGGTTTATTCTCCAACCATTTTGAGGGCTCAATATTTTGTTTTACAATTCACAAATCCCAATTTCTTTTGTGTGAGTTATTTTATGGAACCCAAATCATAGTTTTCTATTGCTCAAGCTCTGTGGAGAAGTCATCTCCATATATTATCATTGGATATGAGCGTAGATATTCTGCATGTTGATGAGCCGAATATGACGAACCGACACCTGAACGATATTTAACTATCTTTCGTAATTTTGAAGGTTTGGCGAAGACACCGTGCGTTAGACTTGTGGGCGATTATCAGGTTGTATATAAGTCAATGGTCTTATAAATTTTTCAAAGTGTTAAAACGTTTTTACCCGAGAGGGGTTTTTTCCTGAATCTGTCGTCTTTGTTTCATATGCATGATTTGATTGATTTGATTGAACACTTAGATGCATGCATAGGGTCTGAATAAAAATTGAATTTGGTTTGTTCAAATTTAAACACCTAATTAAATAAGTGTGCTTGAATCCATTAGAGAATTGCGAACTCAATTGATTTTGCACACGGCATTTTACATATCTAAATTACATGAGCGAAGTAATTTAATACAATTACATGGTAAATGGGCTTATTAAATATTAATCGAGACGTAAATACTGATTAATATTACATTATAATGTTTACTAAGTGAATGTAGTAAATAAGTGTTAAGTATGCTTGCGACATAGTGAGTGGTATGTGCGTATTTTATTTTATCTCACCGGGAGTCGCGTGTAGACTATTTTTGAGGTTAGGAATGAGAAATATATTTTAAGTGACTCAGATGGAAATTTACGGGTCACGAATGACTTTAGACGGGTCTAAATAGTCAAAATCATGTACCTAGAGGTATAGTTTGGGTCCCGGGTCAATTTTGGACCAAACCGGCACCTATTAAGGGCGTTATAGTCATTCTTTAAAACGTAGTCAATGAACCTACGAATTTTAGAGTCGTATATCTAATATTTAGATATTGGGGTTAGGGCTCATAACACAAAAGATTATAGAGGCCATTAGAGAAAAGAGAGAACCATTTTCCCAAAGCCTAAACAGATAATTGTGAAGGTGGTGAAGGGTTTCTTGCACCTCAAGACAATTGGAAAGGAAGATTGGAGGAAAGGCAATCAATCATCAACCAAGAACCACAAATCAAAGGCAAGTGTTTATTGTTTTTTTCTATGAATCTCAGATTTTATTTATAAATGGAGAAAAAGCATCTCCAAAATAGTCTTACAAACAAAGAAAGAAAGAAGAAAATCAACAAGTTATAATACTAGGCATGCCTTTTCTATCCAATATGAAAATACCCTTGATTAATTGAGGAAAATCTTCAAACTATTGAAATTTCTTGGATTGTTTTGATGATGAGGCCAATTTTGATAAAACATCTGCTACATTATTCTTTTCTCGTAAAATATGATCACACTTGAACTGATGAATTCTAGTCAGTTCCATGATCTCCTAAACTAGCAGTTTTTCTCTCCAAAGGGGTTTCCATTATCCAGATAAGATGCGAAAAGTTATTTTGGAATCAGTTTCAAGAAATATATTGGAATAGCCTGCTTTATCACACCATTCTATACCAGATTTGATTGCTAAAAGCTCTGCCATAAGACTAGTGGAGTGACCTACATATTCTAAAAATACAAACAGAAGGTGACCTTTGTGATCTCTAATAGATCCACCTATCCCACTCTCCCCAGGATTCCCTATGCTTGAACTATTAACATTTATTTTGACAAAGACAATAGGAGGTCTTAACCATCTAAGAATGAGGCTTTGATGTGATATTCATCTTTAGAGCTTCAACTATATGACTGCTACAACTATAAGTAGGACCTGCAAAAGACATGCTAGAAGCAATATAGGATATTGTTCGAGTTATCTGATTGATGATATCTTTCACTTTCATGTCTACCCCTTCAAAAATACTTTAACACGTAAATTTCCATATCTCCCATAAGATAATCATAGGTAAGATATACAGTAAAAATTTCATCAATTCCCCTTTTGGAATGCCCAACCACCAAGACATAAGCATAGCTTGAATTGATTGAAATGAAGGAGAAACTTCAACAAGCCTGAAAAAATGCTTCCACGCCTCTTTATAATTTTACCTTCCAAGAATAAGTGTTGCATTGATTCTTCACAAGATTTACAACATTGACATCTAGAGCAAATTCTAACTCCAATTCTTTGAATGTTATCTTTGTAGGAATGGCAACTCTGAGGAGTTTCCATAGAAATATTGAGACTTTTAATGGAATGTTTTTAGACTATATCATTCTATGAGAAGACCTGCTCACATATGACTTTCTACAAAGATGATAAGATGACTTAATGGAGAAATATCCATCTTCTGAAGGCTTCGAGATAATTTCTTCACCAATATTAACAGTGTGTTCAACCACTTGATGATGAACTTATGTAATTCTCTTGATCACATGGGAACCATTAATACTTGTAAATTTTGAATTCTTGTATTTATTTCTCATAAAAGAACTACACATACCTAATGAGGTTTTCATTCTCCAGGCCAGCTTGAAAGAGAAGGCTTTGTTAACAGAATGAAGATCCCTAAAACCTAAACCTCCTTCTTCTATTGGACAACATGCTTGCTCCAAACTAACCCAATGCTTTTTATCACCCCTTATCCCATCTGATACCCAAAAGAGTTTACTAAAGATTAAATAAATTCTATTGATGATAACTTTGGGAGGATTCAAGGCAGCAAAAGTGAATATAGGGATTGAGGACAAAACATGGTTAATTAAAGTTAGCTTAGCTCCAGCTAAAAGGTATCTAGTTTTCCATTATTCAAATTTGTCTCTAGTTTTCTCAATTATATGAGAATAAAAAATGGACTTGTTTCTCCCCCTAAACAAAATACAGTCTAGATAAGTAATTGGCAATTTTTTAAAATTCAATCCCATATATTCATCTATAACAGATCTTCTTTGAATTACCACATTGTCTACTACAGTGAAAGAACTTTTACTTATGTTTATAACCTAACTTGAAGACTGCTCATACTTTCCCAGGAACTCCATAAGATTCAAAATACTTTTCTTCTTCCCATTAACAAAAAGAATAAAGTCATTAGCAAAACTTAAATATGTAATCATTAAACAACATGTTGAATGAGAAAATGGAGCAATCTTCCTAGTCTGAGCCAGATGGTCCAAACCCCTGCTTAATACTTCAGCAAGAATCACAAAAAGAGATGGGGAGAGTGGGTCTTATTGCTATAATTCTTTAGAAAATTGAAAGAAACCATGAGATTTACCATTGGATAGAATCCTCCATATGAGATTTATAAAATATTCACTAAAGACAAATTTTCTAATGACTATAATGAGGAAAAACCATGACACTTTATCATAATCTTTCTCAATATCCAATTTGATAATAATATTTTTATCCATGAGTTTTTCTATTAAGCAAGTTTAGCATTTCATAGGCCAGGAGAATGTTGTCTTGGATATTTCTATCTTTGACAAAACCACTTTGTTTTTTTGAAATGATAAGAGGCAAAACAAGGCCTAACCTTGTATAAATAATCTTAGAAATAATTTTCTTAGAGAAATTTGCCAAGATGACAGGCCTGAATTAGGAGGCATTGGTTTGTAATTTCACTTTAGGAATAAACACAACATTGGTAGCTGTCCAACTCACCAAGAAAAAAAGACTGAATGGCACTCACGAGGTCTTCTTTAATCACTCCCCAATATTAATTGTAAAAAACACTAGTAAAACCATCTGGCCCAGGGCTTATATCCTCACTCAACTATTTTATAGCCTGAAGAACCTCTTCTTCATTAGGAACATTGGAAGGCATAGACTTTAGATCATCATTAACCAAACTAGGAATAACTTCCAGTAGACTCTCATCAATGTTCAGAGATTCAGCAACCCATCTATCAATAAAGTGATCCACCAAAGTTGTTTCAATATCTGCTGGATTATCCTTCCAAACATTAGTATCATCTTTGATTTTTAAAATGGATAATCTACTATTACTAGCTTTAACTTTTGCATGAATGTTTTTTGTATTATTATCCCCCTCACATAGCCATTAGACCTTTGATTTTTGCCTCCAATAGACCTCCTCTTATTGCAAAGCTTCATTTAGATTATTCCTTACCAACTGCATCTTCAGTCTATTCTCTGAGGAAGGAAGAACTTCAAATTCATTTTCCACTATTAAAACCTCATCTTGAAGATCATTTATGCTCTTAAAAACATTCTTGAAAGTGTCCATATTCCACACTTTTAAATTTGCTTTTAGTCTTTTAAGCTTTATAGAGACATTAGCCATATACCCTGCACCATTATTAGAGTACCAAGAATTGTTAAGAGTGGTAAGAAATTGGTTATGATAAGTCCACATTTTTTGGAAGATAAAAGGCTTTGGGTGAGAATCCAACTGGGATTTAATTGAGAGAAGCAAATGACCATGATCACTACACAACTTTGACAGATGGGTAATTGAGCAATTTTGAAATTCTGAAGCCCAAGTGAGGTTACAGAAGGCTCTATCAAGCCTAGCACAAATAGAGTTTTCCTCCTCTCTATAGTTAGTTCAGGTGAATCTTGAACCTTGGTATCCCATGTCAGAGAGACCAAAAGCATTGATACAATCATTAAAGTCCTCCATTGATTGAAAGTTAATTTCATTACCTCTAACTTTATTTTCTAGACGTGTAACCAAATTAAAATCTCCAATAATCAGGTGAGATGAATCACCATGACTACTACTAATGAACTCTAGATCCATCCATAAAGATCTCTCCTCTTATTTATTATTATTAGCATACACTAAAGCTAATAACACTTCAACTTTAAAATTCTCATGCGCCACCTTCAATGACAGGAAGTGATCCTCATTATAAATGACTTTCACATTTAACCCCATCCTCCATAAAAACAAAACCTTGTTGGATTTAGTGGCCACTGCTTCATCAAAATTCCACTTCAACAAGTACTTTTAAATTATAGAGAATAAGACTTTAGGCTCTATAATAGACATTGATGGAATTTTATAAAGGTTCAGGAGGCTTTTAATTCTTCTGTTGGTAGGCTTATTATCCACTCCTCTATAATTCCAACTAATCAAATTAATCATTGCGAAAATTGAGAAAGAGTACGTTTGAAACCTTTCACCTGAGCTCTAGTGATTCTTCTGAATAAAGGGTCTTTAGGAACCTTCTTTCTCTTCTCCTCTTCTATACAACTATGATCATGGCTAAATTCTTCTAAGTTCATCTTGAACTTGTTTTTCCTTTGCCTCTCCTAAAAAGCCTCAATCTTTTTCCATTTTCTTTCAAACCATGTTGAGAAAGTTTAAAGTTCATCTAGCATTATTGAGTTTACAATCTTCTTACCATCTTAGTCTAAGGCATAATCCTTTACTTTAGCTTGATGGACTTCATAATCAGGTAACTCTGTAGCCTTTGGGGATAGGTTTAACTCATAAACAACATATGCTTCTTGAGAGGAAATATCACAATGTTGGATCTTCTGAATGTGACTTGATATGAGATTGGCTTTCTTTATTGTAATTGGTTGGGATTTGGAAGGAGGATATTGGTCTTTATTAGGTTTTGAGAGAATGGTAAAAGTTGGTAGAAAAATGTTTTCTTCTAGGTCTTGATGAATTTTTTTTTGAGAGGATGTTTGAAGGCATAGGTTTTTTGTCTCTATCTGGGGGTTAAGATGTGTTGTAAGGATTGTGGTTGCCATGGCTATGAAAGAAGATTATGGGTCTTTAAGGATAAGAGTTTGTGGCTTGTTGGTTGTTTGGACTTGTTGAGATTTATTGGAATTCTTTGGTTGAAAATTTTGGGTTTGGTGGCAAATGTTTGTTAGTGCTAATGGTTGTGGTCATTTCTCCTCTTCTTTGCTTCATGAATATACAAGACTGCTTTCGGTGGAATTTTTTCATACAATACTTGTAGTAGTCAGGAAGATTCTCATAAATGACTTCTTGCCAAAATCCTGACTCACTAATTCCTATCCAAACTCTTCTTGGCATTTCTTGAATCAAAACAATCTCTATGCAAAACCTTGTTTGACTTGGCCTGGTTTGAGAAGCTATTAAAGCATCCAATTTTAAGGGATTACCTATTAATTGAGCAATAGAGAACAAGGATGATTTGGCAAAAAAATAAATGGGAAAGTTTGGAAAATTTATCCACGCTAGCACCACTGTGCTTTCTTATTCAACATTCCATTGAGGAGTGATGATGCTGAAATCTAGCACCACTGGATAAGTGATGATGAGCTCAAACAATAGTAACCATGGCATCCATAGAGATGTAAGTGTATAAGCGTGTAGAAGGAGATGGGTATAAGAGGAATAAGACAATGATGTATAGTGGTTCAGCCAATTAGGCCTACATCCACTATGAGTGTGTGATCCACTAATTATGGGCACTAATGGCCTTGGATAAAATGCACATAAGCTCACTTTCTCTCTCTACTGTGTGTACAAGAAGAGTTTTTTCTAGGGTTACAATTATCGATCGATCTCCTCTGTAGGGTTGTAGGTGACAAGTATATATAGGTCTTGGGGGGTGTAATGTACCCCCCAAGTATGCATGGTGCATGTGGATGATGATCTAGCCAATCCCCTGTTGACACCTGTAGATGCCAAATGATGACATAATATTCCCCCACGTGAGGGTGTGATTTTGTTATAACGGTCTCCCATGTGCCATGTGAGCCTCACGCGCACTGTTCCACGCGTCTCCCAAACCACGCGCTGTGATGATGTCACCCTCGGCCTTTGATATGAGGTCGAGGGCAAAGTTCCTTCCAGTAATGAGTCTGGCCTAATTTGGGCCTCGTACTGTCGTACCCTCGGGGGGTCGTCCGGAGCCTAGTGAAGGGTCGTCCCCCTGAGGGGTAGTCCGGAGCCTGATGAAGGGTCGGCCCCCTGAGGGGTCGTCCAGAATCTGATGAAGGGTCGGCCCCCTGAGGGGTCGTCCAGAATCTGATGAAGGGTCGGCCCCCTGAGGGGTCGTCTGGGTCTTATGAGGCGCAGGGCGCCCTCGGCATGGCCGAGGGTATATACGGGTATATCAATCACCCCCAGCCCTTAGCCCTAGATGATGCTGAGATGGCTGAGGGATAATGTTGCTTTTGAGACTAAGTGTATGGTCTATTTGATGAGTGACACATGTTAAGCTGATGTGACAGCTGTCAAATTTTTATCCAATGTCGTTCCAGTTTTCAAGGCGCGGCGACTGCATGCTGCTTGGGGCTTTGTGCCCTAATGATGTCCTCCTCGTGGGCTGTGCTTTGGCTTGGGTAACGGGACCACTCCTTACTAAGGTATATAAGTAACTTTTGAAACCATTCATTCTCTTCTTCTTCTTCGTGCCCAAGCTCTCTCTCTCTAGATTTCCAACAGACAAACCTCCATTCCTCCAAATTTCAACATTTCGAGTTTGGCAATCTCGCCCTTCCCTCTCAGGTAATCCCTCTGCCCTAACGTCCTCTTTTCCTTCATTTATTGCTTTCTTTCTTATTTTAGGCTTGTAGGGTAGGATTTTCCTTAGGGAGTTTCATAACTTTTTCGGCGTCTTTTCCGGCGACTGGTTCTTGAGTGTTCTTGATTAAAACACTTGGTTTCTTTTGTTTCAATCCAAACATCTAGTTTGGTCAATTGCAAACTTGTTTGTAGTTAGCTTAGAAATTCATCCAAGTGTAGGGTCTCCCCCTTAATGCTTAGGAGGCTTTACAGTTTAGCCTAGGAGTTCCCATCCTTGAGAGAGAAGCTCTTCGTAGAGATTAGGCGAATAGAGGAAGAGGAGGAGAGGAGACGAGGGGAAGACCCTAATTGGGTACGACCCATTTTTCCCATTCCTCTTGCCACAATAAGACCCTCTGAGTCTTGCGGGTCATCTTATCATCCAGCCAAGAGTTATTCGAGTGAGATGGATGATAGAGCATCGTCGCCAATTAGCGCTGGACCTTCTGGGAGAGGAGAGGCATATGACCTAAGCCCAGGCCGACAAGCCGAGGGTATGGTTACTTTCAAGGCTGTCCCTGTGTCAACTCTATCTCCACATGCCTTCCAGATGGCTTTTCCCTTAGGGACTCTGACAGGTGATGAGGCCGAGGTTGAGGGTGAGGGGACTGAGGATGATGAGGACACAGATGACCTAGTTGACACATCTCACGCCTCGTCTTATATTTCCTCGGTCAGGGATCGTGACCTCCTTCTGTGGAGGCATGCATATGGTGTTCCTCCTACCATATCTATGAGGGTTCCCTCTGAAGACGAGAGGTTCTTTGAGGGTGAAGAGGGAGAGATAGCGGTGTATGAACAGAATTTCAAGGTAGGTGTCAGACTCCCTTTACATCCTGCTATCGTAGATATTTTATCAGTCCTCAGCGTTGCCCCCTCTCAACTTCCACCCAACTCTTGGAGGACGATCCTTGGCTACGTCTCCTTGTGGAAAAACGCTTTCACCGATGAGCCCTTGGCCGACGTATTCTTGGCCTGTTACAATATCACCTCCTCATCTAAACAGCCTAGGTATTATCACCTGGGAGCGAGGAGGTCTGACAAAAAACTTCTCCATGTGGCACAAACCTCGAACTACGATTGGAAGAAGAGTTTCTTCTTTCTCTCCGGAGAATGGGAGATTTTTGCGGAGGCACAACCTGTAGCTGACGGTTCGAGGGTCCCCAGAAGATGGTCTAACCCTTCAATGAAGGCCAGGTCAGACCCCGGACTTAGTCTGGAAGAGAAAGATATAGTTTAATATCTGAGAGGACGAGGGAGAGGGAGTGAACTTCCAAAGTTTGAATATCTGATGACCCCTCAGTTCCTCAAGGAAGCTGGTCTGGGGGTCGGCCCCCTGACAGAACTATGTGAGTTATATTATTTTTTCCATTCTTTACTTTTTTCAAGTGTTTCATCATTGCCTCTGAATTTTTCTGACGTGTCATCCTCCTTTCAGGTCGTCCTACTGGTATATCGGACTATCTCTGGGAAATGACTGCTCCCAGTTTGTTGTCAGGCTTGGCTAAGAAGAAAGGCAAGGAGCCTCAGCAAGCTCTGAGGAAGGCGCAGACCACAGGGCTGACACCTGCTGAGCCGACCGTCGACAGACAGAAGAGGAAAGAGCCGAGGTCCCCGTAGACCCTCGGCCAGGATCACGGATGAGGGCAAGGGTTGAGGCTTCTGAGGGAACTGCCTCTTCTTCTAGCATAGGGTCCTTCTGGTCCCAGAACTTGGCACTTCTGAAGGCCGAGCCGTCATCACTTATCGTAAACTTGAAGGCGGCTAAGGCGTCAATGTTCTCCGCTTATCTAAGATGCCTCCGGCGAAGGTGTATGACTATGGTCTGCACGCCCTGGCTCAGGTACTTGTCTTGCTCCATTCCCTTAACTGCATTCTTTCACCAACTATTTCCTCGGCTTCTTAACAAGTTCTTTTTCTTATGCAGTCTATTTATGCTTTTACCTCGGCCACCAAGTGGATGGCGGAGAATCAGGAGAAATTTCATGAGGCCGAGAGGGCCATCCAACACGAGGCCGATCTGCAGACCGACTTAGAGACTGCAAGGGCTGAGCTAGAGAGTGCCAGAACTTAACATGCAAGGATTCTGGACGACCTTACGAGGCAGCATGATAAGGAACTGAAGGCCAAAGACTTGCTCATTAAGGAGAAGGATGAAGCCTTGACCAATCTAGGGATTCAGTACAAGGCCAATCTTGAGGCGGCTGTCAAGAAGGCCGAGGCCGATGCTGTGGAGGCCTACAAACTCTCGGACGAGTTTCAAGGCTTCGGACTTGAATACTTGGAGAGGGGAATTAGGACGGCCTATCGGTGGGCCATCTTAAAGTTCACTGATGCAGTGTCGTCCGTCCGCCCCGCTCTAGAGGCGGTCCAACTGGACGACCCCTTGATTACCGAGGATCTAACCCAGGAGGAATATCAGGTGCACGTCGAGGGTGTCGGCACGTATAAAGACCAACCAGTCGTGGTCGTTGAGGATACCTCTCTTATTGATGTTGAGGCCCTGCCCTCTGATGTCGCTCCATAGGGTGGCTGTTTGTAGCCTATACCCTCTTGATGTAATTAATATTTTTGTACTCTACTTTGTAGAACACTTTGTAATATTTCATTTATATCATCATCTCTCTTGTTGTCTTCCATATTTGTCTTTTGTATGATTTGCATTGTGAATTTTTTATATTATCACTACTCCCTCCCTCGTCTTTCTTGAGGACCATGGTGGGGTCGTCCCCTCCATGGGACCTCATTATAGCCGAGGGTTATAATCACCAAATTACTGGTTTTAAACAAAATTTTCCCTCATCTTTCTTGAGGACCATGGTGGGGTCGTCCCCTCTATGGGACCTCATTATAGCTGAGGGTTATAATCACCAAATTACTGGTTTTAAACAAAGTTTTCCCTCGTCTTTCTTGAGGACCATGGTGGGGTCGTCCCCTCCATGGGACCTCATTATAGCCGAGGGTTATAATCACCAAATTACTGGTTTTAAACAAAGTTTTCCCTCGTCTTTCTTGAGGACCATGGTGGGGTCGTCCCCTCCATGGGACCTCATTATAGCCAGGGTTATAATCACAAAATTAATGGTTTTAAACAAAGTTTTCCCTCGTCTTTCTTGAGGACCATGGTGGGGTCGTCCCCTCCATGGAACCTCATTATAGCCGAGGGTTATAATCACCAAATTAATGGTTATAAACAAAGTTTTCCCTCGTCTTTCTTGAGGGCCATGGTGGGGTCGTCCCCTCCATGGGACCTCATTATAGCCGAGGGTTATAATTACCAAATTAATGGTTTTAAACAAAGTTTTCCCTCGCCTTTCTTGAGGACCATGGTGGGGTCATCCCCTCCATGGGACCTCATTATAGCCGAGGGTCGTCCTCCGAAGATGTTTCCATGCGTACTAGAACTGACAAACACAAGATGAGAAGAAACACTGATATTTCTCATTAATTTATCAAGTGTTGTATCGGAGCAACACCTCTTACAACTGTCGTTCGATAAGACTTTACAAAACTACTGATAGTATTTCTTCAAATAATCTGCATTCCAAGGGTTGCAAAAGGGTTCCCCCTCTAGGTTTTCTAGTCTATAGGTCCCAGGGACGACTTCATCGATGACCCTATATGGGCCATGCCAATTGGGATGGAGCTTGTTGGGCTTCTGCCAAGACTTTTTGAGGACCAAGTCCCCTACTGCAATTGGTCTCTGCTTAACTCTCTGATTGTAAAACCTTGCAGTCCTCTGCTGGTAGGCAGCTTGTCTTATCTCGACGTCTTCCCTCCTTTCCTCAATCAGGTCTAAGTCGAGTCTCCTTTCTTCAGTATTTCTCTGGGGGTCATACATTTGGACCCTATGAGTGGGAAACCCAATCTCGGTGGGGATGATGGCTTCTGAGCCATAAGCTAGCATGAATGGGGTCTCTCCGGTAGAGGTCCTCACTATCGTCCTGTATGCCCACAGCACGGCATATAACTCATCGACCCATCTTTCTTTTTCCTCCTCAAGCCTCTTCTTGATTCCATCTAGGATTGTCTTGTTTGTAACTTCTGTTTGCCCATTGGCTTGAGGTCAGCCCGGGGTAGAGAAGAATTGTTTGATACTCACCCTTTCACAGTACTTCTGTAGAGAGGTATTCTTGAACTGAGTCCCATTATCCGAGATGAGGGTGTTGGGGAGACCATATCTGCATATGACATTTTTGCAGATGAACTGGAAGGTCTTCTGCTCTGTAATTATGACCATCGGTTCGGCCTCTACCCATTTTGAGAAATAGTCAATCGCTACAATGAGGAACCGATAGTTATTGACTGCTCTTGGTAAGGGTCCTACGAGGTCGATCCCCCAAACTGCAAATGGCCATGGGGACGTAATGGAGGTAAGAGGCTGATGGGGTTGGTGAGGGATTGTGTCAAATCTCTGGCATTTATCTCACTTTTTTACATATGTCGCGGCATCTTTCCCCAAGGTTGGCCACCAGTACCCTTGGGTGATCACCCTCTTCGCTAAGGATCTGCCCCCAATGTGGCTTGAGCATGATCCGTCGTGCACATCTTATAAAATGGATGGGACCTCAGATGGGTGCACACACCTAAGTAAGGGGAGTAAAAATCCCCTTTTATACAAGGTGTCCCCAATGACAGCGAACTTTGCAGCCCTGTATCTCAACTTCTTCCTTTCTTGCCCTGCTTCTGGCATCTCTCCCTCTTTAATGTATCTGATCAGAGGGTCCATCCACGAAGCTTTTTGCGAAACATTTAGGCAATTTCGAAATGTTCCCTCAGCGTCTTCAATAGTTGGCCGAAGCAAAATTTCCACGGGGACCGTCCTCCTGATGTCTGTCCTAGTTGCCGAGGCTAACCTAGCAAGGTCATCAGCTCGGCCATTGTCGAGCCTAGGTATCCTCTTTAATTTCACTTCTCTGAAGCCCTTCAGTAACGACCTCACCTTCTCAAGGTACCTAGCCATCCTCTCGTCCTTGGCCTCGTAGGCTCCTAGTATGTTATTCACTACTAGCCTTGAATCACTATGAACCAAAATCTGGCCGACACTAAGAGATCTGGCCAAGGAGATGCCTGCTATCAAGGCCTCATATTCGGCCTCATTGTTGGAGGCCTTAAAGTTGAACCTCATGACATACTCAATGTCTATACCGTCGGGTGATGATACTATTAATCCAGCTCCACTCCCGCTTTCGCAAGAGGACCCGTCGACAAAGAGACTCCACACGGTGTGTTCTTTTGAGAAACTTCCCTCGGTGAGTGACCCCCGTCTAAAGAGATATATTCCCTCTTCGTTTTCAACCACTTTCCTTCTAGCGGTGTTCGTCTCAGCCTTATCTGCAGGTGTGTCGGTGAGCTCACCTTGTCGGGTATCTATCTTCCCGAGGCTCTCACCCTCAGCTTCATCATCTTCCCAAGTAAACTCGGCCACGAAGTCTGCCAATGCTTGCCCCTTAACGGCCGTCCTAGGTTGATACACTATGTCAAACTCCCCCAGCTCTATATCCCAGGCCATTAACCTCCCTGATTTTTCAGGCTTGTGCAAAACCTGCCTAAGAGGAGAGTCAGTGAGGATGACCATTGTATGGGATTGGAAGTATGGCTTCATCTTTCTCGATGCATGGATCAAGGCGTAGTCCAACTTTTCCATCCTTGGATATCTTTGCTCTTCCCCCTGGAGTGCCTTGCTGTTAAAATACACAGGCTTCTGTACTCCGTCTTTGTCTCTCACAATGGCTGCACTAATGGCTGACTCTGAGACAGCGAGGTATACATAAAGTCGTTCACCCTGCACGGGCCGTGACAACAGCAAGGGAGACCCCAGGTATGATTTTAATTCCTTAAAGGCCTCATCACACTCTTCACTCCATTCAAAGGATTTTTTAAGAATTTTGAAGAATGGTAGACACCTATCTGTGGCCCTAGATATGAACCTGTTCAAGGCAGCAACTCTCCCTGTTAGCCTCTGAACGTCTTTAATGGACTTGGGGGTCTTCATTTCAACAAGGGCCTTTATCTTTTCAGGATTGTCCTCGATGCCTTTTTGGTTGACAATGAACCCCAAGAACTTCCCTGCTCTGACCCCGAAGACACACTTGGCCGGGTTAAGCTTCATCTGGTATTTTTCCATCGTATTAAAGGTCCTCTCCAGGTCTGCCACATGATCCTCTTCCTTCAAACTCTTAGTCAGCTTATCATATACATAGACCTCCATAGACTTCCCAATTTGGTCTTCGAACATTTTATTTACGAGGCGCTGGTACGTTGCCCCCGCATTTTTTAGGCCAAAGGGCATGACCCTATAACAGTATGTCCCCTTGTCAGTAATGAAGGTTGTCTTCTCCGAGTCTTCAGGTTTCATGAAGATCTGGTTGTACCCTGAATAGGCATCCATGAAGCTCATGAGCTCATGGCCGATGATAGATTCTACCATCTGGTCAATGCGGGGGAGAGGGAAGCTATCTTTGGGACAGTTCTTGTTGAGGTCGATGAAGTCCACACACATTCTCCACTTCCCGTTGGCCTTTGGGACAATAATTGCATTGGACAGCCATTCAGGGTAGATGACCTCTCTAATAAACTCAGCATCTTATAGCTTATTGACCTCATTCCTAATGACCTCATACTTTTCTCTAGAGTAAATTCTCCTCTTCTATTTTATCGTCTTTGCTCCCTCTACCACATTGAGCTTGTGGCACATGATTTCAGGGTCGATCCCTGGCATATCTTAATGACTCCACGCAAAGACGCTTCGTCTTCTCCTCAACAGTTTAATGAGGTCTTCCTTGATATTGGGCTTCAGAGACTTGGCGACTTAGACAGTTTTTTCAGGGTCATCCTCATCGAGGATGATGGATTCTACCTCTTTCGCGACCTCTCCTTTCTTTAGCTTCGTCTCATCCCTGGGGTCTAGGGTATCAATATTGTAAGTGGTTGTAGCCCTCTTGTGTGCCTCCCTTTCTTCAGCGGAGTTGTAGTAACATTCTCGCGCTGTCGTCTGGTCTCCCTGAACTTCCCCCACACCATAATGGGTAGGAAATTTAACCATCTGATCGACCATAGACGGCACAGCTTCAAACCCCTTGAGGGGCACACGCCCCAGTATGATGTTGTAGGCTGAAAACACATGCTCATCCATCACAAAGAAACTGAACTTCTTGGTAAGCCATTTCGGCCACTCGTCCCCCATCCTGACATCGGCCTCATACACTCCAAGGGGATGAACCTTTTCCCCACTGAACCCAATAAATGGATGATGGTATGGGACGAGTCTAGCACGGCTGAGACCTAAGGCTTTGAAGCACGACCAAAACATTACATCTGCAGAACTGACCCCGTCGACCAATATCCTCGGCACCTCACACCCGTACACCCTAGTTGTGATGATGAGTGGGTCGTCGTGTGGGGCTATGAGGCTTTTAAAGTCCATTCTCGAGAACCCCACTATCATAGTGTCCATATCAACCTTCTTCCTCTTTTTTGACTTGACCTCCAGAGAGGTTGAGTGTACCGTCTTCGTCACTGCCTTGGCCTCAGCCACATGGGCCTTCCTGTCAGCGACCTCAGACCCTCCTCCTGCTAGACCCCCGGAGATCATTCCCACTCCAAGCGAGACTATATTAAGCCTCTTGATAGGGCCTTGGTCGTCTCTTGGTGGGAGGTCAGGGTCGTCCTCATCATCAGAAGGGTCGTCCCTTCTTTTTTGAGGACCTTCTCTACATGCATCACCTCTCTTTTTCCTGGGGTCGTCCCCTTGGCCCCTCTTGAAGGCACCTCTATCGACGTACTTTCTGAGCTTCCCTTCTTTCATCATCTTTTTAATCTCATCTTTCAGAGCGAAAAATTTGTCTATCACGTGGTCATGGTCTTGGTGAAATTCACACCACAAGTTCTTGTTCCTCTTGTTGGGGGCTGCCCTCAACTTCTCAGGCCACTTCAGGGATCGGTCACTCTTTATCTCATTGAGAATCTGTTCACAGCTGACCGTTAGAGGGGTGTAACTAGCGAACTTGTCATCCGTAGACCTGTTCTTCCCCTCTTTTTTCTTCTTAGGGTATTTACCCCCACTAGCGCCTCCTTTTTCGTCTTCGTATTTTGCGGCCATCGCCTCTTCGACATTCATCACCTTTCCTGCTGTTTATAGCAATTCAGCTATTGTCCTCGGAGGGTCTTCAGCAAGCTTCCATAACAGCTTCCCCTTTTGGAGTCCTCCAATCAGGGCTGTCATAGCTATGCTCTCCTCATAGTTTTCCACCTCCAGCTTCTCTTTATTGAATCTGGCTATGTAGTCCCTTAGACTCTCATTCTTACCCTGCTTAACATAGAGCAGGTGGGTGGTCTTCTTCTGTGGCCTCATCCCAAAGTAAAAGTTGTGGATGAACCGGTCTGCCAACTGCTTAAAGTTTTTAATGGAATTTTTCGGAAGAGACGTTACCAGACATGTGCAGCCCCAGTCAGGGTACCAGAGAAGGCACGACACCTCATCTCATCTGAGATAGAGTATATGTCTGCTGCAGATTGATACATCTCAACATGATGGACAGGGTTGTTGCTCCCGTCATATCTTGGGGTGACCAAAGGTGGCTTGAAATTTGATGGCGTAGGGAAGTTGACTATCTTCGCCACAAAGGGTGAGCCTATGGTGTATCCCCTCTAAAGAGGGTCGCGAATTTTCAGTATATCGCCGATCTTATCCTCCAGCCGCTGGATCGAGTCATTCCAAAGCCTCGTAAGGTCGGATTGGCCAATGTTATCCCCTGCCACTTCTTTGAGATGGACTGAGGGTTCTGCCGCGGCTGGCCTGTGTCGGCTATTTACCTCCCCCTGACCGTCGTCCCGTCCTTGGGGTCGGCCCCCATGGGGTCGACCATCAGCCGCCTCCCTTCTGGACCTCGCAGCACTCCTTGATCTAGACAATTTTTCCCTCAGGTCATTCACTGGGCCCAGCCTCTCAAAAGCCGATCCCCTGCTCAGGCGATCGAAAGCAGAGCCTCTCGAGTGATCGTCAAGATTCTGCCTTCCACACTTCCCTCTGCTCTCCTGGAGAGGTAGTACGGTATTGTTGGAGACCTCATACGGCTCCCAGCATTCTATGGGGGCTTCCTCCCCCTCTAGATCATCATACCTGTCTTCAGGGCAAGGGTTTCCTTGCCTCCCCAGGCATAGATGCCGGGGGTCAGCAACATCCCTACGCTGCTGAGGGGGTGGCAGGTCTTTGCGTGGTGCCTGGGGTGGTTCTCTGGCTTAATGCTGTCCTGGAGCTGCTGCCGGAGTAATCATCTCAGGTGAGACCCCTGGTGGTCTTAGCATGTTCTGGCTCAGAGCTGTGAACTGCTCCTGCATGATCCGCTGGCTCGCTGCCAGAGACTTCAAGGCTGCCGCCATATCAGCCATCTCAGACTGAGGTGGTAGCTGACTGGAACTAGGTCCTCCTCCGTCATCTGGTGGAGGGAGTGGTGGTGGTGGCATTTCCGGTGCCATGTGTTTGAGCTGTGAATAGCTGAACTGGAAAAAAGACTGGTGAGCTTGATAACCTTAGTGGGTCTCTTTCAATGGTGAAACATCTCCTCTCAGGGGGAGAACTGGTTCACCACCAGAGTGCCCAGTGAGGTCAAGCTGTACAAAGGAAGAGATGTCTTCTCGTTCCCACAGACGGCACCAAACTGATGATGCTGAAATCTAGCACCACCAGATAAGTGATGATGAGCTCAAACAATAGTAACCATGGCATCCATAGAGATGTAAGTGTATAAGTGTGTAGAAGGAGATGGGTATAAGAGGAATAAGATAATGATGTATAGTGGTTCAGCCAATTAGGCCTACATCCACTGTGAGTGTGTGATCCACTAATTATGGGCACTAATGGCCTTGGATACAATGCACATAAGCTCACTTTCTCTCTCTACTGTGTGTACAAGCAGAGTTTTTGCTAGGGTTACAATTATCGATCGATCTCCCCTGTAGGGTTGTAGGTGACAAGTATATATAGGTCTTGGGGGGTGTAATGTACCCCCCAAGTATGCATGGTGCATGTGGATGATGATATAGCCAATCCCCTGTTGACACCTGTAGATGCCAAATGATGACATAATATTCCCTCACGTGAGGGTGTGATTTTGTTATAACGGTCTCCCATGTGCCATGTGAGCCTCACGCGCACTGTTCCACTCGTCTCCCAAACCACGCACTGTGATGATGTCACCCTTGTCCTTTGATATGAGGCCGAGGGTAAAGCTCCTTCCGGTAATGAGTCTGGCCTAATTTAGGCCTCGTACTGTCGTACCCTCGGGGGGTCGTCCGGAGCCTGGTGAAGGGTCGGCCCCCTGAGGGGTCGTCTGGAGCCTGATGAAGGGTCGGCCCCCTGAGGGGTCGTCCGGAACCTGATGAAGGGTTGGCCCCCTGAGGGGTCGTCTGGGCCTGATGAGGCGCAGGGCGCCCTCGGCATGTCCGAGGGTATATACGGGTATATCAAGGAGTCCACTTAAATGTCCTCATTCGACATCTCCCTATGTATCATATACATGTGGTCCACATTCTAACAAAGTCTTCATCACAGTTAAGTCTAAACAACACATGTTTGTTATCAATCAAATTCCACCCAATAATCTTATTTCAAATCAAACATTAATACCTTCTTTACGATCTCCTACATGCTAGGTTTGCCATGAGAAAACTTGCCTGCGATTGAATGCTTAAACGGTTCTTCCAACGCTTCGATGTCCTCATGAGAAATGTTAACAGTTGGTTCACCTTTGAAACGAGATGGAGACTTGAGTTCAATTTCTTTCAACATTTTGTTGGCCACTACATATGCAAACTAGTGTGACCGAACATTATTTGGAAATGGTGGTTCAGGGTTTAGATAGACTGCATTATTTCGAGCCTCCATGCAAACCCTAATAGGGTTTGTTTATGAGAGAGAGAGAGAGAGAGATTCTGACTTTGCACTACTAACTAGGTCTAACTTCTTGCAAGTGTTTATTGAAAATCGAATTGAAGTTATAATACCCATGTGTAGGGATTTCAGGAATAGATTCATTTTTATTTCAAAATCATTGATTAAAAACACTAATTGATTCCACGTTTGGGTAAGATTTCATGTAGGTAGTGTTTATATATGTAGAAGATTTTAAATCAGAAGAGTTTTGATTATTACTACGGATTTAAATATGGGTTTTGAATTGAATGTAATGGATGAACAGAAATCTAGATTATGAAATATTTTTGAGGGTTTGATTTATTCTGTATTGATTTCGGTGAAGTTTTAATGTGTGTGAAACATTAGAAATCATCCTAACTCGTGTAGAAATAGTTAGGAATAATCATATGTGAATTTGATGAAGAATTATGGGATTTGAGTAAGTCAGAAAGGGTGAAAAATCGAAGAAGGCGAAGCTGCACATGTTCGATCGATCGACCGACCCATGAATATCGATCGATCGACTCCGTCGATCGATCGACCAAATCCTTCGATCGGTCGACCTTGGAAAATTTTGGTTTCTTTTCTTTGTTGAATTTTTTGGGATTATAAATGATGGAAGGGAATCTTAGGAGTGTTATTCTACCTATGTAGGGACTTGATAAAGGCCAGCAGGTGTATAGAAAGGGAATCTTAAAGTTGTATGAACACTCAAATAATTACGAAAGTGAATTAAATTCTTAAATAAATGATATGTACGGTGAATATTAGAGTAAAAATATTACATACACGTATAAATAATTTGGTTCTGTCCATACATATTATATTGATACTTAGGTCTTTGGAATACGTGGAGTGTGCTATATTTTGTATTGGGGTCGATGATTATCCAGACCAATACATAAAAGATCGACTTGGGGTCGATGATTATCCAGACCAAATCGAAGATGAAAGATTAGGGCCAATGAGCATCCGGACCAATATACATATGCATAACTTTTACTTTGGGGTCGAGGGATTTCCAAACCAATGTAAATGATAGGATAATTGGGGTCAATGATTATTCGGACCAATAATCCGTATAGTATATATTGTGTGTGAAATATATACTTTGTAACATTCTAGTTATGGGTGAAAGTAGATTAGCGCGCGCGCGCACACACACACACACACACACACACACACATATATATATATATATATATAAATGATAAATTGAGTAGAGACAAACTTAATTTCAAGATTAATAATAGATTGGGAATATCTACGGTAAATTAAGTAGGGAAACTTAATTATGGAAGTTGAATGCTAAATCTGAAATGCTTTATGAATTAATTAGTGAGACTTGATTATGATGATTAAATGTAACATATGTGAAGGTTCCCTAAGTAATGAAAGACTTTGTGAGATATCTTAAGAATGAATTATGCTAAATGGGCGGTACTAAAGAGTATGTTGTTGATAAGATCGGTTATATACTTTAGTCGAGATATCTTGGGTATTAGCTAGTTGAGCTAAGAATAGAATGTTAGACGTGCACATTATATGAGAGGTGAGGAAACTCAAGGGAGTGTGCGTGAACCTAACACGTGTAATCAATAACTGATTTAATTACGATATATTACTTGTTAAATATTTTCAAAATGTTTTGAGTACTAACTCTTGCTATAAAAAAAATTTCAAAACATTTTAGGTGTCGAGCCACAAGGGCGCCATACTTGATTTAATTTTAGGGATTCGGAGATGTAGCATTGTGGATGATGACAGAATTATTGAGTAGCTGACTTTTTCATTCAGATCTAACATAGGATCTCATTTTTGTATCTCATATGTAGACATGTTGTCAGTTGACTACATTGCAGTTGCAATTTTGTATCAGTTTAACTTAGTAGTTGGATTGCGAATTTTTGCTTGGTTGTTATTTTAGCCGACGGTTTATTTGGCATGGCTTTGATGCATTTTCATACTATTGATGGTTGGTATTTTAGTATCTTGTGAATGTCGATTTAGATATCAAACTATTCTTTTATCCTGTTTATTTGAAAGATAAAATTTGGCACCTATTTAATTAACTTAGGTGATTAGGAATTAATTTAGTTTTCGACGGTGATGCTAAGAATGAACCATATAAGAAACCTATTGTAATTAGATAAAGGTCGGATCTCCTGATATTTAATTAGACGGGGTGTCACAGTCGCTAAATCCTCGGCTGGGATGAATAGGTCACACAGTGCCTATAGAAATCAGATAAGGCTCCCAACATTCTCTATCATCCTCATCATCATACTATTCATCATCATCATCAGGGCATTCTTGACCCAACCTCCCCAGGTGTAAATGCCTAGGGTGGGCAATGTCTCTGCGCCTATGCTGAGGAGGAAGATCTTTGACTGGGGCCTGGGGTGGTCCCTTAGTCACTAGATTTGGAACACCTTCCTTGGCAACCATAGTTATCATCTCATCTACGGCACCTACTATGACACCCCGCCCAATTAAATATCGGGTGACCAGTCCTTTATAAAATTTATAACAGAATGTTCGGTTGGTTCATTCTTAGCATCACTGTCGAAAACTTAAATCCAATTAATTACATAACATTTAATTAAGCTAGTGTCAAAACATTTTCCAATTAAAATTGAAACCAATCAATTTAATAAATTATGAACATGTAAATATAAACCATACGCAAGAATTAAATGCTGACTGAACCAAATACTGAATAGATGAGACTGGATAAAACCTTCCAGTTCACAGTTACAAACCAAACCATAATAAATACTGAAACCAACTGAGAAGAACTATAAAGGAAACTGAGTACAACTCCGCTAATGAGAATGGGCGACACATGCCCTAACTGAGATATCTGAGCTAGGAACTGAATGAAATGAGAGTAGCGTCTAATCACAAATATCCCGCAACTTCCACAATAGTTGCAGCTCGGCAAACCATTCAAGTAACTGTGACACCCCGCCTAAATAAATACCGGGCGATCACTCCTTTATTAAATTAAAATCAAGGTGAACAGTTGGTTCATTCTCAGCATCACCGTCGATAAAAATAAATTTTCCAATTTAACACCCTAAATAATTAAGCTAAGTGTCAAAACCATTTTCATACATAACTTTCCAAATTTTATTTAAAGAAAAATCATTTATTTTATTAACAACCTTCAATAAGTAAGAATCACACCACATTAAATTCTGCAACATAATCCAATTAATTTAATACATTCGTCAATCGAATGTCAACATACGAAATCTAAAGTCACACATCCAAACTGAATAAATCCCATAGTAACAATACTGGAAATAACTGAAATACAAATGTCCAATAACAACGGAATAATGGAAAGAGCTACACATGCCCAACTAGATGAAAGTACTAAGAGTGGATCCGAATGAACGAAGTCGTCTAATCAAGAGACCTGCAACTCCCACCTAAGCTGCAGCGCATTCCTTCCAAGAGATCCTAAGCAAGACGCCCCTGTGGCTGGGCACCTGTAATACATACATATATACAAGAGAGAGAAAGAGAAAAATAAACGGGTCACAGCCCGATAGTGTGTTTGATTTAAAATACGTTTAGCAAGTATTTAAATTGATATAGGCCAATGCAACAACATATTAGTGCGACACTCTCTTGAGAAATTCTCACCTCTCTTCTAATGTGCACACCTATCGCACTAACCCTCCCCACGGTTTGTCTTATTATTTATCGCACTAATCTTCCGAATGATTTAACTTATCTTAGATTACCCGTAAGATTCAAAATTTCACGATTCAATTGGTTGAAAAGAATATTACAATTAGTAACCAAAGTTCTCATTTTGACTTTATTAATCAATAAAGTTTTCCAATGTCATATTTTACTTTCTCAAAATAAGTATTTATAATTGAGTCATCAACCATGTCCTACATATCACATCACGGTAGGCAGTTCCAGATTTCAGAATTTCAAATATATATTAAGTACTCATAAGATATATATATCATAACAGTACCCCAAATAAAACTATGGTGCGGGCATACTCTACTATCCAATCCCCGTATCACTCGTACTAAGGGAATACAAATTCAAAATCACTCTCGAACTGTATTAACACATACTCAAACAATATTGAGGCGAAGTATAGATTCCAAGTCCCTTAGGACCGTCTGAACTATCACTGCGATAGCCTGTACCAAGGATACCTATACACAAACAATATGAGGCGAAGCATAGATTCCAAGTCTCTAAGAGGAAAGCACATACCCGCATCTCTTAGGACCGTCTGAATCATCATTCCGATAGCCTGTACCAAGGATATCTATCTTCTAGGGTACAAGTCAATATCCCCCATAAAGGTCCCATCGAGATAAGACTGTCCCAGCGCGGAAACCTCAGGGATAGCAAGTAGCGTGGGCATGTTTTTCACACATAGATAGTATATGCATACACAATCATATAACTATACTAATATTACCATATCAATAATGGGTAACTTCTCAATTCCCATAATTATGTCATTCGTATTTATTTCACATTATATAGTTATCACATATAACCATTCACATCTTACTTTAATTTGAGGAACTTTTCCACTTACTACATAACGCTTCATGGATTCTATCCTCCCAATTATAAAATTCAGTAGGTATACACCTTTGTCCCAAAGTAACTCTCTTACGTGTCTCTCTCTTTAAATCATAAATTTACCGACCCTTATGTAATTCTCCCAAATTACAATCTTTGCCCGACATCAAGGGTCCCAAAATCTATTCACATGTCCTACTGGTCTTCCCTATCCCCCAAAACATTTTATTAAGGGGGCCCAAGAATTATCTCAAGATAAATTAAGTTTAACTCATTTAACAAGGGAAATAGGAGTCTGCCCGGAGGGGTCGATCGATCGAGACTTCGATCGGTCGAAGCTCTAGGCTCGATCGATCGATCAAGCAGGTATTTCGATTTCTGCAGAATTGCAGTTACGGGTTCTACCACCTATCTTCATCCAAATCCATATTTTCCAAACCCAAACGTCCCAAAAATTCTACTACTAACATTATATCAATATACCAGATATTTTCGACGTAAGGCATGTGTATTTCTATCATTTAAACATGGATTATCAACCCAAAGTTTTATCTAATTATCAAGAACCCTAGAATTTTCTTAAACAGATTTATAACAAATTTTCTCCAGAATTTCCTTCTTATAATCATCAAAATTTCGTGGTTAAATTCCTCTACATGACAAGGGTTTCCAGAATCATCATATTCACTAATACTACATGGATTTTCCTATCACAAATTAGGTTTCCTTCCATTAAAACTCAACCTAATTACTCCTAAACTAATATGAAAGATGCATCAACGAAATAAGCAAGATAAACACTTGCCTGGGATTTTTGGTATTCTAATTTACGGCTGATTTTGGTGTGGTTGCGTTCCTCGTCTCGTGATCTACGCGTTGGTGGTGGCGGCGGCGCAAACCGTTGAGTTTTGAGCCTTGAAATTGCTTGAGAGCTCTCTCCTCTCTTCTCCAATGGCCATTCTAGGTTTTGGGAAATTCTAACCCTAGGTGACAGCCTAGATATCTGATATAACCCATTGAATTTTCGTGGGTTTAATTACCCGTAAATGTGAAATGTCCAAAATGCCCTCCCGGGGTACCACTTAGGCATAAAAACGCCCCGAGACCCAAACTAAACCCCCGGGTACACTTTTTTGACTATCTCGACCCTTCCGGACGCGTTAGCGCACTCAAAATGACCATACGAACGACTTATAAAATATTTACTTTTATTTATCAATATTTAGTCCCGACGCGACACGGGCGCGTCCCGACTCAAATTTTCAAAATTGTCATTTTATTCTCTCGTGACATTCAATATAATCAATATAATATATTACTTTGCTCATTAGTAATATTCTATAAATTTCCCATAATTACTAACTTTCGCCACGTTAGTAATTATAACATAATTAATTTCCGGATTTTTATTAAATAATTAACTCAAATTAAATTTAATAAATCCCCAAATTAATATAGCATCAAAATACGGGGTATTACATACTCCCCCCGTAATAACGGAATTTTGTCCCGAAATTCAGAAAACAAGGCATACCTGGTAAGAACAATTCTGGATATCTCTCGCGCATATCGACCTCGCGCTCCCAAGTGGATTCCTCCACATTGTGGTGCTTCCACTGGACCCGTACAAGTGGAACTATCTTCGACCTCAATCTCCTCTCACTATAGTCTAGGATAGCCATCGATCTCTCCTCGTAAGAGCTGTCAGGCTGTAAGTCTATCTCATCTATCGCGATGTGAGTATGGGCCATATCATCCCGAAGATACCGTCTCAAAGACGAGATGTGGAATACATCGTGAATGCGATGTAAATGCTCTGGTAGTCCCAATCTGTATGCTACCGGCCCAATCCTCTAGATGATGGGAAATGGTCCCACGTACCTTGGGGCCAATTTACCTTTCATCCCGAACCTCATCACTCCCTTCATAGGAGATACACGCAATAACACTTGGTCCCCCACACTAAACTCTCGGAAGAACCGTTTCGCATAGGCGTAGCTCTTCTGCCTGTCCTGGGCTACCCGAATGCGACTCCTGATCATCTCGATCCTCGCGGAGGTATCCTGAATCACCTCTGGTCCTAGAAACTTGTTATCCCCCACTTCGAGCCAACAAGCTGGGGAACGACAAGGCCTTCCATACAAAGCCACAAATGGAGCCATCCCAATCGTGAACTGATAAGAGTTATTATAAGTAAACTCTACCAGTGGAAGATGTGGCTCCCAACCTCCTCCAAAATCGAGAACACACATGCGTAGCATATCCTCTAACATCTGATTAGTATGCTCTGTCTGTCCATCTGTCTGTGGGTGATAAGCTGAACTCAACCTCAACTCAGTACCCATAGCCTCCTGAAATCTTTCCCAGAAATGTGAGATGAAAATCTTGTCTCTATCTGACACAATATTCAGGGGCACCCCATGTAATCTGAAAACCTCAGCAATGAACAACTGAGCATACTGACCCGTGGTATAGTCTGTCCGCACCGGCAAAAAATGAGCCACCTTGGTCAAACGGTCTACAATCACCCAGATAGAATCGTGGCCCCGCTGTGATGTAGGCAACCCTGTAATAAAATCCATGGAAATACTCTCCCACTTCCACGCGAGTACTTCCAATGGTTGAAGAAACCCTGACGGTTTATGATGGTCTACCTTCACCAGCTGGCAGGTAGGACACTTGGACATGAACAAAGCAATGTCCTTCTTCATCCCACTCCACCAGTATTGCCTCCTCATATCCTGGTACATCTTATCCCCTCCAGGATGCACCACAAACCGGGACCCGTGAGATTGTGTCATCACTGCATGACGTAATTCATTCCCTTCAGGAACTACCAACCTCCCATTAAACCGCAAACCTCCATCGGAACTAACAGAATAGGACTCAGCTCCCTCGACTAGAAGTCGCACAATCTGCTCTTGGCAAAACGGGTCTGTGGTCTATGGTCTGTGCCTGTATCACCCGCGTAATAATCTCGGGTGTGACTGACATCACGGATATGAAAGAACGTGCTACTGCGTCCTGGTGACCCAACTCCTTCCACTTTGCTTTCCAGACGTCTGCTACTTCGTCTATCGGTCTACGACTCAACGCATCAGCAACTACATTGGCCTTTCCCGGATGATACTGTATATCGAACTGGTAGTCCTTCACAAACTCTAGCCATCTGCGCTGACGCATATTCAGCTCTCGCTGAGTGAACAGGTACTGCAACGACTTGTGGTCTGTGAACAAACATAATTTCTCTCCCAACAAATAGTGCCTCCATATCCTTAATGCAAAGACGACCGCTGCTAACTCCAGGTCGTGGGTGGGATAATTCTTCTCATGCGTCTTAAGCTTGCGGGAGGCAAAAGCTATAGCCTTCTCTTCCTGCTGAAGTACTCCCCCAAGTCCCCGTAAAGAGGCATCGGTGTAAACCAGGTACTCCGCACCCGGCTTTGGTAAAGCAAGGACTGGCGCTGAAGTAAGCTTGTCTTTCAGCTCGTCGAAAGCCAACTGACAAGCATTATCCCAAACATACGGTACCCCTTTGCGAGTCAGATTTGTCAGTGGACCCGCTATTTTGGAGAATCCTCGAATAAATCTCCTGTAGTAACCAGCTAACCCCAAGAAACTACGCACTTCCGTCGGTGTCATGGGCTGTCCCCACTCCCTCATCGCTGACACTTTACTCGGGTCAACTGCTATCCCCTGCTCAGAAACAACATCCCCCAAGAACTGTACCTCTCGTAACCGGAATCCGAACTTATAGTACTTAGCATACAGCTGATGCTCTCGTAGAGTCTGAAGAACCTGCCTCAAGTGCTCGGCATGCTCCTCCTCGGAGTGTGAATATATCAAAATGTCATCTATGAAAACGATGACAAACTGATCCAAGAAATCTTTGAATACTCGGTTCATCAAGTCCATGAAAACGGCTGGAGCATTTGTGAGTCCGAACGGCATCACCCGGAACTCATAAGACCCATATCTCGTCAAGAAAGCAGTCTTCGAAACATCTTGCTCCCTAATACGTAGCTGATGGTACCCCGACCTCAGATCTATCTTTGAAAAGAAAGTTGCTCCCCTCAGCTGGTCTAACAGATCATCGATTCGAGGCAACGGATATTTATTCCGTATCGTGACCTTGTTCAGTTCCTGGTAGTCCACACACAATCTAAGTGAACCATCTCTCTTCTTCACAAACAAAACTGGAGCACCCCAAGGTGAGGTACTCCTACGAATGAAGCCCTGACCTAACAGCTGCTCTATCTGATCTCGTAGCTCTCGCATCTCTGCTGGAGCCATACGGTACGGTACGCGTGCTATAGGTCTCGTATCTAGCAATAAATCTATAACAAAGTCTATGTCTCGACTGGGGGGTAGGCCTGGTATCTCCTGAAACACATCGGAATACTCCCTGACAACTGGGATCGAATCTAAGGGAATCACAACCTCCTTAGAGGTTTCCTCCTCTATGTAATACAAATGAGCGGTCGAACCTCCCTCTGGGCGAGGCATCGCCACTACAAACATCTCTTGCCCCAGAATGGCAAAAATAATGCTCCCACCGAAGTAATCAATCATGGCTCTATAAGCTGCGAGCCAATCCATACCAATAATCACATCATGCTCGTGCATGTCTAAAACTAACATGTCTGCAGGTAATAACAAGCTACCAATCTCTACCCCCACTCCCCGGCATATAAAGAAAATAAGGGACCCACTCCCCAGTGGTGAGTCTACACACGTCACTGTGCTCTCTGCTGTGGCTAATAACCCTAAGGACTTCGCAAAATGCGTAGCTATAAAATAATGCGTCGCCCCAGTATCAAACAAAACCCGACCCATTGTACCATGGATAGGAAACATGCCCTCAATCGCGGGTGGTGCCTGTGGGGCTGCTGCCTGGTGGACGTTATAGACACGTCTGTACTGTAACTGCCCCTGCTGCACTAGAGCTGCTGGAATGGCTGGTAGGGCTGGCACCTGGGCTGGAGCTGGGAGTGCAGCCGGAAAAAGTGGTCTTTGTGGCTCATTACGGGCACCCTGCTGCTGTGGGGCCCTATCTCCCTCCGGACAATCCTGGAGCCTATGGCCGTGTTTACTAAACCCAAAACACCGGCCCTTGAAGTTGCCTCCCCTCTGACCCTGCTGACCACGACCCTGCTGGCCGTTACCTCCTCGCCACTGGCCCTGATTAGCACGCTGCTGGCCCTACTGATGTCCCTGCTATCGGTGTTGGCCCGGTTGGCCCTGATGATTAGGCTGGCCCTGCCTATAGCCCCCATATCCCTGCCTAGAATCACCTGAACGGAATCGCTTAGCAGGGTCCCCCTGATGGGAACTCTGCTCGTGCTGACGAGTCTGTCCATGAGATGGTGCCCCACTGGCACTATTACCCCCGGACCTGCTCTGCTGGCTGGACTCTCCTGCTCTCTTGCTTCCCTGAAGATGGAAGCGGTGATCCTGGAAATGTAGCAACGCGGCATTGAGTACATCAGAAAAGTACTCAGGGATAAATTCCCAATAAGGTGGTGACGGATCCTCCAAGCTAACCCGTCGACAAACAACATAATCTTCTTGCTCTCAGTAGGTGCCTCATCTGGCACAATGGTGAGAAGTCTCGTGAACTCCTCCTCATACTCTGCTACGTTAAGACTCTCCTGCTTCAGATTCAGTAATTTCCGCCTCATCTCAGTCTGCACGGCGGGTGGAAAATACTTGCGGTCAAACCGCTCCCAGAACAACTGAATAGGGATCGTGTCCCTCTCCTCCAATGTGGTAGTGGACTCCCACCACTGCAAAGCGGCTCCCACCAGCTTAAAGGAAGCCAATAACTGCTTTTTCACGTCAGTGCACTCATACATACGGAGATGCCGCTGGATGTCTTTCTTCCATTGGCTAACTGTGACAATATCGGAGCTACCAGAGAACTCAGGGGGGATGCGCTTTCTGAAAAGCATCCCGAACCCTCTCCCATGAAGATGGAAGCTGTGCTGGTACTGGTGCCACTGCCTGAACCTGGGGTGGAGCCTGCTGAGTCACCGCTAGTGCGGCATTCACCGCCTGAGCAACAATGGCAGCTACTTCGTTAGCATTCATAGTGCCTTGTGCCGGAACTGCTGGATGCTCGGCCTGGGCATGCCTATCCTTTGGAGCACGACTCGGAGGCATCTGAAACGTGAAGAAGTTTATTAGTCTACAGTCATTAAAAAATCTCAAATAGCTGAAGACATAAACTTGAAAGCAAGAATACAACCATCCTAAAATAGGGCTCTATAGCAATAACGTTAAGCTGAAAGCGAAATAAGCCGTACAGATCCTATGGACACTAGAACCTAATCCTCTGATACCACCTGTGACACCCTGCCAAATTAAATACCGGGCGATCACTCCTTTATTAAATTAAAATCAAGGTGAACAGTTGGTTCATTCTCAGCATCACCGTCGATAAAAATAAATTTTCCAATTTAACACCCTAAATAATTAAGCTAAGTGTCAAAACCATTTTCATACATAACTTTCCAAATTTTATTTAAAGAAAAATCATTTATTTTATTAACAACCTTCAATAAGTAAGAATCACACTACATTAAATTCTGCAACATAATCTAATTAATTTAATACATTCGTCAATCGAATGTCAACATACGAAATCTAAAGTCACACATCCAAACTAAATAAATCCCATAGTAATAATACTGGAAATAACTGAAATACAAATGCCCAATAACAACGGAATAATGGAAAGAGCTACACATGCCCAACTAGATGAAAGTACTAAGAGTGGATCCGAATGAACGAAGTCGTCTAATCAAGAGACCTGCAACTCCCACCTAAGCTGCAGCGCGTTCCTTCCAAGAGATCCTAAGCAAGACGCCCCTGTGGCTGGGCACCTGTAATACATACATATATATACAAGAGAGAGAAAGAGAAAAAGAAACGGGTCACAGCCCGATAGTGTGTTTGATTTAAAATACGTTTAGCAAGTATTTAAATTGATACAGGCCAATGCAACAACATATTAGTGCGACACTCTCTTGAGAAATTCTCACCTCTCTTCTAATGTGCACACCTATCGCACTAACCCTCCCCACGGTTTGTCTTATTATTTATCGCACTAATCTTTCGAATGATTTAACTTATCTTAGATTACCCGTAAGATTCAAAATTTCACGATTCAATTGGTTGAAAAGAATATTACAATTAGTAACCAAAGTTCTCATTTTGACTTTATTAATCAATAAAGTTTTCCAATGTCATATTTTACTTTCTCAAAACAAGTATTTATAATTGAGTCATCAACCATGTCCTATATATCACATCACGGTAGGCAGTTCCAGATTTCAGAATTTCATATATATATTAACTACTCATAAAATATATATATCATAACAGCACCCCAAATAAAACTATGGTGCTGGAATACTCTACTATCCAATCCCCGTATCACTCGTACTAAGGGAATACAAATTCGGAATCACTCTCGAACTGTATTAACACATACTCAAACAATATTGAGGCGAAGTATAGATTCCAAGTCCCTTAGGACCGTCTGAACTATCACTGCGATAGCCTATACCAAGGATACCTATACACAAACAATATGAGGCGAAGCATAGATTCCAAGTCTCTAAGAGGAAAGCACATACCCGCATCTCTTAGGACCGTCTGAACCATCATTCCGATAGCCTGTACCAAGGATATCTATCTTCTAGGGTACAAGTCAATATCCCCCATAAAGGTCCCATCGAGATAAGACTGTCCCAGCGCGGAAACCTCAAGAATAGCAAGTAGCGTGGGCATGTTTTTCACACATAGATAGTATATGCATACACAATCATATAACTATACTAATATTACCATATCAATAATGGGTAACTTCTTAATTCCCATAATTATGTCATTCGTATTTATTTCACATTATATAGTTATCACGTATAACCATTCACATTTTACTTTATTTTGAGGAACTTTTCCACTTACTACATAACGCTTCATGGATTCTATCCTCCCAATTATAAAATTCAGTAGGTATACACCTTTGTCCCAAAGTAACTCTCTTACGTGTCTCTCTCTTTAAATCATAAATTTACCGACCCTTATGTAATTCTCCCAAATTACAATCTTTGCCCGACATCAAGGGTCCCAAAATCTATTCACGTGTCCTACTGGTCTTTCCTATCTCCCAAAACATTTTATTAAGGGGGCCCAAGAATTATCTTAAGATAAATTAAGTTTAACTCATTTAACAAGGGAAACAGGAGTCTTCCAGGAGGGGTCGATCGATCGAGGTTTGGGGCTCGATCGATCGAGACTTCGATCGATCGAAGCTCTAGGTTCGATCGATCGATCAAGCAGGTATTTCGATTTCTGCAGAATTGCAGTTACGGGTTCTACCACCTATCTTCATCCAAATCCATATTTTCCAAACCCAAATGTCCCAAAAATTCTACAACTAACATTATATCAGTATACCAGATATTTCCAATGTAAGGCATGTGTATTTCTATCATTTAAACATGGATTATCAACCCAAAGTTTTATCTAATTATCAAGAACCCTAGAATTTTCTTAAACAGATTTATAACAAATTTTCTCCAGAATTTCCTTCTTATAATCATCAAAATTTCGTGGTTAAATTCCTCTACATGACAAGGGTTTCCAGAATCATCTTATACACCAATACTACATGGATTTTCCTATCACAAATTGGGTTTCCTTCCATTAAAACTCAACCTAATTACTCTTAAACTAATATGAAAGATGAATCAACGAAATAAGCAAGATAAACACTTGCTTGGGATTTTTGGTATTCTGATTTATGGCTGATTTTGGTGTGGTTGCGTTCCTCGTCTCACGATCTACGCGTTGGTGGTGGCGGCGGCGCAAACCGTTGAGTTTTGAGCCTTGAAATTGCTTGAGAGCTCTCTCCTCTTTTCTCCAATGGCCGTTCTAGGTTTTGGGAAATTCTAACCATAGGTGACAGCCCATATATCTGATATAACCCATTGAATTTTCGTGGGTTTAATTACCCATAAATGTGAAATGTCCAAAATGCCCTCCCGAGGTACCACTTAGGCATAAAAACGCCCCGAGACCCAAACTAAACCCCCGGGTACACTTTTTTGACTATCTCGACCCTTCCGAACGCGTTGGCGCACTCAAAATGACCATACGAACGACTTATAAAATATTCACTTTTATTTATCAATATTTAGCCCCGACGCGACACGGGCGCGTCCCTACTCAAATTTTCAAAATTATCATTTTATTCTCTCGTGACATTCAATATAATCAATATAATATATTACTTTGATCATTAGTAATATTCAACAAATTTCCCATAATTACTAACTTTCGTCACGTTAATAATTATAACATAATTAATTTTTGAATTTTTATTAAATAATTAACTCACATTAAATTTAATAAATCCCCAAATTAATATAGCATAAAAATACGGGGTATTACAGTAAGTAGAACCGGTGTCCCTGTGGCTGGGCACCTGTACTAACACACATATATATAGCAAAAGAGAAAAGAGATGCAAGAAAGGGGTCAGAGCCCGATGTGTAAAAATATTTGTTTAAGTAAGTATTTAAAACAGTATTAAAGCAAGTATTATATGCATGTTAGTTCGAACTCTCACATGAGATTCTCACCTCTCGACTAGTGTGCACGCCTAACGTACATCTACTCCAACCTAGCCATCTGACACTTCTAACTAGATGATAGGCTTATCCATATAATTACCCCTCGTAGTAGTATTCCGCATGTGATCCTAACGTTTATCATTTTAAATAAGTGTTAACACACTAATTTCAAGTATTCATTATTTACGTTACTGAAGATTTCACTATCTTAATGATCTGATATTGTCTCATATTAGATACACCAAAAGCATACATATATATCTTTCACTATTATATATATGTATTAAGCCAATCTTAATAGCCTACAATTATCACATTGTAAGTATAACACAAGTATATATAAATATCCACCACTATAATATTTCTATACTAACACTGCACCCCAAGGCTATACCTTTAGTGCATTGCATACTCTGCTATCAACTCCCGGTACATCTCGTACTCAAATAAGGACTATCGGTTCGTAGGTCTCCCTAGAACCATATATACAAAACACACAAAATGGAGGGGAACATAGCTCACATACCTATGGGTCACACACATACCCACGCTCCCATAGACAGCAACTTACCAACTCATAAGTAAGTCTTCACAGTCCTATGTTCTGAGATACAAGTCAAAATCCCCTCAGGATAAGACTGTCACTACGCCACCTCCCGTGATAGCAAGGAGCTAGGTATGTCATACACATAATACTAGCAAGTAATAGGTATTCACATAACTCATCCAATCAAACAGTATACACAACCAAGTGTCATTTTCCATAAATACTATCAACGTATTTTAAGTTATGATATTCCCTCTCTCATAATATATTTATAAGGATAGCATGTCACTAGAAAATCCTTAATACATAATCATAATAAGTCCCGCAATTAACCATAATTTTATTCTTAAGTTCCATATAGTTAGAACTAATATCATAAGTATGTATCACGTAATACTTTCGACGCATTTACAATTACGATTACCTCTCTCTCGTAATCTCCAAGGTAATATCACCCTCCCGAATATCTAAATCAATACACCTAAACAACTCTCAATAATTCTGCACTATTTTGGGTTCATCGAACACTAATTTTCCTCACTCAACTCAACCATTTACTAACTTAGGGGCAAAATAGGTAATTTCTTAAAAATCAGAAATCTCGCTCGAACCAGAAGAGCATCTCGCTCGAACGACTTCCACATGTTGCTCGAACGACTTCGTGTGAGAACCCTATCTTACGAAACGACTTCGCGCGACCTGACGCTGTTTCGTCTTCAACATTTGACAGCCTCGTTTTTCACCATTTTTCAACCCTAAAGCCTCTAAAATATCATCCCAAACTCCAATCAATTATTCCCAAATTGAATCCAAACATTTTTAAATGAATTCTAACAACCGTGAAGCATTAAATCATCACCAATCATTCATATAATTCGAAATCCCCAAATTTTATTGTCAAGAACCCTAGTTCTTAAATTATTATGCATAACTTCAAATTAAAAACAAATTTGTTCATAGAGATCATCCAAATTACATAGGCATCATCCTATCTACATATGGTATTCAAATACTTATCAAATAAGCCCTAATTAATGATATAGTTCTCCAATTTCACCAAAATTTATTTTCATCACAAGGTTTATTAACCTAGACTAACATAAACATAATTATCGCTAATAAAATCAAGCAATAAACACTTACCTTGATTTCGAAGGTCTTATCCATTGGTGTTGCCGGTATGGATGCGTTCCTCGCGTTCCGATCTACATGATGGTGGTGGTGGTTGTGCAAGGTGGTGAAATTGGCTTATCCTCCTTTGGAATTTGCTCTCCACCACCCACTGTGGCTCTCTCTTGATTTTGGTTTAACCTAACCCTAATTGTCTCCAATTAGCTGATATAATCCTCCTCTAATTTTCGTCCATTTAATTCCTCCAAAAATCCAAATTACAAAACTACCCCTCCCGGGTGCCGGCTTGGCCTAAAAATGTCCCGAAGTCCAAATAAAATACCCGGGTAGAGTTTTTTTACTATCTCGACCCTTTCGGACTCAACAACGCACACAAAATGATCATACGAGTTACTTAAAAATAATTTACTTTATTAATTCACTTAATTAGTTCTGACACGACTCTCACGCGCATCCCGACTTACTATACCAAACTGTCGTATTTCTCTATCATGACAAATTATATAAAAATCGTCATTCCATATTACTTATTCTCATAGTAATATTAATAGTTACTAACTTCTCATCACGCTAGTAAATATTCAATTTAAATCTGGATTAATAATTAATTCTCACATTTTAATTTAATTAATCCCACAATAATAATAAATCACGTAATTATTTAAGTCTTCGAAAATACGGGGTATTACATATTTCCACCCTAATAATGGAATTTCGTCCCGAAATTCGAAAAATAAGGCATTTCTGGTAAGGGAAACTATGGGTATTAACCTCACATCGCATGTAATCTACCCAGTACTGCCCATATAGTACATTACCGAATACCCTTAATAATGAAGACCTCATTGATTAATTTCTCTCCAAGCCTTACCATTTAAGTTTCAGCGGTTAACTTATATATAGTCACTATCTAGACTCCTACTACTCACACTAGTAGGTTAATTGATATTTAGATATATACAAATTTGTCTTACACATGATACATACTATAAATGTTAACACATGTTCGCCATACTGCCTCCGCAAAAGACTATGAAACCTAAGTCTGTACGCTACCGGCTCAGACTTAACATCACTCGGTACCAATTTCCTCATTCCAACATGCAACAATGCAACTCCCAACCATGTCCACCATGGTTGACTGGCCCTAAAATTCCTCTGGACCTAGTAGATTATTGTCCTCCCTTCTACCCAATAAGCACCGGGATAACAAGGATTTATATATATAACGCGTCGAATGGAACTCTATCGATAATAAGTTGAGGGGAGTAGTCTTACGCTAACTCCACCAGTGAAAGATATTACACTAAACCTTACCATAATTGGAAATACAACATACCTTGCAGTTTCTACTAAAACTCTCAGGCTTACCGCCCGTCTGCTAGTGTGTTAGGTCGAATATGTTCGCATCTTGATATTCATGGCCTCTCGAAAACTCATCCCAATAATCGAGTCATAACTCTTTTGACTCTTTCGGACAAAACTCTATTTGTACCCCATATAACCTTACTATCCCAGGAATAATGATTAGGGTTTACTGTTACACCTTATGATTTGTCCAATCCTTGCATAACGTGAGCTACTTTAATTACCCGACCCACTTTCACCCATATAGGGTCGAGATTCCGTTGCGAAGTAATTAACTCTGAAATTGTGCGCGGATTTACTCTCCCATTACTACCATGGAATTACTAATGCTAAAGGAACTATATTATTTCCTAATGGAACACTTCCAATTGGAGCTCATGAATGTTTTGCTTTGCTTAAGCCATCACTACTACGGCTTTATATCGATCTGCATTTTACCATTCTTATAACCGCATCTATACCTATGGCTCAGGCGACAGTGTCATCACTGCATGTCGCCAGTCCTTTTCTCTCCCTTTAAACTTCAGATTCTCGTGAAACATAATCTCTTCCTGTCCTATCAAGTAAGTTTCAACTTCCCCGAGTTAAACTTCATCGAATTCTTCCTATACCATCCTCATGGAAAATCTGGGAATTTATGGTCCTGACTGCCCTAACCCATCAAATAGCTAAATTCTAAAGTCACACTATTCTACATTCATTAACTCTCGTAATACGTGCCATCTCATAATCTTTCATTGAAGGAAGAAAAATTTATTACCCAAATATCTAGGGCGCCCATACACCCTATGCTTGGTGCGTTGCAGCACCACCGCACTAGACGTGTTATAAATATAATTAACAAATTATGCCCCACATACTTGGCATGCCTATCTGGTAAGGTCCTACTCTGTCACCCTACCTTTTCTACCTAATCCTATCTTAGGTTGTCTCACTGGTCTGCTCATGGTGTCAACGATTTGTAACATTATTACATACTATTCTTATACGGTCCCATTGGCCTTAATTTGTAACATAACCCTTATCTCACGGTAATAAATACACAAATGGGTAATCATTACGATACTAAATCCATGTACTAAAGACAAACTTCTCCTAACTCCCAATGTTCGCTAAGTTTCATGCGTGGGATGTCTCGCAAAGCGAAATCCAAATAAGGAACGCCCCTGATACACTACTACCTAACACTGCTGGTCGTCGGGATCTGTTAAGTCTTTAATCCAAAACATATATCCCTGAATCTCCATATACGATCATAAAAGTCCACTCGTCCACTCTCATGTTACTAAGGACAGTATAAAATGCAAGGCTCTCACTATCACGGGTTATTAGCGCTATATAATTTATGAGCTATATCTCTCCGCTCTATAATAATTCAACATACCCCGAATCATATCTATAAAAACATCCATGCTCACCGGAATCAACATAGTAATATAACATACTCCCTGAAGTCTACAATACAATACAACACATGTACAGGCTCAACCATCTTTCAAGTGATGCCTCTCAAAAACCATATTTTTAAAATTTAAAATTTTTAGTACGACAGTCTTATCACACAATTTACTACCGTTCAAACCCTGGATAACCAATAACCATAAAATATAATAATATGATCTACCATCATAATGCTCAAAGGAGCACGAATCGTTACATAATACCATATACAAATTTCCCTTAGTGACCACACTTGCTCCTCCCCGCAGGTGGCACGAAAAATCTCACTACCAAATGGTAGTCATTTACATAATAAGGCTGATGTCGCCAGCGTACCCACTAAACCGAACACACACTCAAATTCTTATTGTTAACTATTCACATATGTTGTGACACACCCTCATCACTAGAACTCATCATTTATTCACAAGGATAAAACAAAGCATCATCAGTCTTGCCTGATCATAGGGTCCCCGCACACACTTTTTACGACCCATAATTATCTACAATTGTTATACCTTTTGGATTCCATTCATTATATTTTCCCTTCCTCATGTGGGAACCTTAGTCTGTTTTACGGCTCACCCGCCCGAAATTGATACATTTACCCCATATCCCTAGGCCTCAAATATGGCCTCATTGGCCTTCCCTTGATTTCCCTGGGCTCCGTCGACCCTAAAATACGGTATGCTATAGTTATTGAGGACTATGTTTGTACTGCCTAGACCCACTACTCTCGGGTTATTAATTTCCCGGGTCCAATTCTCTTGACCCGATTCTCACACTGGATATTTTACTTTTCCAACTAGTATGCATTATAGGCACGATTTATTATTCCCGATACTCATCAATTTCAGTACTCACGTGAACACATTCAATACTGGTAACCCTTATCTTTACATACAGGGTAATTTCCCTTTCACTGGTCCTCCTGGACTTATTGGAATGTCCTTCTCTCAGACCTGGTAGTCTTAACTGCTAGTTGTTATTTTCGTTATTCCTTGCGCTCTATAGGGCATATGGAACACATGATCGACCCGCTGGTCTTGACTGAATCCATCACCATTACGTTAACATTGAATCATATCATTTAAATAAGTTTCCCCTCAATGTGTACACTTCCAGGTGATGTTCTATTAACACTATTGAATTTAACCTTACCCTTCGGCTAGGTATTACAACTCAACTAGCTCCCTTTCTTCTGGGGCGTTGACATACTCTAGTAAACATGTACTTAGATGACGTTGACACTAGTCACCTTATTCACACCTCCCATTCACCCTAGGGCATTCTACCCATGTGTCCATTTTCAACTTACGGACCCTTTTTATCTTACGTGACTTCTACTTCGGTCACGAAGTTAGCTTACCAAGTTAACTAATCCTTTACGGTCGGTCTCTACCCGACCTACTAGTGATAAGTTCAACATCTCTTCCATATTTTTGTCTGACTAGAAGATGGAAAATTTAAATGGTCAACCCGAATCCATTATCTCGGTGTGATTGACTATTTTTACTCTTTGCTGTTCCTCTCAGCTAAGAGAAAATTTCTCATGAATTTAAAATTCTAGATGTCACTTTACTCTACTTTACATTATTGCCTTTGGATTAGCTCCCACCATTAGCCCATCATACTTAGATATTACTGTTGGTGAATTCTACCGCGATCACCGTTCCCCGAATGCTTCACAACATCCAATTGTTTTCCTCCTCCTGTAGTCTCGCTAACGGCCTTCGCTGGTCGTCCCATACTGCTCGAAGTACAAAGTCCAATCACTCTCGCATATGAATTGACTTCACTAAACTAAATTGCAGGAGAGCGCAATTCACATACGTAGTGTAATACAACAATCCTAGAATAAGGCTCTACATCAAAGAATGCTAAGCTGAAACGTAATAAGCTGTACAGATCCTAAAGGACACTAGAACCTGATGCTCTGATACCACCTGTGACACCCCGCCCAATTAAATATCGGGTGATCGGTCCTTTATAAAATTTATAATAGAATGTTCGGTTGGTTCATTCTTAGCATCACTATCGGAAACTTAAATCCAATTAATTACCTAACATTTAATTAGGCTAGTGTCAAAACATTTTCCAATTAAACTTGAAACCAATTAATTTAATAAATTCCGAACATGTAAATATAAACCATACGCAGGGATTAAATGTTGGCTAAACCAAATACTGAATAGATGAGACTGGATAAAACATTCCAGTTCACAGTTATGAACCAAACCATAATAAATACTCAAACCAACTAATAAGAACTATAAAGGAAACTAAGTACAACTCCGTAAATGAGAATGGGCGACACATGCCCTAACTGAGATATCTGAGCTAAGAACTGAATGAAACGAGAGAAGAGTCTAATCTCAAATATCCCGCAACTTCCACAATAGCTGCAGCTCGGCAAACCATCCAAGTAACTAGAACCGGTGTCCCTGTGGCTGGGCACGTGTACTAATACACACACACACACACACACACACACACACATATATATATATATATATATATATATAAAATAAAAGAGAAAAGAGATGCAAGAAAGGGGTCAGAGCCTGATGTGTAAAAATATTTGTTTTAGCAAGTATTTAAAATTGCTTTAAAGAAAGTATTATATGCATGTTAGTTCAAACACTCACATGAGATTCTCACCTCTCGACTAGTGTGCACGCCTAACATACATCTACTCCAACCTAGCCATCTGACACTTCTAACTAGGTGATAGGCTTATCCATATAATTAACCCTCGTAGTAGTATTCCGTATGTGATCTCAATGTTTATCATTTTAAATAAGTGTTAACACACTAATGTCAAGTATTCACTATTTACATTACTGAAGATTTCACTATCTTAATGATTTGATATTGTCTCATATTAGATATACCAAAAGCATACATTTATATCTTTCACTATTATATATATGTATTAAGCCAATCTTAATAGCCTACAATTATCACATTGTAAGTATAACACAAGTATATATAAATATCCACCACTATAATATTTATATACTAACACTGCACCCCAAGGCTATACCTGTAGTGCATTGCATACTCTGCTATCATGTCCCGATACATTTCGTACTCAAATAAGGACTATCGGTTTGGAAGTCTCCCACGAACCATATATACAAAACACAAATAATGGAGGGGAACATAGCACACATACGTATGGGTCATGCACATACCTACGCTGCCATAGTCAGCAACTTACCAACTCACATGTAAGTCTTCATAGTCCTATGTTCTGAGATACAAGTCAAAATCCCCTCAGAATAAGACTGTCAATACACCACCTCCTGTGATAGCAAGGAGCTAGGTATGTCATACACATAATACTAGCAAGTAATAGGTATTCACACAACCCATCAAATCAAACAGTATACACAACCAAGTGTCATATTCCATAAATACTATCAACGTATTTTAAGTTACAATATTCCCTCTCTCATAATATATTTATAAGGATAACATGTCACTCAAAAATCCTTAATACATAATCATAATAAGTCCCGCAATTAACCATAATTTTATTCTTAAGTTCCATATCGTTAGAATTAATATCATAAGTATTTATCACGTAATACTTTCGACGCATTTACAATTACGATTACCTCTCTGTCGTAATCTCCAAGGTAATATCACCCTCCCGAATATCTAAATCAATACACCTAAACAACTCTCAATAATTCTGCACTATTTTGGGTTCATCGAACACTAATTTTCCTCACTCAACTCAACCATTTACTAACTTAGGGGGAAAATAGGTAATTTCTTAAAAATCAGAAATCTCGCTCGAACTAGAAGAGCATCTCACTCGAACGACTTCCACATGTTGCTCAAACGACTTCACGCGACAACCCTATCTCGGGCGAACGACTTCGCGCGACTTCGCGGGACCTGGCGCTGTTTCGTCTTCAACCTTTGACATCCTCGTTTTTCACCATTTTTCAACCCTAGAGCCTCTAAAATATCATCCCAAACTCCAATCAATTATTCCCAAATCAAATCCAAATATTTTTAAATGAATTCTAATAACCTAGAAACATTAAATCATCACCAATCATTCATATAATTCGAAATCCCCAAATTTTATTATCAAGAAACCTAGTTCTTATATTAATATGCATAACTTCAAATTAAACCCAAATTTGTTCATAGAGATCATCCAAATTACGTAGGTATCATCCTATCTACATATGGTATTCAAATCCTTATCAAATCAGCCGTAATTAAAGATATAGTTCTTCAATTTCACCCAAATTAATTTTCATCAAAAGGTTTATTAACCTAGACTAGCATAAGCATAATTATCGCTAATAAAAGCAAGCAATAAACACTTGCCTCGATTTCGAAGGTCGGATTCATTTGTGTTGCTGGTATGGATGCGTTCCTCGCGTTCCGATCTACACAATGGTGGTGGTGGTTGTGCAAGGTGGTGAAAATAGCTTGTCCTCCTTTGGAATTTGCTCTCACTCACCCACTGTGGTGTAATACCCCGTATTTTTGAATATTCCAAATATTCTATTTAATTCAATTGGAGAATTAAATGAGAAAATATGGCTTAATTGGTATTTCTGAATATTCCAAATATTCTATTTAATTCAATTGGAGAATTAAATGAGAAAATATGGCTTAATTTCAATTCTGTAAGAGTAGTAATTTAATGAGCTTTATTTTAAAATTTTAATTATGGAATATTAATCGAGAGATAAATACCGATTTATATTGCCTCATTATATTTACTAGTGCGAGTGGTAAATAGTTACTTAACGTGTGTAGACCGTGTTGAGGTGAGAACGAATAATATTTTAAAGTTACTCAAATGATAATTTAAAGGTCGCTGATGAGTCCGGAAGGGTTGAATTAGTCAAAATAGTATACCCGGGGGTACTAGTTGAGTCTCGGAGTAATTTTGGACTAAACCGAAACCGTTCGGGGGCTTTTTGGTCTTTTAACATGAGAGGGTATGGAGACCTACGAATTTGAGAGCTTTTTATCAGCCGTACGAAAGAGGGGTTAGGGTTAGAAGACCCATGACAACACCAATACCATTAGAGAGAAAAGAGACACAATTTTCTAAGGCAAAAGAGAGAAGTGGGAAGGATTCAAAGGAGATTTTCACTATCAACTTGTTGGGGAAGAAGGATTGAAGGATGAAGATCATCAATCATCAACAACAACCACAAAATCAGACCCTACTGATCATAAGGCAAGTTGTCTATTGCAAAAAAATTATAAAGTTATAATACCCATGTGTAGGGTTTTTGAATAGTCTTGTTTAAATCAATATCTTGATAGGAGAACGATGATATTTATACATGTTTTGATAGGAATCGAACGTAGAATGATTTAACTTATGTGAAGGATTAATATTCAGATTAGACTTGATGATTTTTCGGAATAAAATCTGGATTTTGAATGAAAATATGGGAAGAACACAATAACTAGGGTTTCAAGAAATTCTGGGATTAATAAACTATTTTCTTTAAAGGGATTGGAGTTTTGATGTATTTGACATGTTAGAAATTGTCCTAGTATATGTGAAAACATGTTAGGATCATTGGGTCGAAGTTTGGTGGACTATAATGGAGTTTGAAGATTTGTTAATGGAGGAAAAGCTTAACGAAGAAGATAAACTGCGTCTGTCCCTGTTCGATCGATCGATCGATCTCGAACTATCGATCGATCGACGCACGCTGTTTTCCTGATTTTTTTGTGTTTAAGTCATTGTTGATTTTCAGGATTGAATGAGTGTCCTAGGATTTACATTATATTTATATGGGAGTGATAATAAGTCCAGTAGGTATATTGTTGAGTTCCGATAAGGCCATTGGGTGTAGGGCTTGGATTAAGGGCCGATGAGAAGAAATCCGATTTAGTAGAGTATCAGGGAATTCGGAATTGAGTTACGAGGCGAATTAAATTCAATTTAAGTAATAAACCAGTAGGGTAAGTAATAACTACTTAAATTATATGTGAGGGGTAACTAGTGAAATAGTGAAATAAATTGTAAATTAATGATTACGGTGGATATAAGTAAAATATATTTTGTACGTGCATGATTTGATGGGTCGGGTGTGTACCTACTAAATTATATAAAAGTTTGGGTTCAGAGAATATTACCTAAATTAATTATGTTAGGGTCGATGAGACATTCCGAACTAACATAAAGTTATTATATGTTTGGGGTCGATGAGAAATGCCGAACCAAACCTTGAACTGGTGTCGCGATGAAAGAGTCCCGAACCAGAATACGTGTATATATATATTTTTTTAATAGTTGGGGTCGATGGATAATTCCGAACCAACTCTCACTTGGGGTCGATGTATCATTCCGAACCAAGAATCATTTGCGTGTCTATATAAATAATTGGGGTCGATATATCATTCCGAACCAATTCTTACTTGGGGTCGATGAATCATTCCGAACCAAGAATCCTTCACGTGTGTGAAAAGTACACGATAGTAATGACTGATATTTAGTATATAATGTGTGTGAAATATATACTTGATGATATTCTACTTATGTGTATTAGTAGATTGATATATATTATGTATTTAAAGATGCATACCGAACTGGTAAGTTAAGTAGTGAAACTTAATTACAAAATGTAAAGTTAAATAGACAATATCTATTTAGTAATTTAAGTAGTGAAACTTAATTACAAAAGTGGGAAGACAAAAATTATGATTATTGTTGATACCAAAATTAATATGCTGATGTGGACGAATAATACGAAGACACGTGTCAATCTAAGTGGCACGATAACAGCGAGGAAGTTCATTTCCCGACCAACCATGCTTCTTTCCGAGCAACGAGGATACACCGAGGAACTCTAGCACATCGAGGAACTCCAGCGCACCGAGGTACTCTAGTTCTCCGAGGAACTCCTGATCAGCTAGCAGCTATGGCGGTCCGAGCTGCACCTCGGTCGTACCTTTAATTTCCAGATAATCAACAGTTCCGATATTCATTGAATGCTTATATTCTTGACGCACACGCTGCATTAAATGTATTACCCTTTCATATGTATATCATTTAATGTATCGAACCTTTCATGTACAGCCTCAAGGCTATAAATACCTTGTATCAAACCCATTCAAGGGGATCGGAATTTCTTGAGAGAACTTGTAATCAAGAATTCTGCAAACACTCAGCAATAACATAACAGTGGACGTAGGCTTTATTCCTAGCCGAACCACTTTAAAAATCTTTGTCTTATTTATTTATCTGTGATTGAATAATTAGAGCAATCTAGTTTTTTACATCAACAGATTGGCGCCGTCTGTGGGAAACGACTGTTACTCTCGTTTTTCGCAAAAATCATTTGTTATCAATGGCAGAAAATCCAGAATCCAGTAATCGAAATGCTGGAAATGCTGGAAATCCTCCAAATCCATCTGCAACTCCAGATCTGGCTGGAATTATGACAAATCTGGCTCAAGGACAAACCGCCATGCAAGAATCTATGAGGCAACTCATTCAAACTCTTCAAGGCGGTGCACCTACCTATTCAGGACAACGGAGTGATCATGGGCAATCACGATCCAGACGTACTGCGTCATATCGCAATGGGGAGTCTAATGATTATTCTTATCAACCTGGGCGAACTTCATCGATACGGGCTACGGATACAAATCAACCTATATCTCTCTCTCCGGAGAGAACCAGCGCTTTGGAAAGATTAAGCAGGGAGTCTCCTTTCAGTCGGTTAGGACCAAGGAGAAACATGAGTCCACCTAGAGCTCCATCGAGAAGTGTTCGACCACCATCACGTTTAAGAGAAGGATCAGCACAATCACGACCAGCTACTCGTCAAGATAAATCTCAGGAAGCTACATCAGAGCGATCAATTGCTCAGACTAAGCGGCCTGAGGAAGGAAATGAAGCATGGAAAGGTTCTATTCAGCGGTTGGAGGATAGATTAGGAGAAATGGCTAAGGCAAGGAACCCCTTACAGAGAACTTTTGTTCAAGGGACACCTTTTGTGAAGTCCATTGTGGATTTTCCTACACCATCGAAATTCAAAGCACCTGTAGTGACTCCTAAGTACGATGGAAAAACAGATCCTGTACTTCATATAGAACAATATCAAGCTGCCGCCGACATTTATGCCGTCCCCGACGAGATGAGGTGCAGAGCTTTCTCGGGAACTCTTACCGGATCTGCACAGATATGGTATAACAATCTTCCTCGGGGTAAGATTTCAACTTTTATTCAATTAGCCGAGTTGTTCATTGGCAATTTTTGTTTTGGGGCGAAGCCAGTAAAGCGAGTAGCACATTTGTTAAGTGTGAGACAAAAATCAGGTGAAAGTACTAGAGATTACATAACTCGTTTTAATAACGAAAAGTTGGAAGTCGTAGATTACGAAGAAAAGACAGCAATTACTGCTCTGATGAGTGGTTTGCTGCCTAATAAGTTGTACTACACCTTGGCCAAAGATCCACCTAAAACTATGTCCGAGTTGATGGCAAAAGCAGCCAAAATTATGAATGCCGAGGAGGCTATGGCTGCAAAGAAGAATATCGATAAAGAAGTAAAAGTGGAGGTCGACAAGTCTAAGAAGAAAGATCAGAAAGGTAATGGTGGTGACAAGCATTACAGGAATAATAGGACAACGTTGGAAGTCCTAAAGAAGTACGATAATTATACTCCATTGAAAATGGGTATTAATCATGTTCTGGAAGAAATCAAGAATAACGAGGAAATCAAGTGGCCCGAGAAACTGAAGACAAATCCCGTTTTGAGAAATAAGGCCAAATATTGCGAGTTTCACAAAGATCATGGCCATATGACCAAAAATTGCATAGCCCTTCAGAACGAGATTGAAACACTCATCCGAAGAGGAAAATTGTCAAAGTATGTAGATCGCAGGAGTGAGAGGAAGAATAATGATAGAACTACAGAAAGATCTAGATCTCCTCGTCGTGCAGAAGAGAAAAAGAGGAGGGACCACGAAGATGATCCAGATGATGACCCTGATCTTCCCAAGAAGCCAAGGCAGCCTGAACGAGAGGTATTCTCCATACGTTTTGGGTCATTTGACTGTAACGTTATTACAGGAGGAGATGCAGGGGGAGGAGACCTTACTGCAGAAAGAAAAGCTTACCTCGGAGAGGCTCAAGCTTGTTCATATATTCAGCGAATAAATATGGCCGAGGATGATCGTCCGAGGAAGGTAAATAAAGAGAAGCTAGTGATTGGTTTTTCAAAAAATGACCTGGCAGGTGTTCTTTACCCTCATGATGATCCTTTGGTGATCAAAATGAGGATGAAGGATGTGGTCATTTCAAGGGTGTTAGTAGACAATGGTAGTTCGGCAGACATCATGTACTATTCATGCTTTGATAGCTTGAATTTAAAATTATCTCAATTGGAACCTTATCACAGACCCCTTCTGGGTTTTGCTGGCGAGAAAGTTTTTCCACTTGGGACGATCAAGTTGGATATACTCATTGGAACTTGGCCTGCTTGTCGAACAGAAAGAATACGCTTCTTTATGATGGATAAGAATGTGCAGTCAGCCTACAACATCATCATGGGAAGAGTTGGATTGAAGAAGTTCGAAGCAGTTCCATCTACAGTACATCAGTGTTTGAAATTCCCAACAAATTTTGGAGTTGGAATTATGAAAGGTGATCAAAAAGTAGCTCGGGAATGCTATTATTCGTCTGCCGAGCAAGAGGAACTTGAAAAATCAAGGAAAAAGACTACTACCTATCAAGTGGAGGAAGGTACAGAAATTGAAACTCTTGACCCTAGGGATGAATCTCAACTTGTAAAAGGACAGGTGGTGGAATCTACAGAAACTGTTATCCTGGACGACGAGCATCCTGAACGAGTAACTCAGATAGGACCGTCGTTGGATGTTTTAATAAAACAGGAGTTGATAACTTTCTTGAGAAACAGGAAGAATACTTTTGCTTGGAGTCATGAAGACATGCCAGGTATAGATCCAAACTTCTTATGTCACGAACTCAATGTGAATAAGGAGATCAAGCCTGTGAAGCAAAGAAGAAGAGTGTTTAGTCCCGAGAAGAACCAGGCCATACAAGAGGAAGTCGAGAAACTTCAGAAAGCCCAATTCATTGAAGATGTGAAATATCCATATTGGTTGGCAAATGTGGTGATGGTAAAGAAGAAGAACAACAAATGGAGAATGTGTGTTGATTTCACTGATCTCAACAAGGCATGCCCAAAAGATCATTTTCCATTGCCCAGAATTGATCAACTAGTGGATGCTACCTCGGGACATGAGCTACTAAGCTTTATGGATGCATATTCTGGCTACAATCAGATCAAAATGAAGCCTGAAGACAGGGAAAGTACTTCTTTTATCACCCCAAGGGGAACTTACTGTTATAATGTTATGCCTTTTGGTCTAAAAAATACAGGTGCAACGTATCAGCGGCTGATGAACAAGGTTTTTGCCGAACAAATCAGTTGCAATATGGAAGTCTATGTCGACGACATGCTCACCAAAAGCAAGAGAGCTACTGATCATCTAGTTGACTTAGGCCAGACCTTTGATCAACTGGACAAATACCAAATGAAGCTCAACCCGACGAAGTGTACCTTCGGAGTACGAGAAGGAATGTTCCTCGGATACATCGTCAATCAACGAGGCATTGAGGCAAATCCAGAAAAGATCAAAGCTCTTTTAGGGCTGCGATCCCCAACGACGAGGAAAGAAGTACAGAGTCTTACCGGACGAGTTGCAGCTCTCAACAGATTTGTATCCTGAGCAACTGATAAATGCCTCCCGTTCTTCAAAACACTGCGAAAAAGTTTTGAGTGGACTGATGAATGTGAGAAGGCCTTTCAAGATTTGAAGAAGTATTTAGGATCCCCACCGTTGTTGTCTAGGCCAATAACTGGAGAGAAGCTGTATTTGTATTTGGCAGTATCAGAAAATGCAGTTAGCTCAGCGTTGATCAGATTGGAGAATGGAGTCCAGAAGCCAATTTATTACACAAGCAAGGCCTTTCGAGGTGCAGAAATCAGATACCCAAAGTTAGAAAAATTGGCACTGGCATTAATTGAAGCAAGTAGAAGAATGAGGCCATACTTCCAGGCCCATACCATCATAGTGTATACCGACATGCCATTAAGACAAGCCCTTCACAAGCCAGAAAAATCAGGAAGATTGATGTACTGGGCAATAGAGCTCGGTGAATATGATATTGTGTACGAACCCAGATCATCATTAAAGGGGCAAGCTGTAGCAGATTTTATAGCAGAGTTCACATACCTTGATACCCCCGAGGAGCAAAAGGTACTTGCTGACTTACCTGAGGACGATACAGGATCAACAGACACAAATCCAGACCAACCAAGGTTGGTAAAAGGACTTGTGGATGTAGAAAAATCATCATATTCAAACCCAGACCAACTAAGGTTGGTAAAAGGGCGCGAATAGATGACCAATGAGGAACGTAAGATACCAGGGAATGAGGAAACAAAACAACAGATATTTTACCGAGGAACTCTGACAGATAAGAAATTTGAAGACGAGGTCCCTACATGGAGATTATATGTAGATGGATCATCTTGCACAGCTGGTTGTGGAGCAGGGATTATTTTAAACACCCCTGATGATGTCGATATGGAGTATGCCCTAAGATTCCAATTCAAAGCTTCCAATAATGAAGCTGAGTATGAGGCTATGATAGCAGGTTTTCATTTGGCGAAAGTTATGGCGGCACGGCAAATAATTGTTTTCAGTGATTCTCAATTAATTGTGAATCAAATGATGGGAGTATATGCAGTTAAGGGAGAATTAATGGTGAAGTACCATGCAAAGGCGATGGAGTTATTGGCAGAATTTGATGCTATTCAATTGGTGAGAATACCGAGGATGGAGAATGCTAGAGCAGACGCATTGGCCCGATTAGCGTCAGCTACGCGCACCGAGCTACGAAGAACGATACCAATTGAAGTATTAGAAAGTCGGAGCATAGAAGAAGACCTGATGGTGAATATAATAACCCTTGATTTAGGACCATCTTGGATGGATCCTATCAGGGCATACATTGAAGAAGGAGAATTACCGGAGGACAAACTAGCTGCCAAGAAATTGAAATATAAAGTTGCTCGATATGTGTTAACTAATGGTGTTCTGTATAGACGAGGAATTATGGCAGGTTTACAAAGATGTGTGCATCCATCAGAAGTCAAAGAATTGGTTGAAGAAATCCATGAAGGATCTTGTGGAGCTCATGTAGCAGGTCGGACACTTTTGCAAAGGGTAATGACACAGGGATATTACTGGCCGACGATGAGGGCTGATTGTATAGCCTATGCCAAGAAGTGTGACAAGTGCCAACGTTTTTCCTCCATCTGAAGAACTCCACAAGCATTGTTGACACCCATAACTTCACCTTGGCCATTTTCCATGTGGGGAGTTGATCTGGTTGGACCATTGCCGACGACCCGAGGAAGGTTCAAGCATCTCGTCGTGGCAGTGGATTATTTTACTAAGTGGGTGGAAGCAGAACCACTAATTGATATGACGTACGAGAAGGTATATCAATTCATTTGGAAGAACATCATTTGTCGATATGGTCTCCCCCATGCATTCATCACAGACCATGGAACACAATTCGATAATGAAGAATTTGCTGCCTATTGTCATCAATCGAACATTTTGAAGTATCATTCAGCACCAGGCCATCCCCAAAGCAATGGACAGACTGAGGTAACAAATAGAACATTACTAAATGGTCTGAAGAAGAGGTTAAGTGAAGCTAATGCAAATTGGATCAATGAGCTCCAATCCGTACTATGGGCTTACCGAACAACTCCCCGAGCAACAACTGGAGAATCACCATACATGTTGGCATTTGGAAGTGAAGTTGTGATACCTGCCGAGTTGGGTCTCCCAACTCATAGAGTGCTGAATTTCAACTCCCCGATCAGCGATTTGATGAGAAGACTGGATTTGGATATGCTCGAGGAGGTTAGAGAAGAGGCAGCCATTAGAAATGCTGCTTACCAACAACGTACAGCTCTGTTTTACAACAAAAGGGTGAAGAAATGTGACCTGAAAGAAGGGGATTATGTGCTAAAGAAAGTCATTCATAAACAAAATAAGTTAGAAGAAAACTGGCATGGACCTTACCGAGTTATAGAGGTTATTCGTACAGGAACTTACAGAATAGCAACTCTAGAAGGAGAAGAATTTAAGAATGCGTGGAATGCTGAACACCTACGCAAGTATTATCAGTAATGTAAAATGTAAAGCTTTTCCTTCAGTATGAATAAAACGAGGATGTTTCACCATTTTCTTTCTGTTGAAAGTTTTTCGGGGAATACTAGTGTAATACACTACAAAAAGTGCTCTAAGGAGCCAAAAGCTCTAAGGAGCCAAAAAATGCTCTAAGGAGCTAAAAAGTGCTCTAAGGAGCCAAAAGTGCTCTAAGGAGCCAAAAAATGCTCTAAGGAGCTAAAAAGTGCTCTAAGGAGCCAAAAGCTCTAAGGAGCCAAAACTCCTTTGGTTAGGAGGCGCTCTAAGGAGCCAAAAGCTCTAAGGAGCCAAAAAATGCTCTAAGGAGCTAAAAAGTGCTCTAAGGAGCCAAAAGTGCTCTAAGGAGCCAAAAAATGCTCTAAGGAGCTAAAAAGTGCTCTAAGGAGCCAAAATCTCTAAGGAGCCAAAAAGTTCGAAAGAACCATTACAACTCCTTTGGTTAGGAGGTGTACACCAGCATGATCAACTACGGTTGGTAAAATAAAAATATATTCTCACATTACAACTTATGTTGGTCGAAGGATAACATTATTACAAAAAGTTCTTTAAAGAACAAAATATTCCAAAATACACCAAGTATAGCTGGTCGGGGATAAAAACCCATCAACTGTAGTTGGTCGACAAACATTATTTATCCACCTTAGTTGGTTGGAAACAGTTTGAACAATGTATATTCATTACTTTATTATTAAGTGATTGATCAACCTTGATACTTGTAAATCTTTATTATTAAGTTGGTTGATGAACAACACGATATTGTTATCTTTTTAACAAACACATAGATACATATGCACAAATATAAAGGTGTTTGATAAACACAAGACAATAGCAAAATTGGCAAACAGAAAATGAAAGTCTTTTCATTAAAAATCTAGAATAAATTACAAGTTACATAAATGTACTAACTGTTACATTAAAAACCTATTCTATTGGTTTCTTTCCTTTATTTTTTGAAACAGGCTCCTCGCCAGCAGGAGGATCCTCTAGGCAAAGAGGAGAATTAATGAAATTAACATCCCTGAGCATTCTAACATTCATCACAGAAGGTGTATCCAAGAGATGCTCAGGATGAGACAATTCAACCTGAGAATGAAGGTTGTAGTCACCAAGGTACTTTGAAATCAAGCTACGAGCAATGGAACGAGCTGGGATCCATGCCATGTCCAATTTGAAAGGTGGTACAGGCAAGTCTAATAATGATGGAGCATGATAATCCCATAAATAATGCCCTTGCTCCAATTTTAACACACCCAGTGCGTTCAACCATCCTTGCTTGTAACCCTCATTGTTGGCATGTTCAATACGAGCATCCAGGTGAACAAGGGCTTCATTGTATCCTGCCATCCAGAATTCCCTTGGCTGTTTATGGAATTGGAAGGTTAATTTATCCAATTGTTCATGAAGGCTTTTGGCAAAAAGATCCTTATTATGCAGAGCAGATTTCATAGTTGTAAGTTGATCTTCCAAGGATAGATTCTTCTTGGACATTTCTGATAGGGACCGATCTTTGACGTTTAACTGGAATGCTTGAGTTTCCAAAGTAGATTGGGTACGAGCCTCTTCAACGTTGCGACTAATAACTCTTGATCGGCTCCGAGAAGCAACTGGAGAACTTTGCTCCTCGGCAATTCTTCCTCGTCCCCTAGAACCTCTTCCTCGTCCACGAGCGTTCCCAGAAACAGTAGATCTTCTTAAATCATCCAGCTCTTGCCTTAATTTGGCATTTTCGACCTCTAAGAAAGAGAAACCTTCATCAGTAACGGGCACTAGAGCAGTGGAAGATGATGCTGCAGATTCATATTGAGCCAACTTTTTCTGTAAATTGTTATTTTCTTGTTCCAGGATCTCGGCAATCTGCCTACAAGCTTCAACTTCACCTTTTAAGGTCCTTTCCCTAATATCGTATCCAGCAATGATCTTCTTATGGCCTGTTTCAGAAGAGAGTTGCTGATATCTATTTTCATAATCCTCGTGCAATGAGGCCATTGTTACATTGTGTTGATTTTGAAGATCCTCTATGGAACCATGAAGTTCCTCGATCAGTTTGTAATACGCCACATTATTGGCCACAGATCTATCAAGCAAATCCTTCAGATACCGGTAAGCCTCAACTGCTTGTTCTGAGGCATCGTGACCAAGGATGTCGACAATCTCTGATACACTTAGGTCTGTATGACCAGCTTTATAATATCCATTGCATTGTCGCATCAACTCAGTATCAGGAGAAGATATCAATTCCATTCTGGCCAAAAACTAATAAAGAAGAGGAAGCAGGAATTAATAAATAAGAGCAGACAGAGTATCAACAAAGAAGAGAAACGAATATGTATTTTATTAGATCATCAAAAAGTTACATTGTTCGATTACAAGTAAGGAAATATAGAAATGATACCGAACAACTTCACACCTTTTCCTTGTCCCCCAAGACTTTCTGGGGAGGCTGGGACGAGGAGCTCGGTTGCTCGGTGGTAACAACGGTTTGATCAGCAGGAATCTTCTCGGGAGGAGGAGGCATGGAAGAAACGTCCTCGTTGATAGAGGGTTGAGAAGCAGAGACTGGGTCACCCATAGCCATAGAAGACTCATCTGAGGCAGGCTCATCTTCTTCTTCTTCCACAATTGGTGGAGGAGGACCAGGGAGATGTTGTTGGAATAGCTCATAATCGTCTTGGACCTTCAGCTCTTGCAGAGCAGCTACCCAGCCATCGTGGAAGTATTTCAACTTCCCATATTGGACTTGGGATGTCATTGCAGCTATCCCTCTCTCCCATCCTTTCTCCCAACCAGCACTGAAATGTTTCTTGATTGCGACCTTTCTCCTCAACTTCTCCGAGGAGAGCTTCACCTCCAATTCCTCTTTTTTGACCTTGATATCTCGTAGGGTAGATAACTCTTCCTCTGCCTTTTTCAGCTGGCCATCATATGCCTGATGTTTAACCTCTAAACCTTTAACTTTCTCCTCCAAATTCTTGGAGGTTTTAGCCATTTTCACCTTCTCAGCTTCAGCCACAGCTAATTTCTTCTCCCAAACAGCTTTTTCGTCAACATACTGTTGACGAGATTCCTTTAAAGACTGGGTCAAACCCAACATAGCATCCTCTACGCCTGACGAGGAGCTTGAAGCTTTAATAGCTTCATCCTTCTTCACAATATTATTAAAACAGTTCACCAACTGAAAGATGAGAAAAATAGCAAAGTCAATACGAAATGCAAGCTTTCAAGGAAAGAAAGAAAAATCAGAAGTATAAGAAATTTACTGAAGCAAGGTGACGAGCAGCTAAGGATGTCAGCATATCCCTAGGAATTCTCTCATCAATACCATGGACCTCGGGTACGACCGAGCTCATTGCAGAACTTGGAAGAGTGATGTTTGGAACATCAGTACCACCAGCAGGTAAGGAGGAGGCAGTTTCAGCCGGAGTAACTGAGGATGATTTCCTCAATCTCTTCAACGGGCGATCAGAGCCTTCAACCAAAGAGGTCTTGGTTGGGGAAATTGTAATTACATCTACAGGAGCAGTTTTCTTGCTCGGAACCACTGGGGGCTTCTCGGCAGCTTTAGAAGACCCAGCATCCACTTTTTTAGTCCCCTCTGGGGCATCAGTTTTACTTTTCTTGGCCCCAGCAACGGAAGTAACATCATCAAAGAGAGCAGGAGGAGCTCTTTTCTTACCCATCTTTTGACTTAAAGGAAGATGAGAATCTAAAGATGAACCTTCTGGAGTTGAAGCTGGTTCAACAGGGCGAGCAGTATAAGAGGTTGTGTAACTCTTATACTGTAGCAGATATGAGGCAGACCTGATGTGTTCGTCTGCAATATTCTTGTGCAAACCCCAGATAAGTTTCAGATGCTTGATATTAACCTCTGATTCTTTTGGAGTTCTTCTTTTGCTATCAACTGCAAATAAATACATATTGAGATATCAGTCATAAATTTTGTCAAACATGATGAAAGCATAATTTCACAAGTAAAATAAAATGAAAAATAAACCTATCCCATTGCCATATGGGGGACATCTGGGACCGTTGTATACTTCATTTCCAGCTAATGGGGCATATTGCCAATTTTTTATAACCAACCCATGTTCAAAATAATCTCTATTTGAGTCAGGGAGGTTAACTACAAGAGCCCTATTCAGAAACCTAGTTTTTAAATAATAAATATTATCTAGAGTGGCCCACTTATAGCAATACATAATCTCAGGGATCCCAATACGAGTCCCATGAGTTAGATTTAATTTGTGTACCCCATTAATTATTCTCCATGAATTGGGGGCTATTTTTGCAGGGACAAGATCAAAATATTGACAAAACTCAAGACATAATGGATTTGGTGGAAAGGAAAAACCACATTCAGCAATAAAAAGACTGGGGAACCAATGTCCCTCAGGCAATCGGAAGTAATCTAAAGGCTCAGAAAGAACCTCTAGAGTTACCCATGAAGGAATGGAAAAATCAGAACGAAATTTCTCGACAGACTCCACAATATAAACCATACTGAATAAAAGAGAAGAAAGGAAAAAGATCTTACAGGAAGAAAGGAGGTCTGCTGACAACTAACGAAGGAAAAGATGAACGCACAAGAGAGAAGGAGAGAATAGAAAGCTTGAAGGCAGAAAAGTGGAAAACGTAGAAAACGGTATGGTTACCTAAGAAGTTTAAATACTTTGCATTGGGAAGCAGCGAAAGAAATGATTACCAAAAAGAAACTACTGAACTTCCGGCGGCTAAAAGGACAAAAACTGCACGGAGACCGAAGCGCTTATAAAAAATTCAAAAGAAAGGCGGAAGCCGCGAAATGAGAAGGAGATTTGAACACAATGTTCCTGAAACCCAGGAAAGTCATTTAATATTGCCATATACTGAGAAAGAATGTTCCATACTCCTCAAAGTTTGAAATATGAAACATTGGGGGCTTCTGTTGATACCAAAATTAATATGCTGATGTGGACGAATAATACGAAGACACGTGTCAATCTACGTGGCACGATAACAGCGAGGAAGTTCATTTCCCGACCAACCATGCTTCTTTCCGAGCAACGAGGATACACCGAGGAACTCTAGCACATCGAGGAACTCCAGCGCACCGAGGTACTCTAGCGCACCGAGGTACTCTAGTTCTCCGAGGAACTCCTGATCAGCTAGCAGCTATGGCGGTCCGAGCTTCACCTCGGTCGTACCTTTAATTGCCAGATAATCAACAGTTCAGATATTCATTGAATGCTTATATTCTTGACGCACACGCTGCATTAAATGTATTACCCTTTCATATGTATATCATTTAATGTATCGAACCTTTCATGTACAGCCTCAAGGCTATAAATACCTTGTATCAAACCCATTCAAGGGGATCGGAATTTCTTGAGAGAACTTGTAATCAAGAATTCTGCAAACACTCAGCAATAACATAACAGTGGACGTAGGCTTTATTCCTGGCCGAACCACTTTAAAAATCTTTGTCTTATTTATTTATCTGTGATTGAATAATTAGAGCAATCTAGTTTTTTACATCAACAATCATTGTAGAAATTTAGTAGTGAAACTAAATGAGAAGTTTTGAAACATAATATATAGGAAATGTTATTTGTGTATTAATTAACCTTCGTGAGATGTTAATGTAATGAATGTACGGTGTGGGAAATATGAGAACTTAAGTATAGATAAGTTCAGATGATTAATTAGTCCTAGATAGCTTGGAAGATATGGCTAGGTAGGCTAAGTGTAGAACGTTAGGTGTGCACAAGAGATGAGGGGTGAGTAAACTCAAGAGAGTATACGAGAACCTAACATGTGTAATCAATAACCGCATTTTATATTGTGATAAACGCTTGCTAAATATTTTCAAAATGTTTTGAGTACTAAATCTTGCTATAAAAATATTTTCAAAACCTTTTAGGTGCCCAGCCACAGGGACGCCGTGCATGATGATTTCCTTCCAGGGGCTCGAAGCTGTAGCACAATGGATGCTTATAGGATTTTGACTAGACGATATCGCTCATTCAGATCTAGTACAGGATCTCACACTATTCTATGTATGGACTTGTGGTCCGGTATTAGTCTCAGATGTTAGTTTCAAATTAGTGGTTATTCTATTATTGTTTGGGATTTTTAGCCGATGGTTTATTCGGTAATACTTTTGTTCTGTTGTACTTTTACTTTGTTGATTGGGTTATAGTACTTGATTATTTTTACTTTGTTCCGCATGGTTGATTTATCTGTTTTAAGAAAGATAAAATTTGGCACCGGTCTAACTTTACTTAGGGGATTAGTAATTAAAAAGTTTTCGACAGTGATGCTAAGAATGAACCATTTGAGAAACCTATTTTTAATTTAATAAAGGCCTGATCACCCGATGTTTAATTAGGCGGGGTGTCACAGATGGTATCAGAGCATCAGGTTCTAGTGTCCGTAGGATCTGTACGGCTTACTACATTTTCAACATATCGTTTGATTGATATAGAGCCCTATCTTAGGATTGTTGTACTCCTCTACGTACGTAGTTTACATTCCACTGCTATTAAGTAGATGTAGTGTTATATATACGAGTTCGATTGGGCATGGTACGTCGAACATGGCGGTGGGACCAGCATTGGCATTGGAAGGACTACAGGAGGGAGGAGCTCGTCATGAAGCATGTGGTGTTCGAAGATGGTAATCATAGGAGAGATGACGATTGTCGAGGTCACTCCTTGTCTGTAATGGAAGTAGATGCTGCAAGGGTTGTTGAGGCATAGCAGGCATTTTCCAAGTGTCGCGACGATAAGGGGGGATGCTAATCTAGACCCGCCCAATGCAGTGATAGTGGGAGGGGGTCTGAAGAAATTTTTTATGAGAAAGAAATTTATCCATAGAAGTGAACGTACCGATGAGATAGGTATAAGGGAAAAAAAGAGCCCTTGAGAGAATGGACTCTCGAGTTGTAGTTCGCAATTTTGGTAAAACTCTTCTTGGACGACATATGTATATGAAGACAGTATGGTAATTCTTACAAGGTTGAGGTAAATGCTCCTAGGTGGGCAAAGCTAAGAGAGTTTAAGGATTTAGTCAAAGAGCAAGACTGAATGTAATGGGGCTGGTGCAAGCCATAAGTGGAAACCCAGTAGGGGATTTAATGATTAGATTCTAAGTCGGGACTGTTAAGTCCCATAGTACGTTCCTCTTGGTTAGCAGAACTAAGGGAACCAGGATGATAGTGTTCAGAATCGAGACTACCAAGTCCGAGAGGAGGGATACCCAAACCGGTCAGTGTGACCTGGAGTAAGGGGATTTTTGAAAAGATGTCTAGTGTGGGTTGGCCACGCATTTTATTTTACCTCGAAGTTATTTGAGAAAATAATAACTCCTATAAGCTTTGCATTCTGGAGGGGACAATCGTGTTATGTTCGGAAACCATTTGAACCACCAGAGTGATGGACGAGGAAGTATATGGGTTTTAGCCTCGAGTGAATGGGGTATATGATGATGCCTCACCTGAAAGAGAGTTGAGTTGTTATTATTCATCAATAGGTGAGAAACTTTAGAGATTATGAACGTCTTATAGTAATTGATTCCGGTGTGTAGGAACCTAAATGATGTGAGTCAAGGTATGTCATATGACCGCTGAGCGGAGAGATCGAGCTTGCTGTTGTAATTAGCGCTAAGGACTTAGTGATAGCATAAGCGCGGTGCCACTTCACTCCTTTAGAAATATTGGAGTATTGTTGCACATGTTGTCGAGGAATGGAATTTGGGTATCTTGACTATGTGTTGTTCCGACAATGCTCAGTAAGAATGCATGGGGAGAAGTCCCTTGTTTAAGTTTAGCTGCGAAAGGGGATACGACTGAATTTTTATGCACGTCAGGAGAAAAGACGTTGTTAGATGCTAGGGCATTAGTGGAGCCGATAGTGTTGTGGAGAAACACTGAAAGGCTTACTTCACCACGAAGGGATAAGTGAGACTTTATGGACAAGGATTTGATTTTTGGTCTATAGGGGATTGAGAATACCCGCAAGATTTTAGTCACGTCATGTAAACTAGGCTAGAGTTGAGGAAAAGCATATTACGGGTGCGACGTTTGCAATGTCTTTGCAAATGTGCACGGAGAAAAGGTTGTATGGGCGCCCTAATCAATTGGCTTTCTTAGTCATCTTGAGAGAGATGCAGAAAAATGATGTTTAATATGTGCACCGGTGGGGAAGTTAGGAGGCAAGTCATATCGATGAAATGGATTGAACGTCATGGGGGATAGACGATGATCCAAGCTTATATGTGCTGAGAGATCCAGCATACCCTATGGGATAAGAATCAGTGGGAAGCCGTTCTAAGGTTATCTCACCTAACTATTGTGAAGGAGTAACGCAAGGTGTTACTTGACTGAGCGTTAAGAGTGACTTACGCGTTACTAAAATGTTGATTCTTATAAAGTAACCAACCCCAAAAGTGCGCCAATTACGAAGAGTGCACGGATTATAAAGTATAATATACCCGGAGAGAAAGGGGAATAGAGTACCACTTGAGGAAAGATGACGTGAGTCCGAAGCGGTGTTGAGGAAGAGACATAGTGAGATTGTCTCCAAACGCACCACTAGTTGATAGAGAAAGATATACTCGACATGAGCAACCGGAATGTGGTAGTGAAACTACGTTTCCAATGATGGAAAGAGGAGACAGACTTATAAATTATTGATGGGCTGTGAACATCATAATTAAACCAACATTTCGCTGGGGTAGCGGAATGGGGTGACCGGGATGGATTAATATATAGTTAAAAAGGGAGAGTGCACAAGTACACGGTGCCCTCTACATGATTATGAATCAGGATGAAATCCTAAAATCCCACCATGTGAGAGATGGTCTGGGAGGAATAGAGATGAAGTTTTATTTTGAGTATGCTGTGTTGCCTATGACTCAATGTTAGTGAGAAAGGATGATAATACGCCCTTACGATAGTGGACTTTTGGAGAAACCCACTGATCAATTCATAGGTTGAATACCTATATGAGCATATTTGTAGGTAGTGCGAGACTGCCTATATGGATTTTACATAAGGTTTAGGTCCTTGGATACCTATTAAGAACTTATGTGTACTTTGAGGTGTGGTTCGAGGAGACATTTCGAACTTTTAGTCCTTAACGCGTGATATGAAGACATTCTATTGGGGTATGACATTTTAGAATATAAGAAGTGTGAAATATGTGGCTCACAAATTGTCTACTCTTGTGCGATGATATATATATATATACATATATTGTAATCAAAATGTGATTCCGAGGCAATATAACCAATCACTATTGGTGATCGAGGTGGGATTCCGAGCCAATAACCCCAAAAGTGTTATAAAAGGGGGATGATTATAAAATAAGTGTTGATAGTATATGTTATGTGTAATATATTTATACCTTATGATTTCCTGCATATATGCAATAATAAGTATGCTTAAATTCTGTATTGGGGTTGATGATGTTCCGGACCAATACGTGAAGGATCGATTTAGGGTCGATGATTTTTTCGAACCAAATCGATGATAAATTTAGTATCGACGGAAGGTCTGAACCAACATATGCGTTACATTTACCTTGGGGTCGAGGAATTCCGGACCAATGTAAATGATAAGATTATTGGGGCCGATGATTTTGTCGGACCAATTTCCTTATAGATTATATTGTGTGCGAAATATATACCTTATAATATTCTAATTATGAGTGATAGTAGGCACATAGATGTTATATATAGAGATATACATCAAAAGGGTAAAATTAAGTAAGGAGGAACCTAATTTCAAGAGTTAATGTTAGATTGGGAAAAATGTATGGAGAAATTAAGTAGTGAGACTTAATTATGATATATGCGGCATTGGTAACATGCGATAAGAGTTTTAATGAAGCAAGGCATGTACTTGGGGCGACCGTTAGAATGATATGATTTGACTTTGGGTATTAGAGGATGCAATGATGTTTAAGGTCCTTAGTCTTAATACCAGCCTTATCCTAATTTTGAGGATGAAATTATTTTGCACGGGGGGAAGTATGTAATACGCCGTATTTCTGAATATTCCAAATATTCTATTTAATTCAATTGGAGAATTAAATGAGAAAATATGGCTTAATTGGTATTTATGAATATTCCAAATATTCTATTTAATTCAATTGGAGAATTAAATGAGAAAATATGGCTTAATTTAAATTCCGTAAGAGTAGTAATTTAATGAGCTTTATTTAAAATTTTAATTATGGAATATTAATCGAGAGATAAATACCAATTTATATTTCCTCATTATATTTACTTAGTGCGAGTGATAAATAGTTACTTAACGTGTGTAGACCATGTTGGGGTGAGAACGAATAATACTTTTAAGTTACTCAAATGATAATTTAGAGGTCGCAGATGAGTCCGGAAGGGTCGAATTAGTCAAAATAGTATACCCGTGGGTACTAGTTGAGTCACGGGGTAATTTTGGACTAAACCGAGACCGTTCGGGGGCGTTTTGGTCTTTTAACATGAGACGGTATGGAGACCTACGAATTTGAGAGCTTTTTATCAGCCGTGTGAAAGAGGGGTTAGGGTTAGAAGACCCATGACAACACCAATACCATTAGAGAGAAAAGAGACACAATTTTCTAAGGCAAAAGAGAGAAGTGGGAAGGATTCAAAGGAGATTTTCACTATCAACTTGTCGGGGAAGAAGGATTGAAGAATGAAGATCATCAATCATCAACAACAACCACGAAATCAGACCCTACTGATCATAAGGCAAGTTGTCTATTGTAAAAAAATTATAAAGTTATAATACCCATGTGTAGGGTTTTTGAATAGTCTTATTTAAATCAATATCTTGATAGGAGAACGATGATATTTATACATGTTGGGATAGGAATAGCATGTAGAATGATTTAACTTATGTAGAGGATTAATATTTAGATTAGACTTGATGATTTTTCAGAATAATCTGGATTTTGAATGAAAATATGGGAATAACACCATAACTAGGGTTTCAAGAAATTCTAGGTTTAAATCACTATTTTCTTTAAAGGGATTGGAGTTTTGATGTATTTGACACGTTAGAAATTGTCCTAGTATATGTGAAAACATGTTAGGATCATTGGGTCGAAGTTTGGTGGACTATAATGGAGTTTGAAGATTTGTTAATGGAGGAAAAGCTTAACGAAGAAGATGAACTGCGTCTGTCCCTGTTCGATCGATCGATCGATCTCGAACTATCGATCGATCGACGCACGCTATTTTCCCAATTTTTTTGTGTTTAAGTCTTTGTTGATTTTCGGGAATGAATGAGTGTCATAGGATTTACATTATACTTATATGGGAGTGATAATAAGACCAGTAGGTATATTGTTGAGGTCCGATAAGGCCATTGGGTGTAGGGCTTGGATTATGGGCCGATGAGAAGAAATCCGATTTAGTAGAGTATCAGGGAATTCAGAATTAAGTTATGAGGCGAAGTAAATTCAATTTAAGTAATAAACCAGTAGGGTAAGTAATAACTACTGAAATTATATGTGAGGGGTAACTACGACCCTTAGAGTTGCGTGAATACTCGAATAAATGCAATAGTGAAATAAATTATAAATTAATGAGTACGGTGGATATAAGTAAAATATATTTCGTACGTGCATGATTTGATGGGTCGGGTGTGTACCTACTAAATTATATAAAAGTTTGGGTTAAGAGAATATTACCTAAATTAATTATGTTAGGGTCGATGAGACATTCCGAACTAACATAAAGTTATTATATGTTTGGGGTCGATGAGAAATGCCGAACCAAACCTTGAACTGGTGTCGCGATGAAAGAGTCTCGAACCAGAATACGTGTATATATATATATATTTTAAATAGTTGGGGTCGATGGATAATTCCGAACCAACTCTCACTTGGGGTCGATGTATCATTCCGAACCAAGAATCATTTGCGTGTCTATATAAATAATTGGGGTCGATATATCATTCCGAACCAATTCTTACTTGGGGTCGATGAATCATTCCGAACCAAGAGTCCTTCACGTGTGTGAAAAGGACACGATAGTAATGACTGATATTTAGTATATAATGAGTGTGAAATATATACTTGATGATATTCTACTTATGTGTATTAGTAGATTGATATATATTATGTATTTAAAGATACATACCGAACTGGTAAGTTAAGTAGTGAAACTTAATTACGAAACGTAACGTTAAATAGAGAATATCTATTTAGTAATTTAAGTAGTGAAACTTAATTACAAAAGTGGGAAGACAAAAATTATGATTATTTTAGAAATTTAGTAGTGAAACTAAATGAGAAGTTTTGAAACATAATATATAGGAAATGTTATTTGTGTATTAATTAACCTTCGTGAGATGTTAATGTAATGAATGTACGGTGTGGGAAATATGAGAACTTAAGTATAGATAAGTTCAGATGATTACTTAGTCCTAGATAGCTTGGAAGATATGGCTAGGTAGGCTAAGTGTAGAATGTTAGGTTTGCACAAGAGATGGGGGGTGAGTAAACTCATGAGAGTGTACGAGAACCTAACATGTGTAATCAATAACCGCATTTTATATTGTGATAAACGCTTGCTAAATATTTTCAAAATGTTTGAGTACTAACTCTTGCTATAAAATATTTCAAAACCTTTTAGGTGTCCAGCCACAGGGACGCCATGTATGATGATTTCCTTCCAGGGACTCGAAGCTGTAGCACAGTGGATGCTTAAAGGATTTTGACTAGACGATATCGCTCATTCAGATATTGTACAGGATCTCACAATATTCTATGTACGCACTTGTGGTCCGATATTAGTCTCAGATGTTAGTTTCAGATTAGTGGTTATTCTATTGTCGTTTAAGATTTTTAGCCGATGGTTTATTCGGTAATACTTTTGTTCTGTTGTACTTTTACTTTGTTGATTGGGTTATAGTACTTGATTATTTTTACTTTGTTCCGCATGTTTGATTTATCTGTTTTAAGAAAGATAAAATTTGGCACCGGTCTAACTTTACTTAGGGGATTAGTAATTAAAAAGTTTTCGATAGTGATGCTAAGAATGAACCATTTGAGAAACCTGTTTTAATTTAATAAACGCCTGATCACCCGATGTTTAATTAGGCGGGGTGTCACATGTGGCTCTCTATGTATTTTGGTTTAACCTAACCCTAATTGTCTCCAATTAGCTGATGTAATAATCCTCTAGTTTTCTTCCATTTAATTCCTCCAAAAATCCAAATTACAAAACTACCCCTACCTGGTGCCGGCTTGGCCTAAAAATGTCCCGGAGTGCAAATAAAATACCCGGGTAGAGTTTTCTGACTATCTCGACCCCTCCGTATTCAACGATGCAAACGAAATGATCATACGAGTTACTTAAAAATAATTTGCTTTATTACTTCACTTAATTAGTTCTGACACGACTCACACGTGCATCCCGACTTATTATACCAAACTATCGCATTTTTCTATCACGACAAATTATATAAAAATCGTCATTCCATATTACTTATTCTCACAGTAATATTAATAGTTACTAACTTCTCATCATTCTAGTAAGTATTCAATTTAAATTCGGATTAATAACTAATTCTCACATTTTAATTTAATTAATCCCACAATAATAATAAATCACGTAATTATTTAAGTCTTCGAAAATATGGGGTATTACACTGGCAAGTCTAACCACCATGTTCTCACTAAATGCATAAAGAATCATATGCATCTATCGTTGGTTGTCCACTAAGGGGCACAGTCTCGTCGCCACCTCAGCCATTTCTGACTGAGGAGGGGCTTGACTGGAATTTTGGCCAACCGTCAGTGGCAAATCGAAGGCCATACTCCGGTGAATTAAAAGAGATGAAAATTTGAAAAAAACTTATGAGGCTCAACAGGAGCTCTTTTAATGGTGATACAGGCCCACTCGATCGGAGATGGATCACCACCAGAGAATTCGATGAGTACAAACTAAGCAAAGATAAGGAAGAAGTTGTACTTCGTTCCCATAGAACGACGCCCGATTGATGATACCATAAATGGTATCACCAAATCAGTGTGCTGAGTGAGCTCAAAAAAAGAAAACAATGGAGTATGACATATATATATATATATATATATATATATATATATATATATATATATATATATATATATATAAAGAGGTGAGGCAAAGAGAAAGATAATATCATATGTAAGTGGTTCAGCCAACTCTGGCCTACGTCCACTGTGTGAATGTGTGTGAAATCCACTAAATATGAGCTCTAATGGCATTAGGATATAGACACTCAATCTTTATCTCTCTAAGTAATGAATTTAGCAGAGTTTCAGTAAGGTTTAGAATAAGTGATCCGTTATAATGATGTAGAAGACAAGTATTTTTAGG